>CM031234.1:678031809-678382495 GCA_018340775.1 Taxus wallichiana var. yunnanensis
GTATTGCTCACAAAGCAAGACGCGACTTACTGATAATGCGTCTGCGTGTGTAGGCTCAAGAGTACAAGCCAACCCCCTAATGTAGCACTTTATAGAAAGTGCAGTTTACAAAAATAATAATCCCATCACGTAATGTGAAAAAAATCATGAAATTTTGACAAAAGCGTTACTAGAAATGAGCGGTGAGTCAAAGTTATAAAGCATTAAAAAGCGATTCCCAGAATTGATGGAAAAATACATGAGATGGGTACAAAGGGTATTATGTGGGTACTGGAATTGGAAATGGCAAAAATTTTAATCAGGGTTTTTTTTTCTTTGTGAGGGGGAGTTAGCTTCTTGCCTAACCTCGACGTCACCTCCGTCTTTGACAAGCGTAGGAAGGTTTAATTAAACAAGACAAAAACCAAATTTTCAAAAAATTACAATGCCTCGAATGAAATGTTTTTTTTTTAAATAATCACCCTAAAACATCAAAAAATAAGGTGATGAGAGGGGGACCATGTCAGGGAAGGTGTCAAATCATGCAATTGATGGCCGCTTATGTTTTGTTAATGATTTAAAAGCGCTTGAGGATGGCGATTATAACCGCTTTGTTGTGTTTTCAAGGATGAGTCCACATGTTGAGAGCTAAATGGGTTGGAGATAAAGCAAGGTCGTGGAGCTAAATGAGGGGTTCAAATGTCACATGTTTCCAATGAAAAACAAAGCGAAGGTTGATGTATGCATAGTCAATGGTTACTGTACTGAAAAATGGATCTGCAGTGCTTTAGAAGGATACACTTGCAAAGACTGAGTGGAGCATGGGGATTTACACCACGTGGTGGAAGGAGCTGGAGGTGTTTGAAGCATGTAGGAGGTCAATGGAGCAAGGGAAATGGCTGAGCTAGGTGTATTTGGCGCTGGGCTGTGGAACAAAGTGTATTTTCCTTAAAATTTTTAGATCTAAGATTGTTGGTTTCTTCACGTATGTTTATGCACAGTGTGTGCAATATACATCTGATGTTGTTTATCAGAAAAGCATAAAGATGTCAAAACATCCTCTTTGCCTTTAGAAAAATCCATGAAAGAAACACGTTTGGATCATTCGAGAAGTACGAGAATCTGGTAGAGCATGTGTCACGTGAGTCAGCAGAGAAACATGCAAAGTAGGCGGCAAGTCTAAAAGGTGAAGCCCATTCAATGAACAATGCAAAGAATGCTTAAGCATCAGAGTTCATTCAAACCAATTGTAAGCAAATTTGAGTGTTGATCAATAAGCAACCAATGAAAAAAAAAAAATGTACGAAAGCACAAAGTTCATGGGCAAGGAACCATGAGTAGATGAACACGGCCCAGGAATGCTCTATCGAAGCCTAACCAATAAGCCTCTAAAACTACATGCAAAGATGCAAACCATTAAACCCCGAAAAAACGAAGCCCACGGGTTACGACAACACCCAAACCAAACCAAAAACAACCCAAACGCGGAGGTAAGAAAATGCCTAAAATCAATGCAAGAAGTACATAACTAGAATATCCATTTCGACACACATGTGAAAGAGATCTCGAATATCACACCGAAAGCTCAGAAAACATGCAATGTAAACACCGAAGGCGCACACGTGGGTGGATCCACAAGATCCACTCTAATACCATGAAAGAGGGTTTAAAACACACAAGCAAGGATCTGAGGATGACGTGCACATCAATGGATGTGCAAATGGCAGCATGAAGAGATCTCAAGGAGGAGCGATCTATCAACCAAATGTGCATGCAAAGATTTCACAAATGGGTAGAACCTAGTGATTAAGCCATAAAACTTTCCTCTATCTCATAAATCAAAATATGTGTACATAGGAGGTGTTGAAGTAACCTCCAAAGGTTACAATCATGACAACTCAAGCAGAGAGGGGGAGTTACATTCCTGCATATAGTTTAACTCCCAATGACGCATATGACGACCGATGCACTAACGCTTACCTGACGATAGCCGACATGTAAGGGAATCTCATAATGACCCCTAAATGACACGGACCTAACGTTATCTCACCTAAGTGAGATGACTCACTTAATGATGTGGAAAATAACACACACCAACAAGTTGGGCATGTAAAATATTAATGATTAATTAATTAATGTGAGTTAATTAATTATTAAGGATCGATGGGAATTTGATTGAATGAGGAGGATGTGATTAACTAAAAATAGAGAAATATAAACTTTTCTTATTTTAAGAGTTAATCTAAATAGAAACAATAAGCCTGCTATACAAAAATATTAGATCTAGTTATTTTATTTGATTATTTAAATATATTAAAATAATAGGAAATAAGAGGATATGGTATTAATCTTAATTTAACTTACCTCAAAAGTATGTGCTTGGACTAAAATGCATTCATTGTGCAGTACTAGGAAAGTTATGACTAAGCAAATGCCTTGTAGAAGGGTAGAAATGAAAATATGACTATACTGGAGCACCTAGGAGGATACCTGGGGTTCCCAGTGGTCTCGTGATCTAGTTGTTGTAGACTATATAAAATCTTGGGACCTGATTTCGTGCAAAGTGTCGCAATGTCTCGTAATACCTTGGTCTCTATCACTGATTAAAAAATAGAGTACTTCTAGACTAATGAGTATAGTATATTAATTTTAATGTAATTAGAGAACTAAAACAATATATAAATGAAACTAAAGTAGTGTGGAAGAAATAGTAAATAATTATTTTAAGTGAAATAAAACCCTAGGCATGTAAGAGAAGGAAGAGAAATAACTTAGACTTTGATTCAAAGAGAATGTCACATGTCCTGGGAAATAGAGTCTCGAAAGTCACAAGATGATCACTTATAAACCCGGATTATAAGACTAGATCTGAATATCGTTGAGAGCTGATTTGGGCACCTGTAGTAAGGCATCAAGGTGCCTTAGTTTATAGATTAAGGCGCCTGATCTTGTATGCAAGGTCAGGTCTAAATTTTTGATGGTTGCAAATTAGTAATCTGAAACCCTATCTATCTATCACACTTGATTCATCGATGAGTCAATAATGACCAGAGAATACAATGAGAAGTATCAAACCCTAGGAAAATAAAAATGCAAAATGAATGGGTCGTACTTAACCTCATCCATTAAACTAGTGGTCTTATCATTGAGTGTTACACTATGTTGGGGTTAACACACGGTCATCACATAATATATAAGATCTAAGCATACATGCAAAATAAAAGCGGATATTCTACCGTAAGAAATATACAAACCAAGAGACATGAATCAACACCATATTTAACGTGGTTCACCAAAGATAGGCTACGCCCACCAAGAAACAAGCCAATCTATTATCCAAAGCTTTGACAAGATATACAAAATGAAGATTTAAAATCTTCCACACCTCTCGATATGTACACATGACTTTCTTTCCTCAACCTTTTGCTTCATCACCAAGAATTCTCTCTCTCACCAACCTTTTTTATAATTTATTTTTAATTATTTTTCTTTCTCTCTTCTAAAACCTAGCTTTATGCTTATATAGTCATTTATAGACTTAGGGAACTTAACCATGCAATTACAATCAATAGATATAATTTAATGATAAAAATAGATCTAATTCCTGAGAGTTAAGTAAAACATCCTCAGACACGTAACCTGATTTTGTTAGCCCTAACCAATGCCGTTCCTTCCTGCCCACTCGGCCGATGCAGCCCTGGGTGATCGATGCCGGTTTCCTTAATCGATGACAATTTACTATATTTTCCAAGAAGTTTCCATTGCATGCTAAACTAAATTAATTGAGCTATCACAACTCAAAAATCTCCCACTTGGAGATTAATTACTACACCATACTTGTACAACATTATTCTTGGATCCTTCCTTAGCTTTGTTTCTTCCTCTTTAAGTCTCAAACTCAAAACCAACATAAGTGGAGTGTAGCTCCAACTTCTCCTTTCGATAATGGCTTCATTAGCATATCTCGTAGGGTTCTTCCTCATATGAATCTTTTCTAGATTCAATTGTCCATCCTCCAATACCTACAGAGTATGAAGTGATACCTTAATCTAAATGTGTTTCATTCAAGAATGAAACACTAAGTTCTTTGTAGAAATGAATTACACTTGATCTGCCACTAAACAATTTACAATCACCTTGCATCCTTTCCCAACTCTTCCATGAACCTACTCATCCATATCATCTCCTTGCCCAGCCTCTATAGCTACAACATATTATGCCTCTGCATAGTAGAGCATAGCCATAACCTTTCGCAATCTTGAAAATCTAGCCTAACTATCGTCCCACCTATCTGTGAAAATATATCTAGTAGTGCTCCTTTACCATCTAGATCTCCACCATATCCGAATCAACATAGCCACGTAAAGAAATATCCTAACCTCCATAGCATCAGCATAATGACATGCTAGATGTCCCTTTCAAATAACTGAGTATCCATTAGATTTCTTTCCAATTCTCTTTACCTCAATTGGCCATATATCTACTCACCACTCCCATTGCCTATACAATGTTTGGTCTCTGGTACAAACCATATCATACATGTGACTCACAATTGTTGAAGCATATGGAACTTGTGTCATGTATTTGACCTCATCATGTGATGATGGACACTGATCTTTTCTCAATTTGAAGTGTCCAGCCATAGGTGTACTACTGTGAAGTTTAATGTTTTACATATTGAACCTTTATAACACCTCAGAGATATAATACTCTTGATACAAATACAATTTCTTGTTTTTCCTATCTCTATGTATTTTCATGCCAAGGATTCTTTTTGCAGATCCTAAATCCTTCATAGTAAATGTGTGAGCTAGCTTTCTCTTAATCTCACCAATGTCCCGCATACTAGATCCCTCAGATAAGCATATCATCCACATACAAAAATAACAAAATAATATAGCTCCCATTTTCAAGCTTCTTAAATAAACACAATGGTTAAATTCACATCTCAAGTAACCATGATCTTGTATAAAACTATCAAACCTCGTGTACCATTTCCTTGGAGCTTGTTTGAGCCCATATAGAATCTTTTTCAACCTGCACACTAATTTCTCCTTACCCTTGACTTCATACCCAAGTGGCTGCTGCATATAAATCTCTTCATCCAAATCACCATGAAGGAAATCCGTCTTCACATCTAGTTGCTTCTAAATGAAAATCCTCTCATGTAACTAAACTCAATATAGTACTTTAATAGAAGTCATCTTAACAACAGGAGAAAATATTTCACCAAAGTCAATACCTACTTTACTGTCAGGTAATTCCTTTACTACAAGCCTTACCTTCAGATCTTTTATGTCTACCCTCTTCTTCCTTAATCCTATAAACTCATTTGTTCCGTAATGTTCTCTACCCACTGAAACTTAACCAAATACCATGTCTGGTTCTATTCCAAGGAGTCCATCTCCTCATCCACACCATGCTCCTATGGGACATGAGTCTTATCCTACTTTGCTTCTTCAAATCTCTCTAGTTCACCATTATAAATCAATAATAAATAAAATAGAGAAGGTGTAAATATTTCTGGAGGTTTACTTACCCTTTGTGGCCTTCTCATAGGAGTTTGGGGTACCTGGAGGATCAATCTAGACCTCTTGGACATTCCTATCCAAACCTCGACAGCGACCGCCACCGGCCACTCTAATCGACGCCGATTCTACTAACCGAGGCTGGTTTGGATATTTTGTAACCGATACTAGTTCTTTCCGACCGTGTCCAGTCAGTCAATCAAAGCTGGTTTGTGTGTAACCATAGGTGTAATTATTTTAAATCCAAGAGTTCATTTTCATTCACAAACTTCTCAACCGGTTCATCCTTGGGTACCAAAATTTGATCCCTATACATTCTCTTTTCATTCCATTCAACATCACGACTCGATAATTTTATAATTCTCTAAATCCCAAAAACAAAACCGAAATCACCAAATCCATAACCAATGAAAAGTGCATCTCTTGGATTTTACATCCATTTTTTTGGCTTTTTTCCTTATCAACATGCACAAAATCTTATGAACCAAAAACTTTAAGAAAAGAAAGATCTACCTCTTTTCCATTCCAAAATTCCTCTAGTATTCCTCCATCTAGTGAACTTGAAGGTCCCAGATTAATCAAATAAACCGTTGTAACCATTGCTTCTACCCAAAGCTGTAAGGGCAATCCATAATGTATCCTCATACTTCTAAGACGTTCCATGATTTTCCTGTTTCATTATTTTCGCAACACCATTCTCTTGTGGTGTTCTTGGAACCATTATTTTCTATGTATTCCATTCAATGAACAATAATCATCAAAATCCTTCTACAAAATATTCACCACCATTATCACGATCTAAGGCACTTTAACTTGAAATTTGATTTATTCTCAACAAGGGATTTCCATATTTTAAAAGTCTCAAAAAAACATCATATTTACATAATTTAATACAATAAACCCATACCTTTCTTGTAGCATCATCAATTAAAGTAACATAATATTGGGATCCTCCATGAGAAGCTACCTAAGTTGGTCCCCACCATTTGAGTGTACAAGCTCCAAGTTCTCTCCTTCTTAGTTGTGCCAACTTTGAGAAATATCACTCTCTTTTTCTTTCCAAAGATACAATGCTCACAAAAATCAAGATCTAAATATTTCAAATCTAATAACTTACCTTATCTTTAATATTTGCATTCCTTTTTTACTCATATGGCCCAACCGGTTATGCCACATGCATGCATCGAATCAAGTAGATAATGCAAAAAGGAATCGATAATATAGGTAGATAAATATAACGGTCCTACCTTCTTACCTCTTGCCACAACAAAAGCACCCTTGGTGACTTTCCAAGAGTTTCTTGTTAAAGTAACCATGTAACCATTCTTATCACCATCTTACATAGACTAGACTTCTCATCCAACAAGTAAATATAAATCTCTTTGCATCTTCCATAATTGATAAATATGACCATAAAATTTCTCTACCTTGTATTTGGTTTCTTCTACCATTGTCAGAGCTCCCACTCAATCGAGAAAAACCTCTGTGAGTAAATTTTTCAACACACAAAACCATCAAACAAATCTCTTATACCCGGTTGTTGGGGGTTAGCACACCGATTGTATAGATAATATATCGATTGAAGCATACATGCAAATAAAAGTGGATATTCTACCGTAAGAAATATACAAACCAAGAGACATGAATCAACACCAGATTTAACGTGGTTCACCAAAGATGTGGGCTACATCCACCAAGAAACAAGTCAATCTATTATTCAAATCGTTTTACAAGATATACAATGAAAATTTACAATCTTCCACACCTCTAAGATGTATAGTACTTTCTTTCTTAGAGTTTTTCTTCATCACCAAGAATTCTCTCTCTCACCAACATTTTTTTACAAGTTCTTTCTAATTCTTGTTAATATTGCTATTCTAAACCCTAGCTTTATGCTTATATAGTTGTTTATAGACTTAGGGCACTTAGCCATGCATTTACAATCAATAGATATACGTTAATGATAAAATAGATCTAATTCCCAAGAGTTAATTAAAACATCCTTACACATGTAACCGATGTGGTTCCTTCCTTTCCTCACCGATGTCGGTCCTAGATGACCATTATTGGTTTCCCCTTAACCGATGACGGTTCAAGTTCTCGTATTTTCCATCAAGTCTCCATTGCATGCTAAATTGAAGTAATTGAGCTCCATTAATTCAACACACTACATTTGGACCCAAATGTAGCTCACGTGAGATGTGTGCATGGAATGCCCTAAGTTCTCTTTGTGTCAATCACACTTTATGAAGTAGCTAAAGCAATAGTAACTATAGAAAATTTAAATAGCAAGTTTGCATGGAATAGAATAGAATCCCTCCCCTATGCGGTGTGTGTGATGCAGATCTCCTAGATTTGATACATAGTACTATGTGGATGCAATTGATGCAATGTATGTAAATATAGATGGAGTGATAGTAGTACGTGACTTTAGGACCCTCATTATGGTCTTATAACTTTATATTTATAGGGATCTCAAGCTTAATTTCATAATTAATCCTAATGAGGCCGAGTGGGGAAAAGGATAAAGACAAAAATAGCTAGAAAGGCCCCAAAAAGAAGTGGGAAAAGAGAAACATAGATCGGGGCACCGAGGATGGGACCAAGGCACCCAAGATAGGATGGGGCATCCTGATTTAGGACTAGAATGAAAGGGTAGTTGTGAAATGGGAAAATTAGTGCAAGAAAATATGCAGGAATGACGAAATAAAATATAAATAAAGATGGCCAAAAGGTGGGATTAATTAGTACTTTATTCACTTGAGAACCTTCTAAATAGTAGTATAAGACCGAGATAAATAATGTATTAAGTGCATAATTTTGTGTCTACATTTTCCCCCACTTTATGTTGGTGAACAGAACACTCAATAACATAAAGTAGATAGAGATGCGTACTTGATATCCATGTAGAGTGTAGAAGAAGATGTGTCAATGGAATAGACTCAAGCGTGGAATGAAAAAAAGAAAAATGTGGAGGAGTGTGGATTCTAAAGATGAAAAATGTGCATAAAAAGTGATGAGAGTGAACCTAGGGTGGAATGCATGTGTAGTTGTTGTTGTATGTAGTGTACCTACATGGTTAGTAAAGGCAAGTGCTTGTAGTGGTGTGTTATCATTGTCATTCTTTCTATTACTTTTTTTGTTGCTGACTTGACTACTTATTTCTCATACGGTTGGAATTGCAAGAGAAAATGATCAAGTAGTCAAATATGTATGTATGTAAAAACATTGTGTAAAATACGCATGTATATAGAAATGTGTAAAGTATGCAAATGTAAAATACGCTAGAATAAAATTGTAAATGGAACATGTGCACCTAATCCATGTTGAGAAAAAGGGTGTAGAAGGATATCATGTATTGTCACAATTTTTTTGGGTGATCTCACACCACCTTGGATGAAGAAGTATATAGAGGAAATGTAATGTATCCTCCAACTTTTAACCCTTTCTTCTTAAATGTGTGAAAAGATATTTGTACTATCTTGGTTTTTGGGTGATCCAACACCACTTTGGATAGAATAGTGTAGAGAGGCACACCTTTGTAACACCCAAGCTTTGTAAGATGAACAAATGACAAAAAAGTAGAGATAGATCTGACAGAAAAGCAACATAGATCTAACTTAAGAAAGATCTAATACACATAACACATCCATTGAGCACAAAGTCTTAATTTCTGTATTAATATTTTCTGTTTACAAAAAAGTACAAAGCCTTTTTCTTCTCACTTCTATTTTTCATCTAAAAATGTTCCACCTGAATACAACAAGTATCCAAGTATATATAGAAGGAGAAGGAGAAAGAAGGCAAAAAGGAACCAACAACTATTTACAAAATATTTACAAAATATCTAAAAGTCAACTGTTGACTTTGGGGCAATTTGGTGGATGACAACATCTCATGGTGCAACATGGATGATGTCATCATTTGTGCCAACATACTTTTAAATACTTTACAAAAATGGGAACAATCCCAAGAGGAAGGAGCCTATTCGTCATCGTCCCATGGCTGGAAAGGAGTATCTTGCTTCTTCTCAGGAGAGGAAATGTGAAATTGAGCATGATACTCCATGAACTTGCTAATCATCGGTTGAAGTTGATCCTGAGGGACCTTGGTGTGATCGCCGATGACCTCGCAAGTCTCCCATTCATCTCTGAGTCTCTCTGGGAGCTTGAAGTATTCATTACCTACCTCCATCAGGTATCCAACAAAATCATGGCAGGCTAGAAGGTTGTTGATAGATTCTACGTCAAAAGTGGCTTCTGACCCTAAACCTTGTGACGTGATCTCCTTAAAGAGCCGAATAGTGTCATCTACCTTCCTCAAGGTGTATGATGGGGTGAGCAAGCCCGAGACATCCTTAGGATGATCTGCTCCATTTGATGCATTGCATCCAAGGCTTCCTCCTTGATTTTATCAATTTTCTCCAAGACAAATTCCATCTGGTCAACCCGATAGTCCAAAGCAGCAAGGACTTTGTTGGGTGCTCTTGGGTGATCAAAGATGCCAAATTTTACTAAATCATCGACTGGGCAGTCGAGCATCTTTTGGAATGTCTCATGTTGTAACCTGGCATGGTCCAACTCTTCAGAGATAGGTCCTGTAATCACCTGGAGTTCCTTGTTAGCCTGATCAATATTTTGATATAGCTCCGTGAACTTATAATTACTTCCTCACTATCCTTGAGGATCTGGTCTCTCCAGTGGATACTGCCATACCTTGCTCACCAATCTTGGTGTACTCATTTATCTTTTCCTGACTAAGGGCCTCAGGAGTTTTGGTGGCAGCTACAGGAGGTGCACTACCCATTTTCTGTAGGGCTTGGAGAAGATGTTTGTTCTGTTCTTTTAGTATCCTCTTCTCTTCCTTTGCTTCCTGAAGCTTTTTGCAAAGGGCATCCACTGCAGATAGGGCCTCTCCCTGTAGGCTTTCTGAGGATGTTCCCATGTGACCTGTGTCACTGTATAATCTGTAGGAGACAGATCTTTTTATCCTTTATGGGATCAGGGTATGCGATCTCCATAACCCTTTCACCTGAAGCACTCTGAGAGAAGTGGGTTATTGGCTTTTGCTTCTTAGCTCCTTTTGTTGGGATGATGGAGAAGTCCATAGGTGCAATGGGGACTTTCCTCTTATGCTGGCTTAGGTGCTTGGAGATCCATTCTGGACTTAAGGGAGTGTGACCAGAGGGAGAAGAGGGAATGGAGGTAGAAGAAGGAGCAACTACAAAGTGAACTTGGGGAAATGTGTCGAGATGCTGGTGGTGGGCATTGTTAAAGAAGATGATCCTCCAACTGCACAGGGGTAGGAGTCACTGTAGGAGAGGAAACCATGGGGGTGGAAGGGATCGAGAGATGAGGGAAGAAATGCTGGGGGACAGATCCATGAGGGAAGAGAAGATGGAGGAAGAGGAAGGGGGAATAGTAGAAGATGGGGGAGAAGACACAACCAAAGGAGTGGTTGCTTGAGTGATGTGAGGAGGGGAAGGAGGAGTGGAAGATGGGATGGTGGGAACTTCACTAGTTATAGCAGTGGCAACATCCTGAGTGGATGTGCCCATTGGAACACTTACCGCCTCTTCTTTTCAAGGGATACCAGGCTTACTACCTATTCCTTGGGTGGTGGAAGGAGGACTCTCGGGAGCTTCCTCCTGAGCAGTGCTTGATTCTCCCTCTTTGTCTTTCCCTTTTCCCTTTGGTAAGTGCTTTGGCTTAGCAGGTGCATCACCCAAAGGAGACGTGGTGAAGTCTACCCCAAGGTAGATGAGACCATTCTTCCTGCACCAATGCTCTGTGCACTGCAGAGTGCCTTTAACCCTTTCCTCAATAGTTTGAGGTGCCTTTGTTCTATCAATCTCAAAAAATGGCCAATTTTCCCCATCCGTATCTAGATAGACCTGATCAACTTCTTGATCAGTCATTTGGAAACCTTTTGGGACAATGGCCACACCATATTGGATGATCTCGCAGGGCCAAGTGGGAGTGATCCTTTCTTTCTGAGCTCGACCGTGATATAGATCGATATAGATATCCTCGATCTATGGGATGTGGATTGGATCGAGCTTTTCCCTTGGAAGGAAATTGTGAGGATCAAAGGTTGGCCTTGCTGGGAAATTGTGTTTCAAGTTGAGCAACTCCAGCTCCGCAAACATTTCCTAGCTTTGGTGTGAGAAGTGCAGGTGTACCTACCCACTATGAGGGGGAATGGAGTTCCACCCTTCTTTCTTTTTAGACACTTCTCGTGGTATGTGATAAGCTATCTGGATAGCTCCAATAGGATCAACTTGGGTCCCGCATACCTCGGTAACTTGGTGGGCTCCCCAAGAAGTTGGTGGCTTTGAGATAGTGAAAGTGGGGAATTGCGTAAATAACACCCCCACTTCTCTGTGGTAGTAACCACACTCTTGGTCATCCGACCATGAGTCATATTGGGCCTCAAGAGGTAGATGATGCCGTAGAAGAAGGCATCATTGATTTGTTGAATTGTGTGGATGTTGTTTTCCAGCCTTAACTCTGGATAATACTCATATATTTTTACTTGGGGCCACACCCCGCATCGACTTAGTGTTGGGTAGTCTCTTTCAGAGGCAAGCAAGCATATACCACGTAGGAGTTCATGTAGAACCTCCCATTGTCGAGAGTTGTTGAAGCTGCTCGGAGATAGTGTTGTTGATAATCTCCGCCCATTCAAAATGTTGATCAGAACATTTTTGCTCATTGTTTCCAAGTATTTGAGCATCCATTTGTGAAAGTAATGGGCATCAGGAAGCCCAAACACCCTACTCAGGAAGGTGATGGTGTCACTCAGCTCCTTCCGAGAAGTCACTGTGATGAATAACTTGTGGCCACCGGTTATTACCTTCTTGTTTTTGAGATATACTTCATTCATCAACTGCATGCATTTGTCTTCATTTTCATCCCATGCCTTTATGTAGTCTTCTTGGCTTATTGCCACAAAATGTTGGTGGTGGGGATACCCAACATGATCTCAAAGTGTCGGCGCAGTGAGGTTGATTATTACCTCACCCTTCTCATTCTCGACACATCTTGTGTCCTTATTGTAACAATGGCCCACCACCATCATGAATTCATTGTTTACTCGCACTCACGGGAATTCCCCCAGTGAAATGTAAACCACTGCCGACCAATTTTTCCATCCATGGACTACCTGTGACCTTCCTGGTTCTGCCCGAAGTCCTCCATATCAATGTGACCAAGTTCTGAATCCCTGATGTCCAAGTCACACTCTGCAAGGGACTCGGGCATCCTGACCCTTTGGTATTTGTACTTCATTTCTTCTTCTGTGAGTTTGGCCTTACCCTTAGACTTGGTTGGCTTCTTACTTGATGAAGACATGTGTGAATCTGAGTTCAGCTGCTGATCTGCAAGAAGAAGTAGGGAAGTCCATCGCAGAAGAGCCATGTTAGCTGTTAGATCATCCATCAAAGCTTTAAAGAATGAAAACTTATCAATTTACAAGCCTCTAGGTGCAAGGCACAATTCTATTGCAGTGCAGGGTCAAAAAGCAAGTGCACACTGGAGAGTGTTGCATGGATAAAAACAATGCAAAAGGGGGCAGTAGGCAAAAATATTACACAAAACACTCGGGATGATGTTGGTGTCAAGGATGTGTGCTGCGCCATATGAAGGGTTTTAAACTAGGCGCAGATTATTTTGGTGTTGCAAGGCTTTAGGATGTGCCATTGGCATAGATGTGATACATGTTGCAAAACATTATGATGTGCCAAAGGGCGCAGGTTTAAAGGATGCATCATTGAGTTAAGGTGCGCCAGTGTTTTAGCTTTTGGCATGGCGTGGGAAAGGTCTGCATGACATTCAAAGATGTTGGTGTAGGTGGAGTTGCGCTTGCACCTGTGTTAGGTTTTAAGAATTTTTATAAGGCATGGGAAAGATGCATGTTGCAAGTGGGGACAGTGTGCCTCTTTGGTGTGATTGTGTTTAGTGTAACAGATGATGGTGTTTGTGCCAAAGAAAAACCGTGGTTTCTGGATTGTAATAACTTTGGATTTTTTCCTCTTTTGACAGGTTTGGGGTCTTTTGCCTCTTTCAACTAAGATTTTTCAGTGAGGGGAACAGAGAAAAGAGGGTCAGGGATTCATTTTGAGACAAGGCCCCTAGCCAAGCAGATCTGGAAGGAGGGTAAAACCGGTTTGGAGGTAGGTTGATTTGCAAAATGGGCAGGGGTTGTATTATTTCTTAGGTTCATTTTTTTTTTTTAATAACAAACCTCTCAAAAAACAACAAAAAACCCACAACAACAACAACAACACAAGAGCAAGGACCACTTACCAGAATATATAAGATGGAAGAAATGATGTGGGGTCCATAAATGATGACGAAAAGTGACACACATGGGGCTGACAGGAGCGCTGACAAATGCAGAGGAATTAACTTTTTCACATTTTTTCAATCGTGAAAATGACAGTCGATGCCTATTATATAAAAAGGTGTAATAAATGTGCCACCAATTTTTTTGTAAGGCGCACCAAAATAGATGCCAACATGAAAATATTTGTGCCCTTGGCATGGATTTGGGACTATCGACATTACTTTTTAGTGCTTTGGTGCACCATTCAAGGGGTGCAACAATTTTAATGTCGACAAGATGGTGCATGCGCCTGGCGCAGGCTTGAAAGGCGCATCATGGGAAGGTGCAACATTTGGAATGTCGACACTCCAAAGGATGCACCAAAGGAATAGAAGGGGGCACAAATTCATTTGATGTTGCATGAATAAAAACTACACCCAACCAAAAAAGGACCAAATGACTAAGTTTGAAAAACTAGATTTTCCGAAAGGGATTTTATGCCATTCCGAATGTTAGGGACCTCAACGGGGAACCAAAACAAAATTTTGGTATGGTTACCTGTAAAATTGCCCTCATCAATTTTACAGGATAACAACTGGCTCTTTTTGGGGACTATCTTTGAGCGAAGCTTAAGGGTAGAGAATCCCAGATCTACATGTGCCTATCCATTGGGTTACAAAGTCAAAAACAAGGGTGATGAAAAAGGAAAACACACAACCAACAAAAGAAAACACACGACAAAAAAACAAACACACAACTAAAGAAAACTGTACAAAGAAGAGAGCAAGCTCTACTTCCTGAATATTTTGAGATGTTGCCCGCTATAGGGAAGTGGAGCTCAGTTCCATCTAGATACGAGAGATAGAAGCTATTCTCTCTCCATTGAGATTTTTGATCTTGAAAGGCCCTTTCCAAAGGGAGTCAAATTTTCCATGCATGCCCTTTGGCTCTCTTCGCTTGTCCCATAAAAGGATGAGATCTCCCACCTGGAAATCCCTCTGCTTAGCCTTTTATCGAATAGTCTCTTGACTTGATTTATGATTTGGTGATCTGTCAACCACTCTTACTCTCTTTTCTTCAAGTTCTGTTAGATACATGACCCTCTTTTCAAGAGAATTCTGGAAAGTCTCATCTTTGATCGCTCGTGCCAAGTGCAGAGCAGGAAGTTCCACAGAAATGGGAAGCTCAACGTCGATTCCATATAATACTTGAAAAGGTGACATACCGAGAGACCTCTTTGGAGTAATACGGTCTACCCACAAAGCATCATACAATGACTTGTGCCAGGACCATTGATTCTCATCGACTAGCTTCCGTATGATGGTTACTAAGTTTTATTATTACTGGATTCTACCTGACCATTTCCTGGGGGTAATAATCGAGGCATGGGCCAAGGTTATCCCGTATTCATAGAAAAAACCGATAACTTCCCGTGAGGAGAAGTTGGAAGCATTATCAGCAACAACCTTGTGTGGGATGCCAAACCTCATGATGATATTCTCTTTGATGAAGTTGCAAATGACTTCAGAGGTGGCATTCTTAATAGGTATGGCCTCCACCCATTTGGTGAAGTAATCTATTGTTGTTAGGACATAACTATGTCCGGCACTTGATTGGGGATGTAGTGCTCCGATAAAGTCAATTCCCCATTTCCTGAATGGTTCATCAATAATGATGGCCTGAGGGGAAAAGCAAGCCAATTTTGGTTTGCCAACAAACTATTGGCAGAGCTCACATTTTGCTACCTGTGGCTGTATCCTGAAATAGCGTTGGCCAATAGTACCTAGCCCGGATGATCTTATGTGCTATCACAGATGAGGAGAAGTGACCACCACAGGATGAGTCATGAAAACTTTCAAGTAATTTGATCTGCTGCGGTTTGTCAACACATCGCAAGAAGATGCCATCAATACCATGTTTGTATAAACCATCATCCCATATGACATATCTGGCTGCCCTGAGCTTTACAGTACACTTCTCCTTTGAAGTTAGATGAGTGGACACTCACCGTAAGTGAGAAAGAAAGTGATATCAGAATACCATTCATCGCTAGTCACAACAAATAGAACCATAGGCAAGAGAATCAACTTTCTTAATTACCCTATGCTCCATCGATGCAATCAACTTTTCTTTAGGGACCTCTGAATCTTTGTTTTCAGCCATAAGCTGACATAGGCCCTTGCCTCTTACCAGCTTGGTTGGTTTTATGTCTAGATCATACTCTTGGACCTTTGTGATCCAATTCCCTCGTAAGCTTCCTAACTCTTGTTGAGTTAAGATAGACTTGACTGCCGTGTCAGGAACCAACACTACCGTATGAGAGTTTAGGATGTAGTACCGGAAGTTCTTGACTGCTTTGACAATGGTGAAGGGTGTGCTTTTCTAACTGAGACATCTTCAATTCATGAGGCTTGAGAGGAGAGCTCATGAACGTGATTGGAGATTCAACATCCTCATAGTTCTTTTGCATTAAGATGGCTGATACAGTATGCTCAGATGCATAACTGTACATGATAAAATCCTTGGAGAAGTCGGGACATACCAGGATGGGTGCATGAGCAACAGAGGCTTTTATATCCTTGAATGATGCCTTTCCTTCTTCGCTCCACCAGAAATTTTGTGACCCTTTCATCATATTTGATATGTGACGAGTCTTTTCAGCAAAGTCGGGAACAAAGCGTCTGAGAAAATTCACTTTTCCGAAGAAAGAGTGAACACCGGTCTTGCTTGTGGGTAAGGTAAGGTTCTGAATAGCCTTAACCCTTTCGACATCTATCTTTGTTCCTTCCTTGCTGACAACGTGTCCCAACAACTTTCCTTCATAGTGACCCAAAAATAGACTTTTTGGATTTAAGGAGATCCCGTGTTCTCGCATCTAATCAATACTTGCTCCAAATGATCACAATGATCATTTCATTTTTAGAGAACACAGTTAAGTCATCTAAATAAACTACATGATGACCTTTCCCATCATACCTTTGAATGTGAAGTCCATTGCTCATTGAAAGGTGGCACCAGCATTGGTCAAGCCAAAAGGCATCCTGCTATAGGTGAATGTGCCCCAGGGAGTAGTGAATGTTGTTTTGAATTGGTCTTCAGTGAGACCTCAATCTGATTATAGCCCAAAACCATCAAGCATGGACAACATCTCTGAACCGGTTACTACCTGCAGAACTTGATCCATTATGGGTAAGTGGGTAGTTGTCCTTCAAGGATGCTGATTCAGATTGCGAAAATCTACGCATATGCGTATCTCACCATTCTTCTTTCGTACTGGCATGATGTTTGTGACCCAGGTACTGTGATGGATAGGAAAGATAATCCTCGCATCCAACATCTTCTGTATTTCTACCTGGATGGTACCCGAGATCTTGGGATTATAGTGCCTCTATTTCTGGTGAAAAGGTTTGACATCATCTTTTAACGGATGTCATGCTGAACGTCCTTTGGCTTGAAAGACTTTAGATCGGCATAAGACCATGCCAATACGTCCATATATTTCTTCAGCAATTTGACAAACTTCCACTTTTCTTTGGGTGTGCAACATTTCCCGATGTTCACAAACTGCGGATGTTCCATAGTACCCAAGTTGACCGGTTCGGTCTCTGGAGAGGAGTTAGGGTCATCTTGTCGCTTCTTCTTGACAAAATGATCATGTTTGTCAAACAATCATTCTAGAGAGACTAAACCTTTGGAATTTTATTTCCCTTGAGCTGACATATGCCATCACCTTCTTTTGATTCATTTGCTTGATCAGTAATAGATTCATGGCATGCAGAAGTAGATCCTTCAAAATGAAGCTCATTGAAATTTTTTACTTTCTCTAGAAAGGCAATAAGCTGATTGTCATCGTTGAATACCTGCCAGTGCTGAGAATTGTCTGGCACGCTTGGGTGGAAGACTACCTCAATGGTATATGTGTCCATCTTCAACCCTGGGTGAGGGAGCATGAGAGATGCTGAGAT
Source organism: Taxus wallichiana var. yunnanensis (assembly GCA_018340775.1). Classification (NCBI taxonomy): domain Eukaryota; kingdom Viridiplantae; phylum Streptophyta; class Pinopsida; order Cupressales; family Taxaceae; genus Taxus; species Taxus wallichiana. The sequence goes on from CM031234.1 coordinate 678,049,607, forward strand.
GGCCAATGAATCGGCCATGTCATTCTGAGCTCTTGGAATGGATTTTATTGAGAAAGGCATCAAATTCCTCAATGTTGTCCCATACCCATTGTGGTAATGCCTGAGCCTTTCATTCTTTACTTGGTATATTCTTTTCACTTGATTAACGATCAGCTCGGCATCACCCTGTACTTTTAGGTTCTTAATTCCCCTTTCTTTTGCAGCTTGCATGCCAAGTAGCAAAGATTCATATTCAGCAAGTATTATTTGTATTGAAAAACTACAACTTGAAAGAGAGAGGAAAAATCTCCTCTTCAGGAGATATTAGCACAGCCCCAGCACCGCATCCGCTAGTTGCACAACTGCCATCAAACTGCACAGTGTCCATATCTTGTTAAGGTCCTCCTCTTGGATGAGAATGTCCATTTTATCAGACTCAGTAGATAAGAAGTAGTTCCCCATCCCTGATGATTCAAAGAGAATTTGGGCTTTGGGGTCGTTGGAATTGGTGACCAAGTACTTCTTTTTGTGATTCAGCTCCTAATGTCTGCATTACACCCTTGATGGGGATTCTGGCTTGGACCAATCCATATGGATCTCTCCACCAACCTCTCTGCAAAAGCTTCTTCCTAGTAGAATTCCATATGCCACTAGGATATCAAGCAACGAGGATGGTCATCTTTACTCTTTTCTCTGGGAACGCCGCAAAGGTGAACTATGCATCTTTGATTTGACCAATCAATGGAACCTGTTTGGTTTCCATGGAGTAACATCTACCAAAAGGCTTGGTAAGAGTGAGGCCCAAAGCATGAGTGACCTTTTCCGGCATGACATTATCGGAAGCCCGTAATCAATTATGTAGTTGCTTAGCTTGTGACCATTGATTAGGAGGGAGAGATAAAAAGGTTCAATTTTTCCTGATGTGGAAGTCGAGGCAACATTTATGTGAGATGCAGGAGGAGTGGAAAGGATTCCTTTTGGGGAGGCATGAGAGGTTACGAAGCTTGGCTTTGGATATATTCGGTCAATCTTACAAGCTGCTCAGGGTTAGACTAAAGATATTCAGCCTTCAGACATTTGAATCTTGGTCTTTTTAGCATGATCGATTATATCGAATGCGACCAAGGGTTGCGTTGATGAAGGAATGAGTCCTCACTTCGCGATGGTAGGGTAGGGTTACTGGTCTTTATGGGAATAGAAGAAGGCTGATTTGGAGGAGAGATGGGAGGAAAATATTTTTTTGTAAAAGACTTAATAGGAGGTTGAGCAGGAAGAGGATTACCTCTTTTAGCAATGGTTGGAGGCGTGTTTGACACAGCCTTCTTTTTGTATCCTAGCAGCAACTTTTGCTTCTTTTCCTTGGGAGCGGGTGAAAACAACATATGACTGTCCACTTGCATACCCTTGGGTACCCTCTTCTTTCATCGATTCTTCATCTTCAAATTCCATATACCCGATTGTAGAGTCGCCAGTCGGTTCACCGACATCTTGATCATCTTCACCTGGGGATGAAGGTTCTTCATAATTTTGCTCCTCTTCTTCGACCTCGACCAGGGCATTGACCGGAGGGGCCTCAAGTGCCAACCATGGAGTAGTTGCAGGAAAATGTGGCCTTTGTGGGGCGTTGTTGGAAGTGAAATTTCTCTGGGATATCCCGGTATGAAGTGTTAGGAGAAGCTTGAGCTAATTGCTTCTTTAAATGTGAGCAAGTCATTCACCATCTTCTGGAATGCCGATCTGATGAAGTGGCTTGAGAAGGAGTTGAAGCTTTAGGCTTGGATGACTCTCATTTTAACTCACCAGATATAAGCAAGTTGTCCTCTATCCGAATGGTAGTAGCTTGAGTGAGAACCAAGGTGGTGATTTTTTCTTGTAAGAGTAAGAAACTTACTCTTGAGCTCATGGCATTCACAAAGAAACACTTTTGATTTTTCTGGTGTGGGCAGCATGGTAGGTGGCACATGGTTAATTAGTGAATTGAAATGAGTGATAAAATCATGCATGGTTTCATTGACTTCCTTCTTCAGGTGAGTGATCTTTGACAGTAATGCAAATGCATCTTCTGAAGGCTTATACCTATCTTCAAATGTAGTTCGTAATGTGGCCCAACTGGTGATAGATCCGGCCGGAAAATGTTGGAACCACTGCTGTGGTCCTTGCAAGGTCTCTAGAAAGAGGCGTACTGACACATCTTCATGGGTCACATCCAGGATGCTGCATGACATAATGAATGTAGATATATGTGAATCCATGCTTTGGTTTCCACTCCCATCAAATCTTGGGAAATTCTTTGGTTTCCATGAGGGAGTGCGTGAACAGGATGTGGCAAGGCAAGAGGGCCCATAGCATTTCCCCATGGTACTGCCATTTGAAAAATGGAAAGAGAACGCGTGAGCCAGGAGCATGGTTCCGCTGAGCAACAAAGCACTGCAAAGGGATGTGGAGGCTCCTTGCAAAAATGGTTCTTTCGTGGGGGCGAGGCACTTCTGGCTGATCGATCAGCTGAACTCAGTGATGAGAAGCATGTTGGTGTAATACTAAAGTTATGCCTTTGAAGTAGAGATGAAAATAGGATCAACTTCTCCATGAGCTCTCCTGCTATGAGTAAATGGCTCACCCGCCAGTGTATCTTTTAGATCTGCAATGTTTTTAGAGTAGATTTTAAAACTCTTTTTGGTTGTACTTGCTGATTTTCTGATTTTTTTGACAAAAATCAGCAGCATGTACTTTTCTAAATATTTAATTTTATCCTTCTTTTGAAAACCGATTGTGGTTTAATGACAAAGATCAACGAGGATAAAATGATGGTTAACTTAGTAAGCTGATTTTGGATCTTAGAGTTGACTTTTTGCAAGGGTTTGAAATTATTTGTAAAACTGTCAGAATCTCAGATCTACGGAAATATATGGGTTTTTGTAAAAACTCAGTGAACTAAAGATCTCTAACTAGCCCAGATCTATGGATCTCTGAAGAAAATTTTCAGTTTGGATCACTTTTGCAAAATTTTGGATTTTAAGCAAAGAGTTAAGATTTGCAAACAGGTAGTGATTTTTATAATTTTATCTATTTTCTTAGTTACCTTAAAGCAACCTTAAAAGTTAGTGTCTTTTAACTGACACAACACTCACATAGATCTGGTTCTATCCCCAATAGAGTCACCAAAAACTGTTGGTCCGAAAATCTGTCGGAGGGAAGATCTATGGATAGATGAGCCAACAAGTGTGTGGGCATAGCCCCTCTTTGAGACAACAAAGTGAAACTGGTTTATTGCTATTCTACCAGCAGGAATCTACACAAGTCCTACAATATTCTACCTTCAGGGGTTTGGGATCTCATCCCAGTAGGGGTATTTCGACTGTGAATAGAAAGGAATGAAGGGAAGGATGGAGATAGGATAGATCTAAAGGGAGAAAAGAAATGAATTCCAAAGTAGAAAGGTCAGAGGGTTTATGTTTTGGGTTGGTAGTAAACAGAGCCAAACCTACTTGCATAAATGAACAAAGCAATACTGATGAACAAATGACAAAAAAGTAGAGATAGATCTGACAGAAAAGCAACATAGATCTAACTTAAGAAAGATCTAATACACATAACACATCCATTGAGCACAAAGTCTTAATTTTGTATTAATATTTTTTGTTACAAAAAGTACAAAGCCTTTTTCCTTCTCACTTCTATTTTTCATCTAAAAAATGTTCACACCTGAATACAACAAGTATCCAAGTATATATAGAAGGAGAAGGAGAAAGAAGGCAAAAAGGAACCAACAACTATTTACAAAATATACAAAATATCTAAAAGTCAACTATTGACTTTGGGGCAATTTGGTGGATGACAACATCTCATGGTGCAACATGGATGATGTCATCATTTGTGCCAACATACTTTTAAATACTTTACAAAAATGGGAACAATCCCAAGAGGAAGGAGCCTATTCATCGTCGTCCCGTGGCTGGAAAGGAGTATCTGCTTCTGCTCAGGAGAGGAAATGTGAAATTGAGCACGATACTCCATGAACTTGCTAATCATTGGTTGAAGTTGATCCTGAGCAGGACCCTTGGTGTGATCACCGATGACCTCGCAAGTCTCCCATTCATCATCTTTGAGTCTCTCTGGGAGCTTGAAGTATTCATTACCCCGCCTCCATCGTGTATCCAACAAAATCATGGTAGGCCGAGAAGGTTGTTGATAGATTCTCGCGTCAAAAGTGGCTTCGACCCTAAACCTGTGACATGATCTCCTTAAAGATCCGAATAGTGTCATCCGCCTTCCTCAAGGCATATGATGGGGTGAGCAAGCCCAGAGACATCCTTAGGATGATCTGCTCCATTTGATGCATTGCATCCAAGGCTTCCTCCTTGATTTTATCAATTTTCTCCAAGACAAATTCCATCTGGTCAACCCGATAGTCCAAAGCAAGCAAGGACTTTGTTGGGTGCTCTTGGGTGATCGAAGACGCCAAATTTTACTAAATCATCGACTGGTAGTCGAGCATCTTTTGGAATGTCTCATGTTGTAACCTGGCATGGTCCAACTCTTCGAGATAGGTCCCGCAATCACCTGGAGTTCCTTGTTAGCCTGATCAATATTTTGATATAGCTCTCGTGAACTTTATAATTACTTCCTCACTATCCTTGAGGATCTGGTCTCTCCAGTGGATACTGCCATACCTTGCTCACCAATCTTGGCGTACTCATTTATCTTTTCCTGACTAAGGGCCTCAGGAGTTTTGGTGGTAGCTACAGGAGGTGCACTGCCCATTTTTTGTAGGGCTTGGAGAAGATGTTTGTTCTATTCTTTCAAGTATCCTCTTCTCTTCCTTTGCTTCCTAAAGCTTTTTGCAAAGGGCATCCACTGCAGATAGGGCCTCTCCTTGTAGGCTTTCCGAGGATGTTCCCATGTGACCTGTGTCACTGTATAATCTATAGGAGATAGATCTTTTTATCCTTTGTGGGATCAGGGTATGCGATCTCCATAACCCTTTCACCTGAAGCACTCTGAGAGAAGCGGGTTATTGGTTTTTGCTTCTTAGCTCCTTTTGTTGGGATGATGGAGAAGTCCATAGGTGCAATGGGGACTTTCCTCTTGTGTTGGCTTAGGTGTTTGGAGATCCATTCTGGACTTAAGGGAGTGTGACCAGAGGGAGAAGAGGGAACGGAGGTAGAAGAAGGAGCAACTACAAGTGAACTCAGGGAAATGTGTCGAGATGCTCGGTGGTGGCATTGTTAAAGAAGCCGATCCTCCAATGCTCACAGGGGTAGGAGTCACTGTAGGAGAGGAAACCATGGGGGTGGAAGGGATCTGAGAGATGAGGGAAGAAATGCTGGGGGACAGATCCATGAGGGAAGAGAAGATGGAGGAAGAGGAAGGGGGAAGAAGAGAAGATGGGGGAAGATGGGGAGAAGAACCAAAGGAGTGGTTGCTTGAGTGACGTGAGGAGGGGAAGGAGGAGCGAGAGATGGGATGGTGGGAACTTCACAATAGTTATAGTAGTGGCAACATCCTGAGTGGATGTGCCCTGGAACACTTACCACCTCTTCTTTTTTAGGGGATACCAGGCTTACTACCTGCTCCTGGGTGGTGGAAGGAGGACTCTCGGGAGTTTTCTCCTGAGTAAGTGCTTGATTCTCCCTCTTTGTCTTTCCTTTTCCCTTTGCAAAAGTTTGGCTTAGCAGTGCATCACCCAAAGGAGACGTGGTGAAGTCTACCCCAAGGTAGATGAGACCATTTTTCCTGCACCAATGCTCTGTGCAGCAGAGTGCCTTTAACCCTTTCCTCAATAGTTGAGGTGCCTTTGTTCTATATCAATCTGGAAAATGGCCAATTGTCCCCATCCGTATCTAGATAGACCTGATCAACTTCTTGATCAGTCATTTGAAACCTTTCGGGACAATGGCCACACCATATTGGATGATTTCTGGCCAGGCAAGGTGGGAGTGATCCTTTCTTCTGAGCTCGACCTCATGATATAGATCGATATAGATATCTTCGATCTGTGGGATGTGGATCAGATCAAGCTTTTCCCTTGGAAGGAAAATGAGGATCAAAGGTTGGCCTTGCCAGGAAATTGTGTTTCAAGTTGAGCAACTCCAGCTCCGCAAACATTTCCGGGCTTTGGTGTGAGAAGTGCAGGTGTACCTACCCACTATGAGGGGGAATGGAGTTCCACCCTTCTTTCTTTTTAGACACTTCTCGTGGTATGTGATAAGCTATCTGGACAGCTCCAATAGGATCAACTTGGGTCCCGCATACCTCGGTAACTTGGTGGGCTCCCCAAGAAGTTGGTGGCTCTGAGATAAGTGAAAGTGGGGAATTGCATAAATAACACCCCCACTTCTTCTGGTAGTAGTAACCACACTCTTGGTCATCCGACCGTGAGTCATATTGGGCCTCAAGAGGTAGATGATGCCATAGAAGAAGGCATCATTGATTTGCTGAATTGTGTGATGTTGTTTTCCAGTCTCAACTCTGGATAATACTCATATATTTTTACTTGGGGCCACACCCCGCATCGACTTAGTGTTGGGTAGTCTCTTTCAGAGGCAGCAACATATACCACATAGGAGTTCATGTAGAACCTCCCATTGTTGAGAGTTGTTGAAGCAAGCTTCAGAGATAGTGCTGTTGATGATCTCGCCCATTCAAAATGTTGATCAGAACATTTTTGCTCATTGTTTCCAGAGTATCTGAGCATCCATTTGTGAAAGTAATGGGCATCAGAAGCCCAAACACCCTACTCTCAGAAGGTGATGGTGTCACTCAACTCCTCTGAGAAGTCGCTGCGATGAATAACTTCATGGCCACCTAGTTATCACCTTCTTGTTTTTAGATATACTTCATTCATCAACTGCATGCATTTGTCTTCATTTTCATCCCATGCTTTTATGTAGTCTTCTTGGCTTATTGCCACAAAATGCCGGTGGTGGGGGATACCCAACATGATCTCAAAGTGTCAGGAAGTGAGGTTGATTATTACCTCACCCTTCTCATTCTCGACACATCTTGTGTCCTTATTATAATAATGGCCCACCACCATCATGAACTCATTGTTTACCGTGCTCATGGGAATTCCCCACAGTGAAATGTAAACCACTGCCGACCAATTTTTCCATCCATGGACTACCTGTGACCTTCCTGGTTCTGGCCTAGAAGTCCTCCATATCAATGTGACCAAGTTCTAAATCCCTGATGTCCAAGTCACACTCTGCAAGGGACTCAGGCATCCTGACCCTTTGGTATTTGTACTTCATTTCTTCTTCTGTGAGTTTGGCCTTACCCTTAGACTTGGTTGGCTTCTTACTTGATGAAGACATGTGTGAATCTGAGTTCAGCTATTGATCTGCAAGAAGAAGTAGGGAAGTCCATCATAGAAGAGCCATGTTAGCTGTTAAATCATCCATCAAAGCTTTACAGAATGAAAACTTATCAATTTACAAGCCTCTAGGGGCAAGGCAAGGCGCAATTCTATTGCAGGTCGTAGGTCAAAAAGCAAGGGCACACAGAGAGAGTGTTGCATGAAAGAAAACAATGCAAAAAGGGGGCAGGGCGTAGAAATACTACACACAACATTCAAGATGTTGTGTGTCAAATGTATGTGCTTGTGCCATATGAAGGGTTTTAAATGGGCACAAATTATTTTGGTGTTGCAAGGCTTTCAGGATGTGCCATTGGCATAGATATGGTACATGTTGCAAAACATTATGATGTGCCAAAGGGTGCAGGTTTAAAGGGTGCATCATTGAGTTAATGTGCGCCAAGTTGTTTTAGCTTTTGGCATGGGCATGGGAAAGAGTCTGCATGACATTTAGATGTTGTGTGTAGGGAGTTGTGCTTGCGCCTGTGTTAGGTTTTAGGAAATTTTTTATAAGGCATGGGAAAGATGCATGTTCATGGGGGGACAGAAGTGCGCCTCTTTGGCGTGACGTGTGTTTAGTGTAACATGATGGCGTTTTTGCCAAAGAAAACCGTGGGTTTGGATTGATAACTTTAGGATTTTTTCCTTTTTGACGGTTTTGGGTTTTTTTGCCTCTTTCAACTAAGATTTTCATAGTGAGGGGAACAGAAAAGAGGGTCATGGATTCATTTTTGAGACAAGGCCCCCTCTAGCAGAGATCTCGGGAAGGAGGGTAAAACCGGTTTGGAGGTAGGTTGATTTTGCAAAATGGGTGGGGAGGTCAGATTATTTCTTAGGTTCATTTTCTTTGTTTTTAATAACAACAACCTCTCAAAAACAACACAAAAACCCCACAACAACAACACAAGAAGAGCAAGGACCACTTACCAGAATATATAAGATGGAAGAAATGATGTGGGGTCCACGAATATGATGAAAAGTGACACATGGGGCTGACAGGAGCGCTGACAAATGCAGAGGAATTAACTTTTTCACATTTTTTCAATCGTGAAAATGACAGTCGGATGCGCCTATTTATAGAAAAAGGTGTAATAAATGTGCCACCAACTTTTTTGTAAGGTGCACCAAAATAGATGCCAACATGAAAATATTTGTGCCCTTGGCGTGCACGGATTGGGACTGTCGACATTACTTTTTTAGCGCTTTGGCGCACCATTCAGGGGCGCAACAATTTTAATGTCGACAAGATGGTGCATGCGCCTGGCGCGTAGCTTGAAAGGTGCATCATGGGAAGGTGCAACATTTGGAATGTCGACACTCCAAAGGATGTGCCAAAGGAATAGAAAGGGGGTGCAAATTCATTTGATGTTGCATGAATAAAATCTGCGCCCAACCAAAAAAGGACCAAATGACTAAGTTTGAAAAACTAGATTTTCTGGAAAGGGATTTTATTATGTAGATAATGTAGAAAGTACCATTTAAAGTAGTGTAAACACATAAGAAAACAAGTAAACCACACAAAGTGGGTTTCAAACATGGGACATCACTTACAATGTCGCAATACACTCAAGGAAATCATGGCCACAAACAATAGACAAGTGTGCACACAAGTAAAGGTCAAATCCCACATATAATGGAAAACATAACGCAGACAAGTAGAAATAATCACAAAGCGATCATGAAACATGTAATCCTACAAAACAAGTGTTTCACATGGAACACCTATTAGCATGTTAGAGTGATAACAATATTTCAAAGCATGTATACATAAGTAAGATAATATGATAATTACAAAATGAAACAATAGCACCTAGATAAGATGAATGTGGATGCCCCAATGACCTGTATAGGAAAGGTAGAAGGTAAGCATCCATGCCACGTGTAGAGTCCTATATTTGTGATCACACTAAATAAATATGTGAACACACATGTGTGTATGATAATGACATATAAGAAATCAATTAAACATATGTAGTAAAATGATCATGTAAAACACTAGCAATAAAAAGTAAATGTGCCCAAGACAATGCAGTATGTTGTGGATGGATGGAATGGAATGCAAGATGGAATGATAGGAGAAACATGCCCCCCAAGTGGATGGAATGTGTATGTAATGAGGTTCATTTTTTTCCCCCTCAGCAGTCAAGAATGAACCATAAACAAGAGTGTGTCATCAGGAAATGGTCGAGTAGTGTTGGTTGTGTCTAGCGCATTGTGATGAGTGTGTATATGTAATGGTGATGAAATGTGACATGTAGAGAGATGTGCATGAACCCTATAGCCAAAGTGTATATCACAAATTGTTGAATGGAGGAGTGATGATTTATCCCTAAGCATATATCACTATAGAATGAGTGTATGGGGATGAGACATATGGAAAGATGTACATGGACCCTATAACCTAAGTGTATACCACGACTTGTTGAATGTATGAGTGATGATTTATCCCTAAGCATATATCACTATAAGATGAAAGGATGAAGATGGGTGATAATTTATCCTAAATCGTATGTCACTATGGGATGAATAAGAAGAAGGGAGTGGTGATGTATCCTAAGATAAATGCCACTACAAGATGATAATGGGGGTGGTGATTTAGCCTAAATTGTATGCCACTACAAGATGATAATGGGGGTGGTGAGTTATCCTAAAGTGTATACCACTACAAGATGATAAGATAGGTGAAAATTTAACCTAAGTATATTTCATATGAGAAATATGTCATATGATGAATGTAAAGTTCCATTTGATTGGTAAACCCTTGGCATTCGAGTATGGACCGAGGAATTAAAGTGCATCATAGGGTAATGAGTTCAATGTGAAGAAAACAACATAATATAAACAACCAAGTGATGAATATGGTATGTAAATGTGTAATGTGAGCAATGTAATGTAGTATATATAGTGTGTGTGTACTGTAGGAAATTCATTAATAAGTGTAGATAGGAATAAAATATGTAAGGATGATAGATGGAACTAGACCCATATATAATGGAATCTAGTGTAGTATAGAATGGATAGGATGGATAGATGCACTATGTGAATAAGACAATGTAAGAAAGGTATGATGTGTAGATGATGCAAGATGCAGATATAGGTGTAGAATATGTAGTGATGACAGGTAAAGCTAGACCCATATATAATGTGACCTAGCATAAATATAGAATGTAAGAAAGAGATGCAAAACTAGATGCAAATGATATGATGACTAGTGTAGCATGTATGACATAGATGATGTATAAATGACTAATATATGAGGTATGTATAGGATAATGTAGGATGTAGAATAAGTATAGAAAGGATGATGTAGGATGTGTGGTGTATGTGATAGAATGTAAATGTGTAGAACCTATAGTGTAGTGTGTGGGGTTCAATGTAATGGTAATCCCTCAATAGTCAAGTGTGAACCAAAGCAAAAGAGTGTATCATTGGGTAACGAGGGTATCATGTAAGAAATAGATGTTGCAGGAATAAATGAAGAAAAATGCAAATATTAGAGATCCGAGTTACACTAATATGATGAAGGGGAGGTTGTGTAATGGATATGCCCCCCAAGAAATTGATAAGGATAAATCAATCGATAAAGTCAATGAATGAAGGTCCATTGAATGATGCTAGAAATTAGGAAATCATAGGACTATGCTCGAGTAAAGGTGGGATAGTAGATAGATGTTGTGTGGGGGAATGAATTTGATATGCATGCGATGGGTGTACATAAGATGAATGTCATGGCATAGTAAAGTGTGTGGGTGATGGAGATCAAGGAGGTGTCATGTGTAAGGGAGAGGATGAGTCATGTGGAATAAAACAAGGTGGTGATTGGTGGCGGGATGTGGTATCACCCTAGGAATAGGCCTATGTCAATGTGTAGGACTAATGGAATGGAGTGGTCGCATAGGGGCTAATCGGGGTGGTGAAGTAGGAATAGGATGCATAGTAGGAAACAACAAAGGAGTTGTGTAAGTAAGAGGGGGAGACGCACAAGTAGCGGAATGAGAAGGTGATGATAATGGAGGTGAAGGAGGGACACGTTAATGGAAATAACTTGGTTGTCATAAAAAAATTTAAGGCATAAATGGTTCATAGAAATAATAGCTTGGGATTTACAGAATCCAATTGAGGCCAAGAAGTAAGTCATATCCTTTGATTATTTGAATTACAAGGAAAGGGATGAGAAGAGTGAGAGGACCAACGGTGATATGTAACTTAACAACACCATATGGTCACTTGAATGGATAGTCAATTTGTGATGGAGGGTAACTGATAGATTGTAAGAAGGATATGGAACATGTGTTAATAGGAGAAGATGGATTAACCTTAGTGTTGTTGATAAAATTTTTGCCAATAGATGCCGAATGTGTAAGTGATTAGATACAAATGTAGCATGATATTTGATGTTAGAAAAATAGATAATGGGTGAGGTCATGTTAGTGTTAGCAACTAATAAATCAAGCATGTCCACATATAGAGCTAAAGAATCCATAGTATTTTTGTCACATTTTTGGGAATCATTATTAAAATTTTGATTTTACCGTACCCTTAGAGGGAGGAGGGCTAGTAGGTTATGGAAATTTGAGATTTTTCATTGTCAAATAGGTCTTGGATAATCATGCAAAGTTTTAGACATCGATTAGTAAAGTGTCCCACAGGTGATGTGTTGGAGAAAATTTTAGGTGGACAAACTTGTGATTTCTTGCCAATGATCGGGAATATAAGTCCCTCTACTTAAGTGTAGCTTGCCATATATGCATGCACGTGAAAAGGTGGATTTCTATGGTGGCCTTTTGACCGGGGATCCAACAGGGGCACTCCACTGACCCTGCGGAAAATCTATAAATCTCTTGCTAGGGAAGTCTTTGTCTGTAGAGCGGGAAAGGGGAGTGAGAAAAGAGGTAAGAGAACTAATGCTGCAGGTAGAAAATTAGATTCCTTCACACACTAGTTAGAAACTTCAACACATGCATTCATGAGAAGAAACAACCCTGCAAATAGCAACAAGACCAAATAGAATTTGATGAACACAAAGTATCATGAAACCCTTAGTCAAAGAAAGCTAGAAACTCCTTCTTCTTGTATTGATTGCTTAGAAAAAGTTGTACATAGTGGAGAAATGGAAGAAATTGAGAAGGGGGAATAGAAGAAAATGGCTATCTCCTTTGTTCTCTCAAGGTGCAATATACTCTTGAGTTTACAAGATCAATCACCAACCCTTTGCAATGGGAATGGTGTTACAATTTATAGAATGAGAGGTGACTTATCATCTTCCTCATGACCCTCCATATGCCTTAATATGACTTAAGACTATTCATATTCCACTTTAAATATTTAAGTCCCTTTTATAATAGCAAGGTGACTTAATTTACATTATGTTTCTAAAGTCACTTTTAAGTGACTTAAAGGCATATCAAAAAGTGCAAACCCCAATGAAGAATTAGAACATTTGAAAGTGAGAAAGTTGGGGGGGAAGAGAGAGAGAAGAGAGAGAGAGAGAGAAGAAGAAGAGTAGATGTCACCCGATGAAGTCCGTTGATCCTCATTGATGGAAAGCTCCAAATGCAGTGAAACTCTGAATCTTTGAACTCCTTGCACACTGTGAAACTCCTCCAAATTAGCTCCCGAATGCTCACCCAGTTGAATGAACTAAGGTGGATCTTGAATTCCCTGTGAAAAATGGCTAGGATGCTCCTAAACAATGATGTCCCCCTGAATGATTAGCCTTGTACATCCCATTGTGCCAAAACTTCTCTTTGAGTGTAACTTACTATTTTTAGTAAGTGTGAAAAAAGTAACTCCCTCGATCCTTAGCTGAGTGTTGTGACCTTGATTCCCCTTTCTCCCTACATTCCTCACTTCTTTGGATCAAATTTCTATTTTTAGCAGGTGCTCGAGGGCCCACTTACTATTTTTAGTAAGTGCCAAAAATTGCCAAAAATTTGCTCTAGTGAAGTTAATTCTCAGCTATAGTGCACCTCGATATCTTCATCTCCTTCGTAGGTTCTTCTATTAATGACTTTCCTGAAATAGTAGTTCCTATGTAGTAGACCTACTATTTTTAGAAAGTTGGCCTCTGGGAGTCGGATTGACATGGAACAAATTTTTTTGATATGGGTTTTTTCCCAATATCATCCCTTGAAATTTTGGGCCGCCCGCTTAATAATCCAGGAGATTTTAAAGTTTTAATTTTCAGACCTAGCAGTGCTTCTGGGTATGAAACCATTAATGGACCTCAAAATTATAGGTCTAGTTTTCTCCTCATTTGTGAAGAAAATTATATTTTTGATGTGGTTTTTTTCTTCTGGTGCTTCACGTGTGATCTTACTTCAATCCAACAATTGGTTTGATGGGAAATCCCACTTCTTTCTTCGTTGAGCGGAAAGGAGATTTCTTCATTGTGGATGCTCTGTCACATGAGGGAGTTTGAAGGTGTATTTTTATGGTCTTGGGAAAAGGAATGAACAGAAACAAATGGTTTTTTGTTTCATGCACCTTTGCTTTTGCAATATTTATTCAGATCTTCATTTTTAGGCTATGGAGATTTTCACTATTTTCTTCTTCTCTTTTCTTCGTTTCTCCTTCTCATTTTGATGAAAAATCCTTACGAGACCTAAACATAGCTGTGGGGAATGTGTTTCAGTTCTTGGGTTGATCAGGTATGAGCATTTGCAATGGTGTAATGATGGTAGAATGTGCGAGGAAGGAAGGATGAAGATTGTTTGTGCACTGAGAGTGGAAGCGTTAGAAATTTAGAAGCATGAGCTAAATAGATTAGATTTTTGAATTTTTGAAATCATGGAAGGAGAAGCTTGGGTGAATTTTTCATTACTTGATTTCCCTGACCTCAGGGATGTGAGGGACATCAAATTCCATGGTGGTCAAGAGGACGACACGTGGCGTGATCCAATGACGGAGGAATGAAGGTGGAAAAAGTTGCTTTAAAGCACTTGGGGCTGGAAATTGGTCACATGGGTGTCCAAATGACTCCCATATGGGGTATGGGTGCATTTTTCCATGTCTGATGTCCCCACCTTAGGTACATAAGGGACATCAGTTTCCACGGTGGTCCTGGAGGTGACACGTGGCGCCGATCCAACGACAGGGAATGGATGCTCCAAAAATGCACTGGGGGTGAAACTCGGTCATGTGGGTGTCCAAATGACTCCCCATAGGGGCTGGGTGCATTTTTCAAGGTCTTATGTCCCCCACCTCAGGTGCATAAGGGACATAAAATTCCACGGTGGTCCTGGAGCTGACACGTGGCGCCCGATCCGATGGCAAGGAAGGCATGCTCCAAATAAGCACACATGGGGGTTGATCTATCAAGTCTGGAGGTCATATGAGGGCCCCAGAGGTCACATGGGGGCTGGGAACATTTTCCAAGGTCTGATGTACCTGACCTTAGGGACGTCGGGGACATGAAATCCACCAGGCTCCTAGTGCTGACACGTGTCCTCTCAAAAAAATGACTAAGTCCTGAATTGCGTTTGAGAGGGTAACTTAGAATGAAGATAACTTGAGCTCCGGTGGAATTTATTGGTGAAATTTTATATGATCCTGACTGAAATGGAATTTTGAATCCAATTATGGGATTTTCATGTCTTGATTCAGCCATATGATCCCTTGAAAAATCAGATTTTTTTGATCTGGTACTCCACTTGCACTGAGAAAAACGCTCACAATCATATGCGCCAAGGTGTTGTGAAAAATATTATTTTACCATCATGTAGGTATTAGAATCCTATTTATGATGATGTTTTTTTTACTTATAAATCCATTTGGAGCTCCAAAATCTTCTTCTGAAGCTCAGCAGCTGTTTTAGGCCTGTGTACCACCTAGGCTTGTGAACCTTGTTTTTACTCAAACTGCTCCAAGTCTTGCAAAACTTCCCAAACCTTCCAAAATCATTTCCATGATGTTATAAGGTATTTCATTCACCTCCATGTTGAATTTTTCCCTTCCATTCCACTCCGGGTTGATCCAATCCTAGGAAGGCCAGCGATAGCCCTTCCCAATACTTGCCAGAAGATAGCATCTTTTTAGAACTCCTAAAATCACCTAGGGGGAATGAGTAGACTTTCCTAAATCACCTAGGGGAAAATTTGACATCAAATAGGGGGTGATCAGACTGATGGATTTGACTTGGGGTGTCTTGGAATGATGGGACTTGAAAAATTAACATAGGGGTATATTTTCGTGCTTGGAAATTGTCAATTTCCCTGTTGCACATTTTGACAACAAGCTGGCTCTAGCTTGGGGACATGACATGGATGAGAGCACAGTGAAGACATGACATGGGAATCTAGAATCTCAATTTTAGACCATATAATTTGTTGACCAGTGCCTTATCCATTGGGCCCTATGGAGTCATGTACAACTTCTAGAAAGGAAGATTAGAAAAGGAAACACACACACACACAAAATGAAGGAAAGGAAACACATGACACAAAGGAAGGGAAACACACACAATAGAAAGGGAAACACACCTATCAATCACCTATGGTACAAGGTGGGGACAACCCACTTTCACTGAAGTACTTTTCATTTCTCAAAAGTTACCCTGAAGAGGCAACACCGAATGATGATGTTCTGTGAAGCCGTTGATGGGTTCCAGAAAGTAGCCTCCTTTCCTTAATTGTTTATGGAATCCAGGTGCTTCCATGATTGTCCTTTTACTTTGTAGGAGTGAGTCCATGTGAGCTTCTTGATGCTCTGGTCCTTTCTTGGAAATTCCACTACCTTCGTGTTCTTTGAAGTCGGTCTCATAGTGCCAGTTGCCTTCCATGTTTATCCATATAGCTGATTTTCCATTGAGGATCTCATCGCTGCCCCAGGGCTGCTTTTTGTTCAAAATACTTGAACATTCTTGATTCTTTTCTTTCCAGGCCTATGCTCATTGACATCTTCTCCATGAGAAACATTTGATTCATCCTTTTCCTTCACTCCACTACAAGGTGCTTGAGTACTGACGGAAGGATTGGATGTGAACTCATACTTGTCTTGTATGTCCATGACACTAGTGAAGAGATCAAGAATCAGCTTGGGATCTTCTGCAACTTCTACTACATCTAATATTTCTTACATGGAGTAATGCTTCATCATTTCTGTAGTCCCTCTTTGTACACCTTTGAAGAATATTTATCTTGCAACTCAAAGAAACTATCTGGAGGGATTACCTCATCATCTCGAGAATCACTGC
Organism: Taxus wallichiana var. yunnanensis; assembly: GCA_018340775.1. Classification (NCBI taxonomy): domain Eukaryota; kingdom Viridiplantae; phylum Streptophyta; class Pinopsida; order Cupressales; family Taxaceae; genus Taxus; species Taxus wallichiana. Next base: position 678,066,133 of record CM031234.1, read on the forward strand.
ACTCTATCGATCCTTCATCAAAAAGAGCTTCATCTTTAGAGGTCTTGAAACTCCTTGCTTCAATTTCTTCATCATGGAAAGAGTCTTCATCTTCAAATGGGAAAGAAAATATCTCCATTTCGTTATTGCATCCATCAATCATTAGCTCAAGAGTGGCATCATATTTTTCATCTTTCCTTATCTCAATATGGCCAACCTTCACATTGGTTAAGGCTTCCAAATCAGCTTCACACTTGTCTTGCAGATTTGTGGCTTGCATTAGGAGCTCGAGACTGAGCTCAGGATCTTCATTTTCTTCTATAGCTCTAAGCATTTTGTATAGACATTTCTTTCAAACCTTTCACGGGCTCATCACAAGCTGATTTTTTCTCTCCATAGATGGCCTAATGAGATCATCTTCATCCCCAAATGGGAATGAGAATAACTCCTCATCTTGGATAAGTATATAAGCTGATTTTTCTTCTTGAAAATCATCGAGAACCATCTCCTCTTCCTCATGGTTTGCATCATCTAGCAATTGGGGCTGCCCTCTTGTAACTTGAATCTCCTCAATGCTTCTTCAAAATCCAAATCTCTTTGGGAAGGCATGTCTAGACCTATCAAGATGGGAATATCCTCTTCCTCCTTGGTTGTCACAAAGTGATTCATCTACCTACTACCTTGGTACAAAATGTTAGCTTTAGGATTCTAGACTTTCATACCGTGTACCTCATCTTCTTCTCGGGAAGTAATTTCTCCATGTCTCCCTTCATTGGTATGGTTTGGATGACCAATTCATCTGAATTTTCCCTCCCAAGTCTCGGGCAGAAATTTCTACTCAAGCAACATTCGAATGAGGTGGGACATCTACTACAAAATCATCGCTGAAACTTTCTTGTCTAGAAATTTGGTGAGAGACACTGTGCATCTTTGACCTTCCCTACAAGTGGGACCTCTTTTGACTCCAAAGAGTAAAAGAGCCACTAGGTGGAGTCATGGTAAGTTTGAGAGCTTTTGGTGACCTTCAAAGGCATCACATTATATCGAGGCACAGAATCTATTATGTAATTTTTAGTACATATTCTCCAACAAGAAGGAGACATAGAAAGGTTCAACTTTATCAGTCTTTGATGCACTCAGAGAAAGCATGTTCTGTGAGGGAGGTGTAGGTGAGTTTGGTAGCATGCCTTTGGAACTAGAAGTTACAACATTGGGTGTTAGACTACCACTCCTGATATATTGGACAAACCTCTCAAATTGTTTAGGATGAGTCATGCAAATATTTGAGTTTCAGTAATCTGCACTTTGGCTTTGTTTGCATATTCTATGAAGTCAAAGGGAGTAGATGTGGACAAGGGGTGAAGGGACTGATTTTGGAGTCTTGGATAGGCTTAGGAGCAGGATTTGATGTTTGAGGAATGGAGGGTATTTTGAAAGGCACACTAGGAGCTTTCAAGGAATTAGATTTTGTAGGAGCAGATTTAGATTTAGACTTGGAAGAGACATTAGAAGACTTACTTGGGATTGCGGGAGCCTTCTTACTTGCTACGGGTTAGGCTCCAACAATGTAGAACTTCATGGAAGATGGAAGTGGGGATCCTCGATTGATTATTTTATTTTTGGAGTCACCATAGGAGGATCATCAACCTTGTTTTCTTTTGTAGCAGTGGAGGGAGATGCTCTTTTCTCGGACTGAGAATGAGTGAATACCACACATGAGAAACTAGGTGCATCCTCTTCATCTTCTTCATCACATCTAGAATACTCACAGAATCTGATTTGTATCATTGTTCTCAAACTCGTCATTTTCTAAGAAATCACCACCTTCACTTTCTTGTTCAATCTCTTCTTCATCTTCTTGAAATCTGCAATTTATGTTCATGGGTGGGGCCTCCAAGGTGAGCCTTTGGGGTGCTCCACAATCTGATTTCTATTGCTTCTTTGAGAAGATACTCGTTCAAATAATTCCCTCTTCAAAGAGGCCATCTCATTCACCAAATTTTGCAGTGATGGATTGGTTCTCTCATCTCCAAGATGTTGGGCCTTGCCCTTTGATGGATTCTTGATCTTTCTAGAGAGGATGAGATCGTCATCAATTCAATGGCCCTCCTTTGTGCTTCTACAATGTTCCTTGGTTGAACTCTTCATAGGAGAAAGCCTACCTCCGGTGATTGAGCATTTATGAAGAATCTTTTGATATTGTTTTGAGAGGGAAAATCTTCTTCTGGTATCCTATGAAGCAACCATTGAAATGAGCCATGAAGTCTCTCATCGTTTCACTTTCTCCTTTCCTCATTTGAGCCAACTGCACCAAGAGGTCTTGAAAATCTTCATTGATTTAAATATTTCCTCAAAGGCATCCTTGATGTCATCCCAACTAGTGATGGATCGGGAAGGTAGGAGGTAGAACCATTTTGTTACTTTTTCTTGGAGGGACTCCATGAACAATCTTACAACAACATCTTCATGTTGGACACCAAGAATTCCACATGATGTCGTGAAAGCAGCAATGTGTTCTTCAGGATGTTGTGTGTTGTCACCTTTGAACTTTGGAAAGTTCTTGCGGGAACCCATTGGTAGATCATGGAGAGGTGGCTCAAGAGCAAGCGGGCCTGTATTCCTTCCCCATGGAACAATGGGTTGAGGTATTTCTTCTTCATCTGCCATTGTCATTTTTCTTCTACTTACTCTTGCTTCTATGAATTCTTCTTCAAATTCTTCTTCTTTTGGGAGCTCAATGCTCAATGGTGGTTGAAAAATGGGAGAATTTGAAGGTGGAGTATCCACAAGAGTTTTGATAGGATTTCTCGGTGAACTTCGTGAAGAGCCAGATGGAGAGGAGGCTTGAGAGAAGAAGTATGGATTATCTCTAATTCATTCTTGCTGATTTTGTGAAGCCTCAAAATTGAAATCATCAACACCTCGACCTGATCAACTTGGTGTGTCTTCCTTCCAACTTTTGAAAACTTTTGTAGTTGGAACATGAAAGGGCACTATGGAATGTGAAAAGTCATGTGCAGAAATCAGCAAAGTGTATCTTTTAGCAATGGACTTTCATGAACTCCTTTTTTATTTTTTTCAATATTTGATTTTTTTTTTGAATTTTCAAACCTTGTGGTCATATATTGGGTGTAAATGTTGCTAAATTTGCCCCACGGTGGGTGCAAAAAATTGTTGGTGAGAAAATTTTTTGGGTGGAAAAACTTGTGGATTTCTTGCTAATGCTCTGGGAATCTAAGTCCCTCTACTTAACCGGTGCAGCTATCGTATATGCATGCATGCATGAAAAGGTGGATTTTTGTGGTGGCCTTTTGACCGGGGATCAACAGGGACACTCCACTGACCTGCTGGAAAAGCTAGCAATCTCTTGCTAGGGAAGTCTTCATCTATAGAGTGGGAAAGGGAGTGAGAAAAGAGGTAAGAGAACTAATGTTGTAGGTAGAAAATCAGATTCCACACACACTAGTTAGAAACTTCAACACATGCATTTATGAGAAGAAACAACTCTGCAAATAGCAACAAGACCAAATAGAATTTGATGAACACAAAGTATCATGAAACCCCTTAGTCAAAGAAAGCTAGAAACTCCTTCTTCTTGTATTGATTGCTTAGACAAAAGTTGTACATAGTGGAGAAATGGAAGAAATTGAGAAGGGGGGGAATAGAAGAAAATGGCTATCTCCTTTGTTCTCTCAAGGTGCAATATACTCTTGAGTTTACAAGATCAATCACCAACCCTTTGAAATGGGAATGGTGTTATAATTTATAGAATGAGAGGTGACTTATCATCTTCCTCATGACCCTCCATATGCCTTAATATGACTTAAGACTATTCATATTCCACTTTAAATATTTAAGTCCCTTTTATAATAGCAAGGTGACTTAATTTACATTATGTTTCTAAAGTCACTTTTAAGTGACTTAAAGGCATATCAAAAAGTGCAAACCCCAACGAAGAATTAGAACATTTGAAAGTGAGAGAAAGTTGGGGGAAGAGAGAGAGAGAGAGAGAGAGAGAGAAGAAGAAGAGAGATGTCACCTGATGAAGTCCATTGATCCTCATTGATGGAAAGCTCCAAATGTAGTGAAACTCTGAATCTTGAACTCCTTGCACACTGTGAAACTCCTCCAAATTAGCTCCCGAACACTCACCCAGTTGAATGAACTAAGGTGGATCTGAATTCCCTATGAAAAATGGCTAGGATGCTCCCGAACAATGATGTCCCCCTGAATGATTAGCCTTGTACATCCCATTGTGCCAAAACTTCTCTTTGAGTGTAACTTACTATTTTTAGTAAGTGTGAAAAAAAGTAACTCCTCGATCCTTTTTGAGTGTTGTGACCTTGATTCCCCTTTCTCCCTACATTCCTCACTTCTTTGGATCAAATTTCTATTTTTAGTAGGTTTTTGAGGGCCCACTTACTATTTTTAGTAAGTGCAAAAATTTTCTATTCAGTGAATTCTCGGCTATAGTGCACCTCGATATCTTCATCTCCTTCGCAGGTTCTTCTATTAATGACTTTCCCTGAAATAGTAGTTCCTATGTAGTAGACCTGCTATTTTTAGAAAGTTGGCCTCTGGGAGTTCAGATTGATGTGGAACAAAGTTTTTTTGATATGGGTTTTTTCCCAATATCATCCTTTGAAATTTTGGGCCCCCCACTTAATAATCCAGGAGATTTTAAAGTTTTAATTTTTGGACACAGCGGTGCTTCATCTAGGTATGGCAGACCATTAATGGACCTCAAAATTATAGGTCTGGTTTTCTCCTCCATTTGCAAAGAAAATTATATTTTTGATGTGGGTTTTTTCTTTTGGTGCTTCACGTGTGATCTTACTTCAATCCGTAACTGGTTTGATGGGAAATCCCACTTCTTTCTTCGTTGAGCTGGAAAGGAGATTTCTTCATTGTGGATGCTCTATCACATGAGGGGGAGTTTGAAGGTGTATTTTTATGGTCTTGGGAAAAGGAATGAACATAAACAAATGGTTTTTGTTTCATGCACCGGCTTGCAATATTTCTTCAAATCTTCGTTTTTAGGCTATGGAGATTTTCACTATTTTCTTCCTCTTGTTCTTCGTTTCTCCTTCTCGTTTTGATGAAAAATCATTCTGAGACCTGTAAATAGCTATGGGGAATGTGTTTCAGTTCTTTGGTTGAGTAGGTCTGAGCATTTGCAATGGCGGAGTGATGGTAGAATGTTGTAGAGGAAGGATGAAGAATGTCATGCATAGGAGTGGAAAGCATTTAGAAAGCGTTTTTGAGCTTGACATTAGATTTTGAATTTTTGAAATCATGGAAGGAGAAGCTTGGGTGAATTTTTCATTACTTGATTTCCCTAACCTTAGGGATGTGAGAGGACATCAAATTCCATGGTGGTGAGAGGATGACACGTGGCGGCGATCAAGACGAGGGAATGAAGGTGGAAAAAGATGCTTTAAAGCACTTGGGGTGGAAAATTGGTCACATGGGTGTCCAAATGACTCCCTATGGGGATTGGTGAATTTTTCCATGTCTGATGTCCCCACCTTAGGTACATAAGGGACATAAATTTCCACGGTGGTCTGGAGGTGACACGTGGTGCCCGATCAACGGCGGGAATGGATGCTCCAAAAATGCACTTGGGGGCTAAAACTTCGTCACGTGGGTGTCAAATGACTCCCCATAGGGGTTGGGAACATTTTCAAGGTCTTATTTCCCCACCTCAGGTGCACAAGGGACATCAAATTCCACGGTGGTCTGGAGGTGACACATGGTGCCCGATCCGACGGCAGGGGAAGGCATGCTCCAAATAAGCACACTGGGGCTGATATGTCAAGTCTAGAGGTCATATGAGGGTCCCAGAGGTCACATGGGGATGGATGAATTTTCCAAGGTCTGATGTACCTTACCTCAGGGACATCGGGGGACATGAAATCCTGCTGTGAGCTCCTAGTGCTTGACACGTGTCCTCTCGAAAAAAAAATGACTAAGTCCTTAAGCTGCGTTTGAGAGGGTAACTTAGAATGAAGATAACTTGAGCTCCTGGTGGAATTTATTGGTGAAATTTTATATGATCCTGAATGAAATGTCATTTTTAATCAATTTTGGGGATTTTCATGTCTTTATTCGGCCATATGATCCCTGAAAAATTGGATTTTTGATCTGGTACTCCACTTGTGCCTGAGAAAAACTGCCTATCAATCATATGCGCCAAGGTGTTGTGAAAAATATTATTTTACCATCATGTAGGTATTAGAATCATATTTCCGATGATGTTTTTTTTTTACTTCTAAATCCATCTGGAGCTCCCAAAATCTTCTTCTAAAGCTCCAAGTTGTTTTAGGCATGTGTGTACACTTTAGGCTTGTGAACCTTGTTTTTTACTCAAACTGCTCCAAGTCTTGCAAAACTTCCCCAAACCTTCCAAAATCATTTCCATGATGTTCCAAGGTATTTCATTCACCTCCATGTTTATTTTTCTCTTCCATTCCACTCCAAGGGGGTGATCCGATCCTGGGAAGGCCAGTGATAGCCCTTCCCTATACTACCATGAGATAGTGTTTTTTTAGAACTCCCTAAAATCACCTAGGGGAATGAGTAGACTTTCCTAAATCACCTAGGGGAAAAATTTTACATCAAATAGGGGGTGATCGGTGATGGAATTGACCCAAGGTGTCTTAGAATGATGGGACTTGAAAAAATTAACACTAGGGTATCGTTATCATGCTTGGAAATTGTCAATTTCCTTTTACACATTTTCATGACAACATGATGATAATCACAATGAAATTTTTCATTATAATTATGTCCTTTAGGCCGCGATGAGTCTAATTGGAGTAGTGGAGGAAGGGTAATAAGTTTTGTCGAGGAGTTTATTCAAGATAAGATGTGGTGCCGTAGGAAGGTTGGTAAATGTACGTCTAGGCGATGGGGACTAAACTTCCTTAGAAAGGGTAATGGTGTTAATATGAGTTTATTGTCAGTTGGCTTAGATGTAGAAGGATTGAATGGTTTCTTTATGTTAAAATGAGTAGAGGATGAAGGTTTTTCCTGATACTTAATCTTACCAATAGATAAAATCTTAGATTCACGGAGCTTAAGGGTATGGAAAAATTGATCAAAAGAAGAAAAGGTCTCAAAAGAAAACTTTATTTGAGAGGCGGTAAAAGAATTATTGTAAATAGATCTTGCAGTTTAGTGTGGTGAGGACATTAGTCATTTTAGCTAGATTGTTCTTATATCTTAAAACATAATTAGCAAACTGCTCATTGGGTCCTTGCTTAAGTTGTGCTAGTTGGGTGTAAGACATCTTAGAACTGATGTTGATGGAGAAATGTGTGAGAAAATCATCAGCTAAATGGGTGAAGGAAGCTATTAAATGAACAGGTAAATCATAAAACCAATACATGGCATAGTCATGGAGGCTATGAGGAAAGAATTTAGCTAAGAGAAGATGATCATCAGCAAAATCAAGACAAGCAACATGAAAGGTACGAAGATGCTCCTGTGGGTCACCATGTCCATTGAAAATGGGAAATTTAGGAGTGACAAAATTAGGAGGGAGAGGATAAGTAGAGAGGATAGGTGAAAATGGAGTGTGCAACAACAAGGTAGAATCTAAAGATGGAGATGTAGTGGCTTGTTGCAATTTATGAATTTGGGCCTAGAGATTATGATACAAAGAGGTTAAATCTTGATTTCAACAAAGGAGGGTTTTTATTGATGTGAGACCAAAGGATACATGAAGTGATTGGTAGGAGTGGGGAGTAAAACTAGAACAATAGATATAGGTGGAAGTGTAGAAGTAGGGGGTTAAGTGGCTATAGAAGTGGGTAGAGTGATAAAAGAATTGAGTTCACCAAGTTGGTAGCTTCTTCACGAGCCACATGCAAAATTAGATCTAAATCTTATGGGTGTTCAGCAAGATGATCATTGATAGCCTTAAGGTGGGCTTCAGTAAGTTCCTTGTGAGAAGGAGCCATGGGAAAGGGAGGCAATAAACCCTAGAAGGTGCTTATAAAGAAGTGTCGGAGTTCTCCAAAATGATTAATAAAATAGAGAACTACTCCTAGACTAATGAGTATTTGATATTAATGTTAATCTAATTAGGAGGACTAAAACACTTTGTATAAATGAAACTAAAGTAGTATGGAAGCAATAGTGAATAATTATTTTAAGTGAAATAAAACCCTAAGCATGCAAGAGAAGGAAGAGAAATGGCTTAGGTAAAGGAGGATGTTGTTAATGGAAATAACTTGGTTGTCATAAACAAATTTGAGGCATAAATGGTTCATAGAAATAATATCCGGTGACTTACGAACCCCCGATTGAGGCCAAGAAGTAAGTCATGTCCTTTGATTGTTATACTCATAAGGCAAGGAATGAGAAGAGTGAGAGGACCAATGGTGATATGTAACTTAACAACACCATATGGTCACTTGAACAGATAGTTTGTTTGTGATGGAGGGTACCCAATAGATCATAAGAAGGAGAATGAAAATATCATAAGATGAATCAACATTAGTTTAGTTGATAAATTTGAGCCAATAGATGCTTGAATATGTAAGTGATCGGATACAAATGTAGAGTGATAGTCGGTGTTAGAAAAATAGATAATGGGTGAGGTCATGTTAGTGTTAGAAACTAAGAAATAGAATGCACCCACATCTAGAGGTGGTGTGAGTGATTAACTAAAAATGGAGCTAGGTGTGGGGAAATAGAAACCTGATTTAATCTAATTAGGGGAATAAAACATTGTATAAATGTAACAAATAATATGAAGTAGATGCAAATAAATATTCTAAGTAAAACAAAACCCTAGGTGTGCAAGAGAGTAGAGAGAAATGGCTTAGCTGATTTTTGTAGATGGTCGCATAGTGTTGCATGTTTGAGGGTAAAATCTGGAAGTGCAGATGAACACTTAAGGGACCCTAAAAAGGGTAGATTTGGAAGATGAAGTAAGTAAGTGGTGCCTGGGGAGTGTACTAGGGGCACCCCGGGTGCCTTGTTCTATAATATGGGTGCTCTGGTCATTGTAGATCTCAAATCCTACAATTGGTATGGTCACGCAAGTTGGTTATAAGCCTTCCCTATCTTTTTACATTGGATCTATCTCGGATGAGCTATAAAATAACCTATAATGCAAAGAGAAGTATCAAACCCTAGAAAAATAAAAGATGAAAATGAATGGGTTGGACTAACCTCATCCACCAAACTAGTGGTCTTATCATTGAGCATTGCACTACATTTCAGACCCAGATGTATTTGTGTGTGTGTGTGTGTGTGTGTATGTACCCTAAGTTCATGCTTGTCACACTTTGTGAAGTATCAAACAATAGTAACTATAGAAAATGTAAATAGCATGTGTGCATGGAATAGAATATAATCCCTCCCCTATGAAGTGTGTGTGATGAAGATATCCTAGCCTTGATACATGACACTATGTGGATGCAAGTGATGTAAATGGATGTAACTCTAGATGGAGTGATAGTAGTGATATGATGTTAGGACCTAAGACCCTCATTATGGTCTTATAACTTTATATTTATAGGGATCTCAAGCTTAATTTTGTAATTAATCCTAACAAGGCCGACTAGGAAAAATATAAAGATGACCAACAGCTAGAAATGACCCAAAAAGGAGTGAAAGGGGATTTTCATAGATGGGGTGCCCAGAGTAGGGACCAAGGTGGGATCAGGGGTGCCCCCTATAGTATAGGAGGTGCCCTGATTTAGGGCTAGAATGTCGAAAAGTTATGAAATGGGAGGATAAGTGCTGGAAAATACATGGGAACTATGAAATAAAATATAAAATAAAGATGGCCAAAAGGTGGGATTAATTAGTACTTTGTACACTTGAGAACCTTCTAAATAGTAGTATAAGACTAGGTAAATTATGTGTAAAGTGCATAATTTTGTGTCTACATTTTCCCCCACTTTATGTTGGTGAGTGGAAAGCTCGTAACATAAAGTAGATAGAGATGTACTTGATATCCATGTAGAGTGTAGAAGAAGACATTTCGATGGACTAGACTCAAGTGTGGAATGAAAAATGAAAAATGTGGAGGACCATGGATTCTAAAGATGAAAAATGTGCATAAAAGTGATGAGAGTGAAACTACGGTCAAAATGTGTGTAGTTATTGTGTGTAGTGTACCTACATGGTTAGTAAAGGAAAGTTCCTATAGTGGTGTGTTTTTGTTGTCATTGTCATTGTTTTTTATTGTTTGCCCCCAATTTAACTGCTTGTTTCTCATATATGGAGACTACAAGGAGAAAATGATCAAGTAGTCAAATATATGTATGTATGTAAAATTTTGTGTAAAATATACAATGAAATGTGTAAAGTACATAAATGTAAAATACACTAGAAAAAGTGTAAATGGAACATGTGCACCTGATCCATGTGAGAAAAAGGGTGTAGAAGGATATCTTGTATTGTCACAATTTTTTTGGGGATCTCACACCACCTGGATGAAGAAGTATAGGGAGGAAATGTTTGTGTCTCCAACTTTAACCACTTTCAGCTAAAATGTGTGAAGAGATATTTGTACTTTATCATGGTTTGGGGTGATCAAATGCCACTGGACAGAGAAGTGTAGAGAGGCACACCCATTGTAACCCCCAAGCTGTAACCACTCCATAAAATTACCGAAGGACACCATGTCTTGTTGAGGCCACATTGTGTATGGAGTTTGTAGACTGGTCTGAACTCACTCATTGTGTCTGAACTGGTGTAAATATGTTGTGTTAGTAGAAAACCTCAATGATGCCCCCTCTTTGGGGGTGCATGCGATGACCCTAAAAGGAGAATGTGGCCCCAAAAGAGGACCAACCACACTCTGACCTATAGAAACTCTTCCCTACTGGGGAAAGGGAAAGTTCTTGGTAGATACCAAGGCACACACAAAAGGGGATGGCTAGCCAAAACAAGTGTTAGTCAAAAACACATGCATGTAATAAGACAAGTGTAAAATACGTAGACAATGTAGTAACTACCAAACAAAGTAGTGTAAACACACAAGAAAACAAGATAGACACACAAAGTGGGTTTCAAACATGGGACATCACTCACGATGTGCAAGACATAAGGCCATCATGGCTGCAAAAAACAAACAAGTGTGCACACAAGCAAAGGGAAAATCCCACATATAATGGAAAACAAAGAAGACAAGTAGAAACAAACAAGTAGTCATGGAAACATGTAATCCTACAAAACAAGTGTTGCACATGGAACACCCATTAGCATGTTAGAGTGATAACCAATATGTCAAAGCATGTATAAAGTAAGTAATAAGATGCTAAGTAAAAATGAAACAATAACACTGGATAAGATGAATGTGGATGCCCCAGTGACCTGGTATAGGAAGGGTAGAAGGTGAGCATCCATATCACATGTAGAGTCTTGTATCTGTGATCACACTAATAAAGGCGTGAATGAATGCATGTGTGTATGATAATGACATATAAGAAATCAATCTAACATGTGTAGTAAAGTGAGCATGCAAAACACTAGTAAGAAAAAGTAAATGCTACCAAGACAAATAATATGTTGTGGATGGATGGAATGGAATGCAAAATGGAATGATAGGAGTAATGTGCCCCTCGAAGTGGATGGAAGTGTATGCAGTGAGGTTCATTTTTTTTTCCCCCCTCAATAGTCAAGAATGAACCATAAATGAGAGTGTGTCATCAAGAAATGGTCGAGTAGTGTAGGTTGTATCTAGCGCTTGTGATGAGTATGTGTATGTAATGGTGATGAAAAATGACATGGGGAGAAGATATGCATGAACCTATAGCCTAAGCATATACCATGACTTGTAGAATGGAAGAGTGATGATCTATCCCTAAGTGTATATCACTATAGATGAGTGGATGGGAATGAGATATATGGAAAGATGTGTGTGGACCCTATAGCATAAGCATATACCATGACTTGTTGAATGGATAGTGATGATTTATCCCTAAGTGTATATCACTATAAGATGAAATAATGGAAAATGTGGTGATTTAGCCTAAAGCGTATGCCACTATGAGATGATAATAAGGGTGGTGATTTATCCTAAAGCATATATCACTATAAGATGAGAATAAGGGTGGTGATTTAGCCTAAAGCATGTACCACTAAGATGATATGATAATAAGGGTGGTGATTTATCTTAAGGTGTATACCACTACAAGATGATAATGGGGGTGGTGATTTAGCCTAAAGCGTATACCACTACAAGATGATAAGAAGGGGTGACAATTTAACCTAAGGTGTATGTCACTAACATGAGAAATGGGTTGGATGAAGAAAATGTCACATGGTGAATGTAAGGTCCATTTGATTGGTAAACCCTTGACAATTGAGTATGGACCGAGGAACTAGAGTGTGTCATAGGGTGGTGAGTGTAGCAGTAGAAGAAAACATAGTGTAAATGACCAAGTGATGAATATGGGATGTAAATGTGAAGTGTGGATAATGTAAAGAAGGATGTATAATGTATATATGATATGTAATGTATATAGAAATGGAATATGTAATGATGATAAAACTAGACCCATATGTAATGGAATCTAGTGTAGCATATAGAGAATATAAATGATAGATGAATGTGCGATGAGAATTATGCAATGTAGGAAATGTAGGTATGGAAATGATATGGTTATAGGTATAGATAAATATGTAGTGATGAAATGTAAAGCTAGACCCATATATAATGTAACCTAGAGTAAATAGGAATGTGGATGAAATATAAAACTAGACTTGTATATGATGATGGATAATGTAGTATGTGGGTGAGATAATGATGATGTATAAATGACTAATGATAAATGTATAAGATAATGTAGGATGTGAGACAATGATGATAAATGTAAACATGTAGACATATAGTGCATTTTGTGGGGTTTAGTGTAATGGTAATCCCTCAACAGTCAAGTGTGAACCAAAGCACAAGAGTGTGTCATCGGGTAATGATGGTGGCACGTGTCAAGTTAAGTGTAGTATTTTTGAGGTGCATGACATTTAATGGTTTTTAAGTGGTTTTATGAGAATGGTGGAAAGGTGGTAAACACCACCACAAGCCGGTATATGATGACATGTAAGGGCCAAGCCAATTGGGCTTAAATTTTCCTTTTAGGGCTGCTTTGGCCTTTGTATTTTTCTGGTTTCTTTTAAGATGAGGTCACGATATTGAAGTCTCTAGAATGTGTCTTATGGTTATAAGCATGTGAAATGTGGGTTTGGTATGCGTAGAGGTTTTCCAATTCTTGGACATGACGTGAGTCTAACATTTCTAATTTGTGTAAACAATTTTTGTGATATTTGTTGTCTTTAAGGATGCCCTTAAGAGAGATTCATAGGGTTGGTATTTCAAGTTCTAATGGAATGACCACCTCAGTGCACCATAAACTAGGGAGAAGGGGGTGGCATTAGTAGGAGTGCAAATGCTAGTGTGATAAGCCCATAATGCGTAGAAAATTTGATTATGCCAATCAATGCCACTAGAGTCAACAAGTCTTACGTAGAATTTTGACAATAGTTTTATTGGTAGCTTCCAGCTTGGCCATTGCCTTATGGATAATAAGGTGTGGAAAATGATTGTTTTATCTTAAACTTAGCAAAAAAATTCTTGACGTCTTTATTTTTGAAGGAGGATCCATTATCGATGATAATGACAGATGACACACTCAAAGTGTGTGATAATGTGTGTGGTAAGAAAGTTACAAATGTCAATGCCAGTGGTTGTACATAAGGGTGTTGCTTCAACCCACTTGGTGAAGTATTTTGTATGGTAATTATGAATTTGTGGCCATCGTGGATTCTAGGTTGATAAGGCCAATTAAGTCAAATCCCCAAAGGGAGAAAGGCCATGTGGGCGTGATGGGTTGAAGATCATATGTGGGTGCATGATGGAGGTTACCATGTTTCTGACACTTTTCACAATGCTTAGCATAATCAAGGCAATCTTGTTCCATTGTTGGCCAATAATACCCTTGACGTAAGAGTTTTTGTGTCATGGCTTTACCCAAAAAAATGGCCACCACAAATACTATCATGAATGTTAGATATTGTCGTGGGGATATCGGAGGGGAAGACAATGGAGAAGATGACCATCAATAACATGTTTGAATAAGTTAGATCCTGATGATAACATAATGAGTGGCTTCATGATGTAATCAACAAGCTTCATGAGGTTACAAAGTATCAAGGATAGTTTGTTTATATAGGTAGTTATAAATAGGTGTGAACCATTCAGTGGTGTCATGATTACGGGTGATGGCATAGGATATAATAGGAATGGTGGAGATAGAAGGTTGTCATAAGTGAGTAATGATGAAAGTGGCTTGGTCATCGGTGACATCTTGTGGAATAAGAAAAGTTACATTGAGCATGGTGTCTACATGGTGATTATCTTTGTGGGGAATAGTGGAAATGGAATAAGAGTCAAAGGTAGCTAAAATGTATTTTACAAAATCATTGTATGGAATAAGATGTTCCTCCTTAGTATGATAGGATTTTGACTTGGTTAATGACTAATTGAGAATCCCCATAGATACACAAGTTATGAATGAGAATTTTTTAGTTATAAGTAAACCTAAAATAAGGGCTTCATATTCAGCAATATTATTTGTGCAGGAAAATCCTAGCCGGTATGCAAAGGGAAGTGGATCACCATGTGGGGTAATAAAGACCACACCGGTGCCAATGCATTAGAGTGGAATGAGAACCATCAAATTTACATTATCCACATGTGTGATTTGATGGTATATGTAGTGAAATCATCGTGGAAATAATTAAAAATAGGAGAAACATCCGAGAGAGGGGGTGGCACAACCAAATGATCGCGATGATGACCTTCCCTTAATTATTTTTGAGGGATGAACTTAAAATCAAATTCTATAAGGAGCATGACCCAACGAGCTAAACATCCTAAAAGATGAGTGGGACAAAAGATAATGCAAAAGGGTCGACCTTGGTGATAATGTGAACTTCATGGTTAAGGAGATAATGATGTAACTTGTATGCAATGAAGACTAAGGCCAAGGCACAATTTTTCAATGTAGCTATAATTACATTCATAAGAGAGAAGTGTGTGACTAATATAATAGATGGCATCACTCATGATGGGTATCATCATGTTGTGCCAATAATGTGCACCTAAGGCATGGAATGTAGTAGAAATATACAATAAGAAAGGGTGGTTTTCCACAGGTGGGACTAAGACAGGAGGGTTTAGTAGATAAGATTTGATGTGATCGAATGCTTGTTGGCATTGGTCATCCCAAATGAACTTAGTGTCTTTCTTCATGAGATGTGTAAAAGGTTGTGTTTTTAGCCAATTGTGTGATAAAATGCATCGAATAGCTTGAATTTTACCTTACAAAGAGCATAATTGGTGAAGGTTTTTGGTGGAGGCATGTCGAGAATGGCCTTGATTTTGGTTGGGTCAATTTCTATGCCACATCATGAAATGATGTATCCGAGTAGCTTACGGTGGTTACCCCAAAGACACATTTTTTGGGTTAAGGCATACACGATATTGATGTAATCATTTGAAGAGCACACAAAGGTCGTGTGTGTGGGAGGAACGTCATCGAGACTTAGCTAGAATATCATCCACATAATCCTTAATGATCTTGTGGATATAATCATGAAAAATATGCATCATTATGCATTGATAGATAGTAGCCCCCTATCATTCTGAGGCCAAATGGCATAATAATATAGAAGAATGTACCCCACGACATGGTGAAAGAGGTTTTTTCTTGATGGATGGATTAATCTTAATTTGGTTATATCCATGTAAAACCATCCATAAAGGAGAGTATGTCATACCCTGTGGTAGAATCTACAATAGTGTTAATGTGTGGAAGAGGAAAACTATCCTTAGGGAAAGCCTTATTTAAGTCATGGAAATCAGTACTAAACAAATGGACATGACCATCAAGCTTCATCATGAACTATATTAGACACCCATTTAGGATAATCAACAGCATGATGAAACTGACATCTAGTAATTTTTGGATTTCTTCTTTGACTAAAAGTGTAACTTTAGGATGCATCTTATAGATTTTGTTGAACGGGCTTGGCACCGAGGTTAAGGATGATATTATGCATTGCGATAGAGGTATCGATACTGGCATGTCACTATAGTCCTAGGTGAAGATGTCAGAGAAATCATGAAGGACTCGCTAGAGATCCTTTTTTCTCAGCAGGGTGAGGGAAGCAACCAATAAAACTATGTGTGGGTTGTCAGATGTTCCTAAATTATGTTGGATGGTTTCTTCATTGATAAGGGCAGAATGGTCCTCAATGTATGGCTTAGTGGGAATAGTGTCAGGTGGGTCGGAATTATCAGTGGGATTAGTGGATTCTCCCAAAGAAACCATATTAACATATGGGAGAGATCGGTGTCGCTTATGGTGAAAAGAAGGAAGATCATCATAAGCACCCATATGATCTAGTAAGGCATCATTCGGTAGAAAAGTATCTATGTTATCCCAAAAGAAAGGGCATCATTACTAATAAGTTCTAGGTGTAGTAAGGGAAGAGACACAACATGACATGTGTTGTGTACCTCTAAAGGTAGCGGGGGAGAAGGTTGATATTTCAAGTCCAAACTTATGTAGACATGTGGGAGGTCCCAAAGTTTGGTGACTTTGTGGTCTTGGTAGTGAGAGAAGCCAAAGCGATGTAGGTATTCATAGCCTAAACCATATTTAGAGAGAGAGGGGTAATGCATGGGGAAGTAGGGAAGTCCAAAGGGTTTTAACAGAATTACAATATTCAAAAGGGAAGGGTCGGTGGGTACATCATAAACAATACCTGGTAATGGAACTTGAGTCATGCATGGAGTGTAGAGGGAACCACATGCATGGCATGGATCAAGGCTCTACCGAGAAGGATGTTATAGTTAAGATCATTAGGCATGACATGACATGGGATGGTAATCATACATGGGCCGATGGTAATGGGAAACTAGACAATACCTAAAACATGTTTTGGGATGTTATCAAAACCATGAATAGAGATGGTGGAAGGAAAAGGGATGCTGGAGTCATGCCAATATGATGGAGAAAATTGATGTTACAAATGTTTGAGGCTAGATCCATTATCCACTAAGGCACGTTTAACACCTACTTTGTTAACACAAACCTAGATATATAAGGGAGGGTCATGGGATAAGAACTCTGGTGGTGGGAGATCATCAAATGTGAAAGTGATTTGATCTTCATTAAGGGATAAATCTGAAACAAATTTATGATAAACATATTATGGGATATGTGTGGAGAGACATAATGGGTAGCTAAGTATTTTTGGAGGTGAAGGAGACAATCTAGGTATTTTTAAGTATGTGTGAATAGATATGCTCATGGTGCATTGTAATGTAATGGCTACAAAAAAGGAGAAGATAAGAATGACGGAAAATAAATGGTGTAGAAAAAGGAAAGAGGAAAGTAAAAGATCATGATGGAAAGAAAATGAAAATCCTATAAGGAGATGTTAAGTTAACCAAAATGATTAACTAAAATGGAACTATGCATGAGGAAATAGTAACCCTAGTTAATCTAATTAAGAGGAATAAAACATTGCATAAATGTAGCTAAAATAATATAAAGTAAAAATAAATATTCTAAGTAAAATAATACCCTAGATGTATAAGAGAGTGAAGAGAAATGGCTTAGATAATTGTTGTTGATGGTCACATGTGATTTTGTAGGTATGAGAATAAAATATGGAAGTGCGAGATGAACACTCGGGGACCCCTAAAAAGGGAGATCTAGAAGATATTAAGTAATTGGAGGCACTGGGAGTGTACTAGGGCACCCTAGGGTGCCCTAGTCTTCATCAATCTGGGCACTTTGATCATTGTAAATGCTCAAAACTACAATTGGTATGGTCATAAGTTGGTTGAAAAACCTTCCCTATTTGTCATGTTGGATATGTTGGATGAGTGGAAAATAACTGTGATATAAAGAGAAGTATCAAACCCTAGAAAAATAAAATATGCAAATGAATGGGTCAAACTGACCTCATCTACAAAACTAGTGGTCTTATCACTAAGCATTGCACTACATTTCAGACTGGATGTAGTTTGTGTGTGTGTGTGCATGTCATGCCCTAGGTTTCTCTCATGTCAGTCGCACTTTGTGAAGTAGTGAGCAATAGTAACTATAGAAAATGTAAATAGCATGTGTGCATGGAATAGAATAGAATCCCCCCCTATGAAGTGTGTGTGATGTAGATCTCCTAGCCTTGATGCATGGCACTATGTGGATGCAAGTGATGTAATGGATGTAACTCTAGATGGAGTGATAGTAGTGATATGATGTTAGGACTAGGACCTTCATTATGGTCTTATAACTTTATATTTATAGGGATCTCAAGCTTAATTTCATAATTAATCCCAAATAAGGCCAACTAGAAAAAGATAAAGATGACCAACAACTAGAAATGACCCAAAAAGGAGCGAAAGGGGGTTTACATAGATGGAGCACCCATGGTGGGACTAGGGCACCCGATGTCCAGATATGGAGGTGCCCTGATTTAGGGCTAGAATGTTGGGGAAGTTGTGAAATGGGTGGATAAGTGTTGGAAAATACATGGGAACTATGAAATAAAATATAAAATAAATATGACCAAAAGGTGGGATTAATTAGTACTTTGTACACTTGAGAACCTTCTAAATAGTAGTATAAGACCGGGCTAAATTATGTGTAAAGTGCATAATTTGTAATGGCATTAATAGTGAGTTTATTGTCGGCTAGATTATATGCAAAAGGTTTGAATGGTGTCTTGTTTTGAAAACAAGTAGAGGATGAAAAGGTGTTCCTCATACTTAAGATTTCGATAGATAAAAGCTTAGATTCATGGAGCTTAAGAGTATGGAAAATTTGATCAAAAGAAGAAAAGGTCTCAAAGAGAACACTTTCTTGGAGAGGTGGTAAAATACTTTGTATAAATAGATCTTGCAGTTTAGTGTTGGCAAGGACATTAGTCATTTTGGCCAGATTGTTCTTATATCTTAAAACATAATTAGCAAACTGCTCATTGGGTCCTTGCTTAAGTTGCGCTAGTTGGGCATAAGACATCTTAGAACCAATGTTGATGGAGAAATGTGTGAGAAAAGCATCAGCTAAATGGGTGAAGGAAGCTATTGAATGAATAGGTAAATCATAAAACCAATGCATGGCATAGTCATGGAGACTATGAGGAAAGAGTTTAGCTAAGAGAAGATGATCATCAGAAAAATCAAGACAAGCAACGTGAAAGGCCCAAAGATGCTCCTATGGGTCACCATGTCCATTGAAAATGGGAAATTTAGGAGTGAAGAAATTAGGAGGAGAGGATAAGTAGAGAGGATATGTGCAAATGGAGTGTGCAACAATAAGGTAGAATCTAAAGATGGAGATGTAGTGGCTGTTTATATTTGTGAATTTGATCCACAGAGATCATGATACTGAAGAGGTTAAATCTTGATTGCCAATAGAGGAGGGTTTTGTTGATGTGAGACCTAAGGAGGTGTGAAGTGATTGGTATGAGTGGGAATGAAACCCAAACATTATGGATAGGTGGAAGTGTAGAAGTAGGTGGTTGAGTGGCTATAAACGTGGGTAGAGTGATAGAAGAAATGAATTCAACAAAGTTTGTAGCTTCTTCATGAGCCACATGTAAAGTAGATCTAAATCTTGTGGGTGTTCGACAAGATGATTGTTGATAGCCTTAAGGTGGGATTTAGTAAATTCCTCAAGAGAAGGAGCCATGGGAAAGGGAGGCAAGAAACCTAGAAGGTTCTTATAAAGAAGCGTCGGGTTCACCAAAATGATTAACAAAATAAAGAACTACGCTTAGACTAATTAGTATAGGATATTAATGTTAATCTAATTAGGAGGACTAAAACATTATATAAATGAAACTAAAGCAATATGGAAACAATAGTAAATAATTATTCTAAGTGAAATAAAACCCTAAGTATGCAAGAGAAGGAAAAGAAATGGCTTAGCTGATTCGAAGAGAGCTGGTGTAGGTTGTCGTGAGATCTAGAAATAGAATCGGAAGTGTAAATGATCACTCAAAAACAACTTTGCAAAGACAAGATTTAGAAGATCAGGCTGACCGGGGTGTCTAGGAAGGTAATGGGGCACCTAGGGTGCCCGATCTATAGATTAGGTGCCTAATCTTTGTATAAGCTTTGGATATGAATTTTTGATGGTCACAAATTGGTCCGAACCCGAAAACTCCAATGAAATCGATACGATGGACAAGATCCGAAGATGTAGACGGATAAGGAGGTCGATGTAGATAAGACGGCGCACACGAGCAATTCGCACAATAGATCCGAGTAACCCGCAAGACACCAATGCTTGATGTAAAAGATGGCGTTAAAAGATATTTGGGTGGACTCGCCCGAGAAGCGGGTCCGGGAAGCGATAAGCTTCCTCGGTGGATGTCAGTCCACGTTTTCAATTAAGTAGAGAAGCATACATGATAAAAGATGTACATATAAGACTAGATTTTCTGATTATGGTAATGAAACCGAATTTAAACAATGCAGATGTAAAGCTACGTAAAAATAGAAACTATAAAATAAAGCTGGATTTGTGTTACCTGTGTCCTTTTTACCTATCTGCAGGATGATCGGCGTCGATTAATAAGGATCGGCGCGACCGATGTGGATCGCGCATCGACTATGAAGAATCGGCGCGATCGATAAGATCGGCGCCGATCAAAGTAGATCACTTGATCGTGTGCAAGAAGATTCGAAATGGAAAGTGATGGATGATAGTCGACGCTCTCATGGATGTGTGAAAGTCGGTAAGATATCGAACAGAGTCACCAGAGGATCGATGGATACGTGTGATGTTGATGATGATAGAGCAGAGTAACGGTGCTCCTCTCGTGGATTGATTCGGATGACAGATCCGATCTCATTTGATACACTTGATGCTAAAAGATCTCTTTCTTACAACCTCGTGTCTCTTTCGCGATCCGTCTCTCTTCTCTCTCTCGTTTCGTGCGCGTCTTTTTCGTCGTGTGTGTTTTTTTTCGGTCCTAGAACCGAGTTCGACTTGTATTTATAATCGGCGCCGCTCCTAGAAAATCGGCGCCGACCGTATAGGTCGGCGCCGATCGCGGGACAGACTCCCGAGATGGCCAAAATGAACGATTTCTAGAAAGATGAGAATTACCCCAAATACGGGAAATATCCCATTGGGGAAGAGGAAAAATAGGGGTGATACATAGATAGAATAAATTTGGGGTAGATAAGTGATTAGGATACATGGGAAGAGGTGTAATTAAATATTTAATATTTAACTACTCATGGGGTGAATTAAATTTAAGATAGGTGTCTAAATCACAAATCGGATAATATCCCAAGGGGATAGTGGTGACGTAAACGTGCCCCAGGTTACCTAAGCAGGTAAACGAATGTGAGGGACACTAAATTGAGTAACCAATTTTAAGTGTCTACATTTTGCCCCTTTTTGTCAAGTAACTTGCGATAAGCAAGGTTATGAGACAAAAACAAAGAGATGGAAGAAGGGAAGAATGAGTGATGATGTGATCCCCCCTCAAACTAGGGATGGGATGGGTGATAGAACAGACGATCCCAAGTTTGAAAGAGGTAGATGAAAATGCAGGATGCCCCAGTCGGATGTCTGGAGTAGATCTGATCATTGATGACGCACAAAAAATAAATAAAAAGGCAAAGCAACCCAAGGAACTCACATGGTAGGCAAACCAGACTGGCCTCCTCATGAGACGACGTTAATAAGGCCTACAAACTCCATGAGTGTAAGGAGAACTCAAAATAGTCGTCAAAGATCTAAAGAGAGACACATTGGTAGGGACAACTAGACTCCTCAGCGAGACGACGTTAGTGCCTGCTGCACCCGCTTAACTCTAAGTGCCAAAAAGTACGAGTGTCCCACGCAAAGGGAACAAAACCCAAATAGACGATAATGATATCGAAAAGATGTGCCAAAGGCAATATTCAAAGCACAAAATAATGATCAGATGGACAAATAAGCCAAGCATCAACACTATGGCAAATAGATATGGAAAATCGACGGGCGATCACAAAGAATCGGCGATGACCAAGATAAACGGCGCCGATCAAAAAATCGGCGCGACTTAATTAAACGTAGCGCATATAAATATGCGAACGGAAAACGTAAACGATTTATTTTCATCGTGACGATTGATTCAGAGAGAGTCAGAATTTTGATTTGAGCATCATGGAAGCCTCTGGGAGCGGTCAGAAGCGCAGGAGGACACGACCTGGGGTAAGTGGTTCTTCTTAACCCCGTTGAATTTATTTTTTTTTTTTTTTGTTTGTTTTTTTTGTTTGTGGGGGCAATGGTCCAATTTATGCCCGGACAGTCAGTCGGCGTCGATTGGTATAATCGGCGTCGATTGATTGTTAATCGAGCGCGATCGTATTAATCGGCGCCGACTAGAAATAAACGACGCCGATTTTATTAAATCGACGCCGATTAGAATAGATAAGATTTTTGTTGTTGTTTTTTGGATGTTCGATTCGAGACTAATATTGCTCTTGATGTCGTGGGTGCAGACACGAGAGGCTCTACACATGAGGGATGCTATTCCCGAGTTACTGGAGACTATTCTCCCGATGTGACCGATGCAGATTGGTGGCATCTAGAGTTAGCCGGGCTCGGGGGCTTTAGATACTACTGACGAGTGCCGCGAGATGTGGAGCTGATGCGGGCACTAGTGCGACGGTGGGACAGCCACACGTGCACTTTTTGGTTTAGGACGGGTGAGATGACCATCACCCATGAGGACATATACAGATTTCGAGATCGCCGATCACCTGGGACCCTATCGAGATTACCCCACGAGAGCAAAGAAAGCAGAGGGCCCTAGGTTCGATTATATAGAGACAAAGATGACTCTCGTAGATAGTGTCCGGGGCAAGTGAGGATAGCCTCACAAGACAGACAGATAGTCCTGAGAGCATTTGGATAGTGTTGATTCGATGGCTATATCCTACTTTGCTCTTCCCAGATTCGTGGAGGTGGGAGATTCCCACTATTGTTATTAGACCGTGTCATGCGACATTCGCAGCTTCAGCAGTGTGTGTTTGCTTTGCCGATGCCCCGATAGCTCGATATACCATGAGCTATGGATGTACACCACAGCTGGAGGACAGTATAGATGTCGGGCTTTGTGCTCCATCATTGGCCTATGAGCATATAGCGGTGATCGTGCCATCCGGCTTCCTCGATGCCAAAGCAGCAGTGGGAGGTGTTGATTATGGATTCCGCGATGGCGGGCTGACATGGCCGCTGGGGATACAGGGAGATCGGCCGATTGGTACACCGAGCGTTTCAGACGCTGACACCGGATCAGGTCATCTGGAGGCCATATCGGGCATTTCCGACATGGGCTGGTCGTGATGCCCACTGGTGGCACCGAGACTGAGTGAGCAGGTGGTTAGGGGCCGCAGCTCGATATGTGGGAGCGAGTCCCATTTATGCGGGTATTGAGACAGTTCGGCCTAGTGCAGATAAAGGCCGACCACCTACACGCCTTATAGGTGAGATAGCAGGGAGACTGATCTGCCGATTTTGATCCCGGCAGATCCATTGAGAGAGGCCCCACCCTCTACAGACAGCGATGATGACGCAGGGGTAGATGAGGGTTATGCAGCATGGTATGATACAGAGCTTCCACGACATCTCCCGGCATCTATAGATGCCGACGAGGATGACATAGCTGCGATGCTGGATAGACTGGAGGGAGAGCATGCCACCCTGACACAGACACATCAGGTAGCTCTTGAGGAGATCAGGGCTCTGACAGAGGAGAGGGATGCCCTAATTTTGGAGAGAGACACCGCTCGCCAGGAGCGAGATATAGCGATCCAGCAGAGGGATCGCTACCTTCGACATAGGGAGGCCCTCAGGGCCAAATATGGGGAGACAGGCACCATGTCGGAGTCCGGCACACAGGGTACGACCCTAGGAGGAGCACCACCAAGAAGCAGCAGCCAAAGAGCCCCAAAGAAGACCAAAGCAAAGACCATTACGAGCACCGGTACCGTGAGCTTGAGCACATATCGGGCCTCTCTCGCCGAGGTGAGATACTATGAGGATGCCTTAGCCGCAAAGATGCCCCGTGATGTGCCTCCTGCAGACGGGCGAGGAGGAGAGCAAGCGACGGCCACGGCGAGCGGGGCCTCAAAGTGAGGGAGCACCGGAGAGACCGAGGTGGGCCGAGACCTCCCAGCAGCAGTGCATCTAGCTCGATAGGAGCGGCCAGAGAGACAAACTGGTCCAGAGGAGGGTGGAGGAGATAGTGTCCTCCATGCATCGACTTTACCATATAGGGATTGATATTTTGTATCAGATAGTGATGTAGCCTCGATCGAAGGCATCAGATAGATGGCTTGATTGAAAGCCACCCATTTTTGTTGTACGCACACACATGTATATATAGATTCATCATTTTATTTGTCATATAATTGTTCTCATGCTTTTGATTTTGATATACATGGATAGATGTAGCATAATTGTGATGGATCTAAATATAGACCTGATAGATGATGAATAGATGTGATTGGATAGATATAGACCGATAGATGATGAAATAGATGTGATTTGATGGATATAGATATGTGGATATAATTTTGATGAAAATAGAGATAGATAGATGCAATGGATAACTTGGATTTCGATATGTTGATGGATAGATAGATAGATGTGATTGATGTATGGATTTTATTTGAAAAAAAATGGATATAGATAGATGTAGTGTAACTTGATGCACCAAGTTTTTCGATATTTTGATGGATAGATAGATAGATGTGATTGATGTACTCATGATGGTTGAGATGTTAATTTAATTTTGATGAAAATAGATAGATACATGTGTTGATAATAGATGCTTTGATAGATAAGATGAAATTAGATAGAAGATAAATTTTGATGAATTAACATGTGAAATGTCAATTTGACTAGATGAAAACAAAGAATAATGGGGAATACTTTTCATGAGAGCCAAGGAGGTAATGAAAACGACTTGACTAGAATAAAGAAAATATACCCGGATAAGAAAGAAAATGATAAGTTGGACTCCCAACCGACCATAGATAGAATCTGGATAGGAAATCACAATATCATGCATGTAAGGCCCTATATGAGGTTAAAATAAACCTGACACTAACTAGCCGCAAAATAGATCTAGGAGGGAAACGAAAGGAGCAGTAAGTAAGTATCTTGTCGGAATTTACAAGGGACAGAATACATGTCCATAGTGGGAAAATAGGATTCTCCATATGATCTACAAAAGGTCTTAAATCTCACTTCATGATTTTAAGTAAAAGCAAACCGATCAATGCGGGAAGTTTGCTTGATATGGAAAGACCGATCGATGGGAAGTCTTTCAAAGTTGATGCTAAAAAGTGTATAAACCGATCAAAGGCTGATTAATTGCAAGAAGCCTTGAATATATTTTTGAGAAACAACCGCCCTTCAAGGGAGCGGTCTCAGTATTTTGAATTTCAATGATAGCCATCCTTCGAGGGTATGGTCTATATTTTTTTTCTTTTGATTCATTTGATAATGTAGGGATAGTCTGTCCTTCAAGGGATCACCATCTTTTGATAAGCATCTCTTTTCTTTTTTTTTTTTTTTTTTTTTTTTGAAAATCTTTTTGGAAGAAGCCGAGTTTAGACCTAGATAGATCTGGGATGGAGGGGAAGAGAACATAAAGAACATGCACTCATGCCCCGAGTAGATCCGATTAAGATAAGCACTGGGATGATGAAGTGGTGATTAAGGTATTCCTACCATGAGGAGGAACATATCCAAAAGAAACATGCAATGAGTAGAGCCGCGATACTCATATTTTAAGGTAAAAGAGGCAATAAGCGGAGAACCACATAGTTTCGAATCACCATGAAAGTATATGACCGGTTGTTTAGATGGATGAAAGATCGTGTCATGACTAGATTTGTGTAAGATAGATTTTAACAATAGAAGGGCCGTAGATGCAAGGCATTAAGAGGTTCCGCTTCGTGTATACCATCCATGGAAGATAAACGATAAGCCCTGCACTCCATATTTATGAGTGATAATGTATGGGCCCATCCATTGGGAGCAAACTTACCACGTTGACTTCTTTTCGAGTGTAGTGACATTTTGATTTTCTTTAAGAACAAGATCCCAATTTTGAAGTCACGGTGCTGCAAGTGCTTGTTATAAGCACGTTTGACACGCTCAAGATAGACTTGATGATGTTCAAGAGCGTTGAGACGCCGCTCATCTAATAATTCAAGTTGTGCTAGACGATTTTGACGATAGTCCTCATCGGAGACAAATTCTCTAAGAGAAACACAGAGAGATGGGATTTGGACTTCCAAAGGAAGAACAAGCCTGCACTCCATAGATGAGAGAGAAGGGAGTAGCACCAAGAGGAGTACGAATGCTAGTCCGATAAGCCCAGAGAGCAAAAGGGATATGTAAATGCCAATCCCTACCACTGACTAGTTACCTTCATGAGGATATTACGCAAAGTTTTATTGGAAGCTTCGCCTGACCATTAGCTTGAGGATAGTATGGAGAAGAAAACTCGAGTTTGATATTGAAAGCGTTGCAGAGGTTCTGCAAATCAACATTCTTGAAAGACTTACCATTATCTGTGATGAGTTTGTGTGGAACGCCAAAGCGACAAATGATGTGTTGATAGACGAAATCAACTATGGGTTTAGCCTTTGTTCAAGAAAGAGGGATAGCCTCCACCCACTTAGTAAAGTACTCAGTGGCAAGTAATGATAGAATGATGACGCTGTGAAGAACGGGGATTGATGAGACCAATAAGATCAAGACCCCATTGCGAAAAAGGCCACAAATCCGCCGTAGGTCGCAAAGCTTGACTAGGATGTGTGTAAGATTGGAATGTTGTTGACACTTGACATTTCTTAGTGTATTCACAACAATCTTGATTAAGAGAAGGCCAATAATATCCCAAACGTAAGATGCGTTTAGCCAGCCACCTAAGCCACTAAAATGTCCACCACAGATACCGTCATGGACCTCCCGGATGGCTTTAGATGATTCATGGGTTTGAGGCATCAAGCAAAATACCATCAAAGCCGCGTTTGTAAAGAATCCCGCCTAGAATAGTATAGCGATTAGCGTTGTTGATAAAAGATCTTCTACCATTGGAAGTCGATCTGGAGGAAGCACCGAATGAGATAGATAATCAACAATCTGTTGATACCACTCATCCCGAGTATGGGTGTGACAAAGATGGATTGAAGTTAGTTGCCTAAGATGAGATGGTTGATCTAATCGTTGCACACCCACATAAAGTCGCGAGTCTTTGGTAAAAGGTGGGATAAGTGAGGCTAACGAAGCCATCAGATTCGCGAATCGATTTTGCAGGTGAGGAATAGCTTCGATAGTGAATTTATCGAAAGATCGAGTTGAGCAAGAACGATATCACGATATTTTTGAAGGATATCATTCTTGCATTGATAGACACCCGTGACTTGATTAACGATGAGTTCGTAATCACCAAAGATGTCAATATGACGAGCGCCGAGATTAATGGCATTTTGAGACCAAGACAAGAGCTTCAGTATTCAGCCATATTATTGGTACACTCAAAGTTCAATTTGTGTGCGATCGGGATAGGCGTACTCCCAAGGAGGAATCATCACGAAACCCGCACCTCCCCTCACGGGCATTTGGATCCATCAAAGAAGAGCTTTACTTTAAATGGAGATAGACCAAAATCAATTTGTTGGATATATTCATCGGGGAATTGAGCAAGGGGGTCTTGAGTGTCCGGAAGAGGAGCATCGGCTAATTGATCTGCAATAACCTGACCCTTGATAGACTTTTGTGGGATAAACTCGAGGTCAAATTCTGTCATAAGCATGAGCCAACGAGTGATACGATCATTGTGATAAGGCTTTGCATGAATTGTCTTGAGTGGATTGACACTTGTGACAATATAAGTTTTGTGATTAAGGAGGTAATGACGAAGCTTAGAAGTTGCGAAGAAGAGAGCACAACATAGCTTTTCAGCTTCGGAGTAACGTGTTTCATACTCATGGAGGGTGCGAATGATGTAATAGATAGCTTGTTCTTTACCGCAAGTGTCCCGATGCGAAATCATGGCTCCCAGAGCATGGTCAGTCACAGAGATATAAAGATAGAAAGGCTCCCCCTCGCGTGGAGGTGTAAGCACAGGTGGAGAAAGAAGATAAGCTTTGAGATCATCAAAGGCTTTTTTTGGCAATGTTCATCCCATTCAAAATGAACATTCTTACGGAGGAGATGGTGAAAAGGTCGACAACGGTCCGACAATTGTGAGATAAAAACGACGACCGATCAAGACGCCCTCGAGACTCATGGAGAGCTTTAAGTTAGAAGGGGGAGGCATCTCAAGGATAGCTTTTATTTTTGCAGGGTCCACTTCAATACCCCTGATGGAAATGATAAAACCTAAAAGTTTACCAGTGAGAACGCCAAACACGCACTTAGATGGATTTAGACGAAGACAAAAGCGGATAAGCCTCTCAAAGAGAGGTGCAAGGATGAAAAGATGATCCTGACGACGTTTGGACTTACCGAGGAGATCGTCAACGTAATCTTCCATAGTTTTGTGTAAGAGATCATGGAAGATGTAGGTCATTGCTCGCTGATAGGTTGCTCCTGCGTTCTTAAGACCGAAAGGCATGACGCGATAACAAAAGGTCCCCCAAGGAGTTATGAAAGAAGTCTTATGTTGGTCTTCTGGTGCGATGAGAATTTGATTATATCCAGAGAAACCATCCATAAGAGAAAGCATCTCATGACCCGCAGTTAAATCCACGAGTTGGTCGATATTAGGTAGAGGAAAATCATCTTTTGGACAAGCAAGATTAAGATCCCGTAAGTCGGTACAAATTCAAATTTTCCCAAAGAGCTTTAGTTATCGGTACTACATGGAAACCCATTGTGGATAATCGATGGGTTCGATGAAGTTAGCCGAGAGTAAGTTAGCGCCGTAACTCTTCTTTAACAAGAAGGGCTACTCTAGGTGCATTTTACGTAATTTTTGTTTAACCGGTTTGATGTTGGGAAGAGTAACGATATCGGACCACAATATCGGGATCGAGTCCGCATATCCTCATATGACCAAGCAAAGGCTTCGACGATGGTTGGAAAGAAAAGTGGTAAAATCTCCTAACTCCCGTGGATTAGGGATGGCCGACCTTAATGATGCGAGGGTCTTCGAAGTCCCTATATTAAGGTCGACAAAGTGGCTTCGCTGAGAAGCGAGACGTGTCGAAGGAATAGTCTTGGGAAGATATGAATCCTCCGCCCCAGATAGGTGAGGACAGTAATCATCATCCGCACAAAGGATAGTGTCGATAGTAGGAGAGTCATCTCCAACTATTTCGGGGAAGATTAACGGTATGGAAGTGGACCTGTTGTTAGTCTTATAGGCTAGCGGCCCTAAGGAAATGGTATTGATCAAAAAAAAAAAAAGTTAGGTGGGATGGAAATGTCATCGTCCACATCGAGTGATGCTTCTGACTTAGCGGGAGAAGATGGTTCCTCAATAGGAAGAGGCTCATCGAGAATAGTGACGGTGGCTTTTGAAAGAGGTTTAAATCCTAAACCAAATTTTTGATGTGGCATGAGAGTAGGAATGGATGTGAGGTCATGCACACCTTGTTCATATTTTCCTAGACCAAAACCCTTCCACGCGCATCGATATAGATAAGTTTTTGCAAACGGATTTTGTAGATAATCGAACCCTGTTAAGTAAGGTTTGGTCCTAGGAGGAGAATCTGGGTGATAATGAGGCGTATCAAGACCACCATAGATGAAATTAGTCTGTTGATTGGGCAGACCAATGGTGACGATGCGACCGAGACCTGGTTGATATTCAGGTTGTTTGTCCGGTCTACCATACTCACTAGGATTGAGATGGGCGTCGAAAGAAAAGAGAGGAAGCTCTCCCAGTGAGAAACGCTGCAATGTCTCTTCTAGATTTTGTAAATCCGGTAGTTTGGTTGCAGGTATGGAAGAAGATGAGGCCCCGTCAGGAGAAGAAGTATTTTCCTTTAGAGGGGCAGACCTTGTGGTCATGTCGCATTGTGCGGAAGGAAAAGGATCTCCTGGATGAGTATATATTTTGCCCTCATATTGATATTTTAAGCATCGATGGAGGGTGGATGGGACACAATGCATCGCGCGAATCCAGGAGCGTCCGAGGATCATATTATAGTGGAATTTTCCTTCGACAATGTAGAAGAGTTCATGAAGCAGCTTCTTACCTACTCGAATGGGTAAGACCACAGTTCCTAAAGTAACTGCTAACTGATCGTTAAATGATCGAAGGGCGAAAGGCGGGGGTGACACTACGTTCTTTGGTAACTTAAGTTGCTCAAATGTGTGCGAGGAGATGACGTTGAGTGCAGCTCCACTGTCGATCATAACGCGTTTTAACGTGGTGTTGTCGATTTGGACTGTGATAAAGAGGGGAGCCTCCAAATCCTCTGAAGAAAGAGGAGGAATTTCCGAATCTTCAAAAGAAATGGCGGTTGATGGTCTATTCAATCCAACAACCAACTCAAAGGGCTGGGGCTCATCTGAATTCACTGCGATGCGACGCAGATTATCAATCAGAGCCTGGCGATGTTGTGGAGAGGATTGGATGAGGTCAAAAAGAGACATTTTGACCGGAGCCTGAGTGAGTTGTTTCATAACACTCTCCTCAACTGACACGGGAATTTGAGCCCGAGGGCAGCACGAATAGAGACCTTAGGTCGTGGGGCTAATGAGGAAGGAGGAACTCCTTTGGGGCTGCGGAAATGACAACCCGTGGTCGAGATGTTGTAGATGAAGATGGATTATCATAGTGTTGGGTTCTAGTGGCGATATGGATTGTGTCAATTTGAGAAGGTGGAAGATCAATTGGAGTGGAATCACTAGAGGTCCGAGTGGATCGTCTGGGGCTCGGGATGGGGCTAAGATGACAGAGATACTTGTTCCTCCTCCTCCAAAGAAAAGATCACTTTCTTCCAAAAGGTTGTGACAACAACCAAGAGCTTTACATCCCTCAAGATCATGACCCGGTACGGTGGTAAGCGCAAATTAGATCGAGTTAAACCGTAGGTTTAACTCCTTTAGGTTATAGGTTTAATCGGAGGAAGGGATATGGATGAAGATTGGATAAGTCGAAGGATTTGGTGTAGAACCCGGTAGATGAAGATGAGGATAGAGGTGATGAAGGTGCCTCTTTGCCTTAACAGATCGCGAGGCAAAAGAACCCGCATGTTAGGTTTGGATAGCCTTTTTTAGGATCATCTTATTTTTTTGGACACTGGGAGCAGCTTGGGCACTTGAGATGGAAGTAAGTGAGACATGATTGATTTTGGTGGAGGAGGAGCCCCTAAAATAGATTTTGAAGATGATGGAGATGTGACAAGTGTTGTGGTCTTCAAAGATAAAGGAGGTTGCTTGGTCGAATTTACTGATGATTTAGATAATGTCGATTTAGATGAGGAAGAAGCTCCCAAAGTAGGTGTAATCGGAGGGACATAGGGCCCGGCTTTTGGTAATGAAGATGATGATCCCGATAGAAGAGGTGGCGCCCTTGTTAGTAGGTAAATCCACTTTTCGGGGGTGTTGGTGAAGAATGTGTCAGAAGAAGATGATGGTTTTGATAAGTGTGTAGAAGAAGACGCCTTCTCAGCGGATAAATCCAATCTTTTATGGGGCGTAGAGAGAGATTTTTGTGGGAAAGCACCAAGGGTCTTGATGGTTCGAAATATGGGCTTTCCTTTTTCAGGGATGGTGACAACTTCAACGGCATAAGGTGATTGTAACCTTTTCGGAGGAAGCAAGTGGGGAGGTACTGATGGCGCAATGTTAGATTTTGGTTGTCTCGGTTTAAGTTCAGGAACCGAGCGTATAGGTGTTGGTGCTACTTCTTTTGATTTTCCTTTAATGGGCGAAGCAGCACTAGTGGTGGAAGAAGTGAGTGATGAAGAAGCAGTTCCTTGCGAAGGGACTACTTCTGGTGCAGTAATTATGGGTGGAACTACTGTTGGAAAAGAGACAGGAAGAGTCAAAATCGAAGACGCTTCCGTCGGAGTTGGCACAATTATAGGTACATTCACCAGGGGCATAGTTGCAGCGAGAATGGGAGCAACAGAAGTAGATGTATCTGTAGTGGAAACTCGAAGGGATGTAATTGCCTCGAGCATTGAAAGAATGTTCGATGATGAGACAGATGAGGATGACACTGTCTCGGGTATGGATGGAAGGTTAGACAAAGGAGTGGAGAGAGATGAACCCGTATCTAGCAATGTAGGAATATTCAAAGACGGGCTATCGGAAGATGGTGGAATTTCAGTGATTGGCGAAGTGGAAGGAGGTTCTGATTCGGTTGATGTGTTCGCAGATGGCTTGGTTTCAGAAGAAGATTCTTCAGTAGAGATGAAGTTGATAGTATGAGTGTTTGGTTTTTGAGACTCTGAAGCATTATGGTTCGGGGAATGATTGGGAAAAGGTTGTTTAAAAACATCCAGTGCCTGATTTGGGGGAGCATTTGGGTTATCCAGAATGAGCTCGCCTTTATCAATGAATTTCTGGACAAGATTTTTGAAAGTCTGACATCGTTCGATGTCATGACCTTTGGTTCTATGATAATGACAGAAATCATTTTCTCTATACCAGAATGGACGTTCTTGGCTTTCATCGATATTCCTAATAGGGGGAAGTTCGATCATGCGAACTTCCAACATTTTCTCTAAGATAGAGGCATATGATTCCCCCAATGGAGCGAAGGATCGAGATGATGAAGTCCCTTTTCGAGAAGATGAGGAGTCTCTTCGTGGTGTTTGATTAGAAGTATTATCGGCTCGTGATGTTTTTAATACGATGGCATTGGTGGATCCCTGATTCTTGTCTTTAGAAGGGGAAGAATTTGGTTTGGTAAACCGAGAAAAATCGGGTTTAGATTTAGAGCGAAGTTTTAGCTTCCCTTGTTCAATGGCGCGAGATTCAAGTTTGCGTGCCATCGTAAAGGCTTCTTCAAAGGTATGAAAAGTTTGGATCCTTAAAGTGGAAGAAATGTGATTAGCACAAGATCGAGTAAACAACTCGATTTGTTGGGATTGAGGAAGGGAGAAAGACAATTGGTTGATTATCCCTCTCCAACGAGCGACAAAGTCTGCAATAGACTCATCATCGAATTGACGAATGTTATAAAGATCTGTAATCGAGATCTTATGCGCGATATTTATTGAAAAGTTTTCAACAAACATCTGGGCCAATTGAGAGAAAGAAAACAAGGAATGTTGAGGAATGTTATTGTATCACTACTAAAGCAGACTCGCTAGAGACATAGGAAAGGTAATGGAGCATAAGCTCCCGATCCTCGGACTATGAGGTAGCAAGCATGTTCAATGCTCGCAAATGTTGTTGAGGGTCCTCTCGACTATGAAACTTTGAAAATTTAGGAAGTTCCCATTGGGGAGGATAAGGCTTAAAAGCCACTGAGGGGTGAATGGGTTCATTACACACTTCTTCAAAGGAGTATGAAGGACGAGCCCCTTTTGTGGAGGCTTCCAAGTCTGTGATTTTCTTGAAGAGAATTTGAACCACGTCCGATTGAGGAGGAGGCACACTGGCATGTCCTACATAAGAAGCAAATGGTGGATGTTGTTGAGGTGTCAACGGGGATTCATCTGTTGATTGATAGGATGATAAGAGGAGTAACCAGGGGTTCTGGGTGACACCTGGTGGGGTATTTGTTGTGAAGTACCTTGTGTATAGCAGGCTGTGAGATAATAAGTGGTTGAGAAAATGAAGGTTGGATGACGGGTGGAGCCTCGTGATCGTGGACTCTATGCTTGTTGACTGAATCGGGATAGATTGAGGAACATGAGTGCCAATTTGATTGGACATATTGGGGAACAAGACCTGAAAGGGGCCTTCTACTGCCGGATTAGGCATTAAGGGTGCCGATGCTAAAGGATGGGTGAAGGTCACTGTTGCTGGAATATTGGAAGAAAGACCCACTAGAGGACGGGAAGCAGGAACCAACTGACTATTCGGAGGGGGTTGGCTCATAAAGGGGTATTGACCTTGGGATACAATGGAGGGCATAGATGAATTAACAAAGAATATGCGGTGCGCAGACGCATTCATTATATGCAAAAAAGAGGACCTCTCGTAAGTAGGTTGTGGAATATTCGAGGTAATCATGTGTTAGGAATAGGTAAGACTATTTGAGAACTAGTCGATATGGTGGTGGAAGAGAAAAGGAGGCACAGGGCACCGCCCTTCTCCGTGACTCGAGGCAAGAGAGATGATGCAAACCTATTCTACAAAGGCCTCGGGATGGTTCACGAGAATAATCGTACACTTGCTGATCGGGTGGTCCTTGATCGATATTTGAATAGACTTGTGTACTAGGTAGTCCATAAGGGCTACCGGATTGCGATCGAGGAACGCCCGAAATTCAGATCCCCGCGAGGAACATACTCGAGTCGAAGTAGATGATATTTCAAGGACTAGGGAAGCCGGACGTGATGGGGTTGCTTTGGCTTGAAAGAAAGGATTATATGACCTGGATGGGGAACCAACTAAAGCGGTCCCGAGGAAGATTTGGGGGGTGCCGAAACATCCACACTAGTGGTAATCTCGGAAGAAGAAGGAGCCAGTTGAGCCATTCTTCTAGATTGTAACCGAGTGATGACCGTCATAAACACGCAGAAAAGAAAATTGACCTAACTAATGCACAGACAATTCAAGCAGCGCAGATGATTATCTCCTTTAAGTTTTGATGCTTTTAAGAAAGAAAATATTAGGGAAGGCTTTTTAGAACAGGAACTACTCAGATAGCCAAACTAAGGATGGTTTGGGGAATGTTTGGTGAGGAGTCCCGAAGGCACTTCAGTAAAAGACCGGTACGTGGCTTGATATAGGGGCCTACCCCCGCACTTCACACACCGCTGCGATAAGGGAGTCGGGTGCTTTGCCAATATATACCAGAACTTCCGTGAATTTATAGCGCGGCCCGAGTACCGCGTAGGCTCTTCCTCTTGGATATCACTTCCAAGTAGGCGAGGCCAGGGAAGGAGTTTTGTTTAAATGCTTTATACCTAGTGATTTTGGCTTTGTGTGCAAGGGTGAAAAATAAAAATCAAATAGTGTCACTACCGATTTTGATCAATTTTCCAGCCTAATTAAAACTAGATGAGAAACATGCAAAGAATGACAAAGAAAAGGTTCTTTTTAAGCACTTAAAAACGAAGTGTTTGATTTCGATGAAGACAAGTCAAACAGATTCTTTCCCAAATGCGATTAAATTCCTTTTAAGCACCAAAAATTGAAATGTTTGGATGTGATAGACAACAAACAAAGAAATCCTAAAAAGGAGAAAACACCGTAAAAGAGAAATACCTGTAGATTTAGCTCTCCAAGGTGTGTGGACTTCAAAAAGCGCGTTGTTGAGCTCTTCCCCTCGAACAATCCCACGAACAAGCAAAGTGCTCCGCAAGAAGAGGTTAAGCAAACAACAAACAAGATCCAGAAAGATATATCCGGATAATGGTGAAACGAAAAATTTCTATTTCAAGGAAATAGAAAAATTTCAAGATAACGATTCCGCATAAAAAGCAAGATTGAAATGATGAAAAGAAATGCTCAAGCAGAACTGATAAAAATCAGTGAAGAAAAAGAACAAAGCTCAAAACTAGAAAAGAAATGAACTTACCAATAAGGGACTTTGGTTAGGTCCCACCGGCGTGCTGAATGTAGATCAAGGATTTCGCGCTTGTTACTCGTCCAAGTTAATGCACCAAACTAAACAAAAACCCCGAAAACTCCAATGAAATCGACACCTGATGGACAAGATCCGAAGATGTAGATGGATAAGGAGGTCGATGTAGATAAGACGGGCGCACACGAGCAATTCGCACAATAGATCCGAGTAACCTGCAAGACACCAATGCTTGACAGAAAAAGATGGCGTTAAAAGATATTTGGGTGGACTGCCCGAGAAGCGGGTCCGGGAAGCGATAAGCTTCCTCTGGCGGATGTCAGTCCACGTTTTCAATTAAGTAGAGAAGCATACATGATAAAAGATGTACATATAAGACTAGATTTTCTGATTATAGTAATGAAACCGAATTTAAACAACAGATGCATGTAAAGCTACGTAAAACAGAAACCGTGAAATAAAGCTGGATTTGTGTTACCTGTGTCCTTTTACCTATCTGCAGGATGATCGGCGTCGATTATGTAAGGATCGGCCGATCGATGTGATCGGCGTCGACTATGAAGAATCGGGCCGATCGTGATAAGATCGGCGATCGATCAAAGTAGATCGCTTGATCGGGACAATGCAAGAAGATTCAGAAATTGGAAAGTGATGGGATGATAGTCGACGTCTCGATTGATGTGCGAAAGTCGGTAAGATACTGGAACAGAGTCACCAGAGGATCGATGGATGCGTGTGATGTTGATGTGATAGAAGCAGAGTAACGGTGCTCCTCTCAGGGATTGATTCAGACAGGATCTGCCCTCATTTGATACACTTGATGCTAAAAGATTTCTCTTTCTTACAACCTGTGTCTCTTTCGCGATCTCTCTCTCTCTCTCTCTCTCTGCTCTCGTGCGCGTCTTTTTTTTCGTGTGTTTTTTTTCCCTAGAACCGAGTTCGACTTGTATTTATAATCGGCGCCGCTCCTAGAAAATCGGCGCCGACCGTATGGGTCGGCGCCGATCGCGGAATAGACTCCCGAGATGGCCAAAATGATTGATTTCTAGAAAGATGAGAATTACCCCAAATACGGAAAATATCCCGCTTGGGGAAGAGGAAAAATAGGGGTGATACATAGATAGAATAAATTTGGGGTAGATAAGTGATTAGGATACATGGGAAGAGGTGTAATTAAATATTTAATATTTAATTACTCATGGGTAAGATACAATGGGGTGAATTAAATTTAAGATAGGTGTTTAAATCACAAATTGGATAATATCCCAAGGGGATAGTGGTGTCGTAAACGTGCCCCAGGTTACCTAAGCAGGTAAACGAATGTGAGGGACACTAAGAAGATCCACCTACAAAAACCCTATTCAAATCATCAATTCCCAAAAAAATAAAAATAAATATGATATGAATGTCGACTAACCTTGAGAACCTTCTGGCCACAATGGTGGACTTACGACTAAGTGTTGCACTACATTCTAGACCCCATGTAGTTCTATGTGTGCATGTGTTGTAATTTTGTTCCTAGTTCTAGGTGCCCTAGCCACTGATGACATAGAAGTAGGGGGAAATAACTAGATGTAAAAATGCAAATGGTGGATGGAATATAAAAGAATACAACCCTTTCCCCTATGTTTGTGTGATGCAAATGTAGAAGATGCCCAAATGTAGTCCTTTGCCTTAGTAGATAGTTGCCCTTGATATTAAGATTTCTTCCCATAATGTAGTGAGTATGTTATGTTTATATAGGGATCTCTTACTTCAAATTTCAACACTAGTGACTGAAACTACCGACTACAAAACCTAGGGAATGCATGGGGTAACAACAAAGAATGACCTCAAATAAATAAATTAGGACCACAAATTACGAAAACACGGGTACCTAAATTCATGATTAGGGGCACCCTGGGCCCTAAGTGTAACCCTAGGTGCCCCAGTATAGGACTAGAGATGACAACTAAGAAAATTACGACACCTGAGACTCCCTAAAATATGCCCAAAAAATTATATAGACATGTGATGTTAACTGAACCAAAAAATAACAATGATGATTGACCAACTGAAAACAAGACCAAAGGATGGGTCACTAGTGAATACTTTTATCACGCAAGATCCATATATAAAATAACATACTCGATGGTATAAATGTAATAGTAAGTGCATGATTTTGTGACTACATTTTCCCCACTTTATGTTGGTGAGTGGAAATCTTGGTAACATAAAGTAGATAGAGATGCATACCTAGGAAAGAGTTAGAGAAGCCCATGTTGTAGAAGAATGTGTAGATGTGTAGTAGAAGTGTGTCGATAAAACTATAAAAGCGTGTGAACCATGGATCAATGAGTTGATCCATGTAATGTAATGTAAAAGCATAAATTCATGATGAAGTGTGGTAAATGAAAGTGATGATTAGAATGTATGATGATTTTGAACATGGTTTAATGATGAATAGGTGGGTAGGGAGTGATCAGTTCCCAACCCAAAATGCTTATATATGAATGGAATAATCAAAGGATTTGGGCATCCTGCCGCTAGAGGAAGAGTGTAGGGAGAAAAGTGTGTTATTCTCCAAAATTTAACTACATCCTCAAGATCTAGCCAGCTACAGATGGACTCAGATCAAATTTTGTGATTTTTGGATCCAAACGATTTGATTAAATAGTTGACCCATATAGGAGTGATAGAGGAAAGGAACTCTTTCCCCCACTCCCAGTGTTTCGTAATGTGAAAGATTCATGTTGGGTCATCTAGAAGTAAATGATATGAAGAGGTAGCTTTCAAGTTAGGTCATCTAGAAGAAAACATGATATGAAAGAGAGTAACTTCCAAGTTAGGTCATTAGGAAGAAAACGTATATGAAAGAGGTAGCTTCCAAGTTAGGTCATTAGGAAGAACATGAGAATGAAAAAGATGGCTTCCAAGTTAGGTCATCTGGAAGCAAGCATAGAATATAGAATAAATTCCCAAGTTATGTCATCTGGGAAAAAGTGGTGAATGTAACTCCCAAGTTAGGTCATCTGGGAGACTGCTTGTAGATTTGAATGATATGATTTTTATTTGAACGCATTGATTTTGATTGGTTGATTAATTATTTTGATTGGCTACTCATGGAGATTTTTTTGAGCTAATTGCCCCCAATGTTAGGTCATTAGGGAAGTCATATAGAAATTGATTGAATGTCACATGAAAATATTTTTAATCACTTTTTTCCCCCAAGTTAGGTCATTAGGGGGAATCGATAGAAAGTAATGTGTGATTATGTTTAGAATTTTTAAACATTTTTTTCCCCTAGATTAGGTCATTAGGGGGAATCGATGGTGAAATATATCGTTATTATTGGTAAGTGTAGGTTCACAATTTTTAAAACATGGTGACATAAGGGGGATTATAGGGGGACCCCTAATAATATGCCCCCTTTCAACGAAAGGGGAGTGAATGAAAAGAATGGACTCTAAGCTGAAAAGTAATGGCAAGAGGTAAAAATGTGTAGTAAATAATGGAGAAATGGTGAAGAGATATAATATACGTCAAACATGTACAATATGGTGGTAGGTGGATTCTAAAAATAATGCCACGAAAACATGGGGGTGTAAATGGAGTAAAAATGCTCAAGATATGAGTGAAACAATGTAGTGTATATTAGTTAAGGTGATAAGTAAGCGCAAAATAGGGACCATAGTAAAGGTAGTGTTGAAAAGTGACTATAAATAATAAAGTGAAAAAGTAATTTATCACTTCATTTGTCTTTTGTGTGAGTGTGAGAGTGTGTACAAGAGTGAGTGAAGATGCCTTAAGTGAGACCATTGTGTCCTAGCCAGTTTGAGAGAGTGGTGACCATTGTAGCGTCGCATATATGACTATGGAGTTGGTAAGTGCATTATTTTTGCAAAAATGTATGGTGTAATAGGTGTTTTAGTTGAATTTTTGAAAATTTGGGGTTTTTATTTTCTCGGTGTTTGGGACCTAGACAAGAGCGGTGAGGGCACTAGTGACCCCTAGGATTGGAGCACCCAAAAAGTGCTAGTTTCTGCTCCGGGTGCCCTAATCTGCATCTAGGTGCCCTGTCTAGAATTTGTTGATTTTGTAGATAATGGTAGAAAACATGTGTTTCTAGTATGTTGGATAGGTGTGTTTTGTTGTATAAGGTGTTCTAACACTTGCTTGTTTGTTTTGTTTGGTGGTGTGTAGAGGGATATCCACTCGAGGGAGTTTGTGGTGGTCATCACTTGAGTACATTACTTAGACTAGGGTTATCAGATGATGAGTGGGATGTGATGGACCATGTGGCCTGTGGCATATAGAAATGATGGGGATGTGCCCATAATATGCCCATGTTGACTGCTTTATGTGAGAGATGGTGTGTAGACACATGCACATTTTGGTTACCTATGGGGGAGATGATAGTGACATTAGAGGATGTATATCACATTTATGATTGCTAGTTGTTGGGGAGAGGGTACGAGTGATGGAAGTAGTGGATATGGAGCGACATATGCACTTGAAGAGGTGGTATTTTGTATGGGCTTAGGTACCTACTAAGGCCCATATCAATTTGGATGCTGATACTACAATCTAGGGTTCCACACTTGTGAAATTTATCAAATGGTGATTACATCATGTATAGCCATGGAGGGAGGAGGTTTGGCATCTTATATAAGATGCATGACATATGTCAGTGGATAGAGGAGGAGGGGATGAGATATGCATGGGCATGGTGTGTGTTAGCCCATTTATATAGAGACTTGTATCGATTTACACAGGATGAGCATGGTGGAGGTATAGGAGCCACCACACTGATGCATGTGTGGGCATATGAGCACATAGCTATATTGAGACTGGTTACAAGGCCACAAGGAGAGTGGGCTCGGCTTGAGATATATATGCTCGATGTTGGGTGGATATTCACAGTAGGAAGATGGATACAGATACTTTTAGGAACTTATAGATAGGATGGGGCTCGAGTTGGTTATTTTGAGGCCATATCATGATTATGGGGATGGCCCGAGGATGTGATAGAGTTGAGATGCATTTGGAGGACTATGTGGCTAGAGGACCACTTTCCAAGAGTGGAGGATATTTTTCGGTGGAGAGGGTGTCACGGTAGTTTGGTATGGCATAGATGTGCCCCCAGAGCCATATATATGGTTGAGAGCCATCAGATCCCCTAAGAGGGAAAGGGCTAGGCTAAGGTCCACAAGAAGTAGATTGATACCACCAAGGTTGGATGAGAGGGACCCAATGATAGTGGATGTGGAGGGAGATGATGTGGGGTGTACCAAGGAGTATCAATCGTGGTGGGAAGTGCATCGATGGGTATTACTATACCCAATATTCATGGGTGTTATGGAGTTTCCACGAGAGGAGGAGGAGAGGGAGGTGTCCCCAACCCTATAACAATGCGGTGGTAGAGTGTAAGTATTTGTGTATGCCTATATTGTATTTAATGTATTATCTATGTTGTTTTGTATGTGTATAACTAATGTGGGTTTGTATGTTGTGTTTATAGGAGATGTATTGGTCATTGATAGTAGACACATCGATCTACACATTGACATGGAATGTGTCGAATGATGTGCTAGGTGGAGGGATGCTAGAGCATGTTGATGACATCACAGGTGAGCATGCCCATATTTTTGAGCTAGTGGCTATATATCACATGACGTCATGTACAATGTTGCTAAGTGAGAGGGATGAGGCACATGAGGAGACTTCGATGTGCCTAAGAGGTAGTAGGTGGTGGTCCCTTGGCCCAGGATGTGTTCACATATGTATGTAGATTAGCATCATTTTCAAGAGCATAGGTACAAGATTACTATGTTGTGTGAGGTGGAAGGAGAAATTTTTGGGCTGCAAAATGTGGCATCACTTGGGTGGAGAGCATCCATCACGTAATGGCTTTCATAGTACACAAGATGATAGTGATGATGAGGTATGATGAGTGATTATTGTATATGATGTGGGGGCCTTTCCCCTAGTTATGAAACATGTTTTTGGATGATGATGTATTGTATTAATATATATATATGGACACCTATTTTTTATATATGATAAATCTATGTTGGAATGTTTTTGTCATTGTGATGTAATGGATGTTGTATGATTTTATGGTTATTGTCCTAGCATGTGTATTGTTTGTATGTGATGAATATAAATTTATATGATGATGTTAGTAGTGGTAGACAAAATGTGTATGGTGAATGATGATGATATATATAATTAATGTAATGTGATTGATGAAATGTTGAATGAATGAAAATATGTAGCATGTAGGTAATGTAATGATTATAGTAGAATAGATGTGAAAATAGAAAAATGTATGATAGTGGAAATGAATGTACCCTAATGAATGTGTGAGAATGTAATGTAATCATAATAGGATAAGGTGATGAAAATAAGAGGGGGGAATAATTAATGATGCCCCCTAGTGTGTGAATGAATAGGCTCATATAATTAAGACCCCTCAGTAGTCAAGTATGAGCCATGTAAGAAAGAGTGTGTCATCAAGAAATGATTGAGTGCACTAGATGAATGAAAAAGTGTGTGATGAAAGGTTCTTAGAACTAATCCCTCAATAGTCATGTAAGAACCGTAAGAACACAAGTGCATCATGGGGGTAAGGTGATAAGAATCACCTACCAAAGACCAAGATGATGGGTGGTGGTGGAGACATGTGGAATGGACAGAGCGTGAGTGTATGAACCAAATGGAATGTCATGTGTAGTAATGGGGTATGTAGAGACTGGTGGAAAACTATGAGATGCAGCAA
The DNA here is from genome assembly GCA_018340775.1 of Taxus wallichiana var. yunnanensis. NCBI lineage: Eukaryota > Viridiplantae > Streptophyta > Pinopsida > Cupressales > Taxaceae > Taxus > Taxus wallichiana. Next base: position 678,108,605 of record CM031234.1, read on the forward strand.
CATGAAGTGGTGGATAATGGATGTAGCGGATGTAATGAATGTGGTGGTGGAAATGATGGATGAGGTGGAGAATGAGTATGATGATGGAGCATGATGGATAAAATGAGCACCTGATGGAGAAGACTTAAATGGAGTATGCTTACATAGACTGATAAGGTGAGGGGGATAATGATGACCACTCACGAGTGGCAAAGGAGATAATGTTATAATCCACTAATTGTTGTATCCTCTCATGTAGGAAAGGAAATCATTTTCGATGGCCAGTGATGATGTGTGATAGTTACAATAGTGTTGATCATGTTGATGTTGTAAATGGTGTGGGGGATGATGTTGGTTAGAAGGTAATCAAATTAATCACTCATTGAGTAATGTGAGCACATCATGTGGTCGAAGTGTGAGGAGAGAAATACAAAGGATCTCATGATGGAGGTGGAGTGGTGGAAGTACTAACTTGTTGTGGAACCGAGAGAAGAATTGGTGGGTGGTGAAGAAGTGGGTTGAGCTTGTTTGGAATGCACTTTAGGAAAATATGGAGATGATTGCTTTGGATCTCAACCGGATGGTAGTGGAGGAGTAGGGGATGGAAATTTCGGAGGGAACATGTGGCTCAACAATATGTGAGGAGAAAAGGTATTTTTCTAGATCGATAACTTTATAACACAAGAGAATGAATGACTCACAAGTGTCATATTGTAACCTTTTCTTAAGTGGAGGAATGAGACCACATGAAAAAGATGAATTGTTTTTCTAAGTCACTAGGTTGGAATATGATTTGTGTATACAAGCATTGAATCATAAGATATAGTCCTAGATAGGTTCAGAGGAGCCTTGATGTAAAGTAGGAATGTGGTCATAAGTAACTCTAGGGCCATTATTGAGAATGAAATGATGGAGGAAAGCATCCTCCATGTCATAGAAAGTGCTAATGGACCCAAAGGGTAAGTGGGTGTACCATTGTAGTGCCTCATTAGTAAGACTATAATGAAAGGCCTTAAGCAACAAATGATCATTAGAGTAATCAGCCATAAGTGTGTGGTAGTGTAGGATATGAGCATGAGGATCACCAAGTACCATCAAAACATGTGAAAGTAGGCATGATAAAGTCTTTAGGGAAGGTAGAATTATGAATATTTTTAGGAACAAGATTTCCATGCAAATAATTGTTGTCAATAGAGGCATAATAGGCTCTACTTTCTAAAGTAAGAGTATGAACTTGAGATTGGAGTTGTCCTACAACATGCATGAGAGATAGAATATCCTATGAGGGGATGGTAGGAGATGGAAATAATGTATTAAGTGGTTGAATTTTTCCATTATGAGTGATCATAGGGATATCAAGAGGTGATATAGTGGAGTTAGATGCTAAAGGAGCTATGGTAGATGATGATGTAGGAGCTATAGTATGACTAGTATCAACATAATCCCTAGTAGGTGTAGTGATCAAGGAGGAAACCTCTATAGGTGAAGATGTAGTAGGAGCTGTAGAGGATGTGGGGATAGAAGGAGAAGAAGCAATAGTTGGAGGTGACTCATGCACAATAGTGATTACCTCGAGAGAGGACATCAATGGGGTAGGAGAGTCACACACGTAGTAGTATAGAAAGAAGGAGACCCATGATGATGCTAATAGAAGATGGGGTCCCATAAATAATGTTGTTTCCATCAAGAGGATCAATAGGATCATTGATATAATATAAAGGAGAATGTAAGCTAGAATGAGATGTGTGAGGAGGGATCGAAGAAATATAAATTATAGGAGTAGTTATAGTAGTAGTTGGAGTAGAGGAGAAGAGGTATGAGATGCACCTGAGTTGTGGATCAATGCCTAATAAGTAATCAATGATAGAATCATCTAAAGCATCGGGTGGCATATCAAAATAAGGACCACATGCAACCGGATGACGGTGTATAATGAGTGAAAGCAATAAGATCATCAACAAGACATATACCTATAGGAGAATCAACAAGACTAGTTGGCACATGTTGTTGGCCTTCTAAGAGGGCTTGTTGAGTATCGTGGGTAAAATCATAAGGGGTACTATATAAGGCCTTAAGATCAAGCTTATGCAACCTCATCATAGATAGGATTGACACTAAAATGAGACATGATGAAAAATATCTATGCTTATCCACTAAAGTATTAAAAGGATCCAAAAGAAAATATTCAAAAAGTAGGGTTCACCAAAATGATTAACTAAAAATAGAGAAATATAAAATTTTCTTATTTTATGAGTTAATCTAAATAGAAATAGAATGCTATACAAAAAATATCTAGTTATATTTATTTGATTATTTAAATGTATTGAAATAATAGAAAATAAGAGGGATATGGTACTAACCTTAATTTAACTTACATCACTGTGTGTTGGAATAAAGAAAAATGTTGTGTGGATTAGGAAATGTGACTAAGTGGCTTCGAGAATGGTAGGAACTAAAGATCGGCATATTGGGGTGTGTGGGAGGATACTAGGGCACTTTGGTTGTGATCTAGGAATTGTAGACTATAAAAACACATGACACCTAAGTTTAAAGTGTGCAATGTCTCTGTAATACCTTCATCTCTGTCACACGAGTGTCGTAATACCATCACCTATGTCATTGTAAATGTAATATGAAGATCCACCTACAAAACCCTATTCAAAGCATCAATTCCTAAAAATAAAAATGCATATGAATAGGTTGGATGACTGACCTTAACTGCCACAATGGTGGACTTACGAATAAGCGTTGCACTACATTCCAGACCCCATGTAGTTATGTGTGCGTGTGTGTGTAATTTGTGCCTAGGGTTCCCTAACACAATGACGTGAGAATTTTTGGGAAATATCTAGATGTAAAATGCAAATGGTGGATGGAATAGAAAGAATACAACCCTTTCCCCTATATGCTTATGTGATGCAGATGTAGAAGATGCCCAAATGCAGTCCCTTTCCTTAGTAGATAGCTACCTTGATAGTAAGATGTCTTCCCATAATGTAGTGAGTATGTTATGTTTATATAGGGATCTCTTGTTTAAATTTTGACACTAGTGACCCGAAACTACTAACTACAACCTAGGGGAATGCATGGGGTAACAACAAAGACCGACCTCGAACAAATAAATTAGGACCACAAATTATGAAAACATGGGTGCCTAAAATCACGAAGGGGGCACCCCAATGTAACCCTAGGCACCCCAGTATAGGACTGGAGATGACAACTAAGAAAATTACGACACTTGATACCCTTTAAGAGATGCCCAAAATGTATAGACATGTGAGGATTGAACCACACAAATAACAATTACAAATGACCAACTCGACAACAAGACCAAAGGATGGGTCACTAGTGAATACTTTTATTACGCAAGATCCATATATAAAATAACATACCCGGTGGTATAAATGTAATAGTAAGTGCGTGATTTTGTGACTACGAGGATGATTAAATTAAAATATGCACATGCAAGTGGATGAGGGAATAGATACCAATTTTAGGTGTCTACATTTTCCCCCTTTTTGTTTAGTGGTTTGAGCTAGCAAGCCATGAGACAAAAACAAAAAGGTCGGATGAGGATAAAGGATTGATGATAATTTCCCCTCAAATGGAGGATCAATGACGCCAAGGGAAATTGATGATGTGTTTGAAAAAAGGTAGATGAAAAAGGGCAGGTGGGTGAAGAAAAGATGGGTGAAAGTATAACTAAGGCAAGATGCCCTAGGAAAAAGGATCGCAATATGGATAAAAACTATGGCAGTGACTCCAATATCACATCGGTAGAGGACAATTGCAATCTGAATGGAGATAGAATATAATGTTTTACGAACCAAAGTGAGTGGTGAAGACCAATGTAGTATGGATGTAGGCCAAGATGACAAATTATTGGTTTAAATGAAATACAACCTAAGTATGAAGGCACATAAGGATTGGGTACCTAAACACATGGCACGTAGATGTGCATAGAAGTATAGAAAAATAGGGCGTGCCCTGTGAAGGTTTGAATCGGGACTTAGCCATTTTGTAGTTTGAGGCTAATTATAAACATGGAGTGCGAGATCACGTTTTGTAGAAGACTTGAAGAGCATGAAAAGGCTATTTTGAATGAGTAGAAGATCAAGTGCCATGTAGTGTTTTGGATATATTAATAGGATTATACGGTTGGTGTCTTGTAAGGTAATTTATTATTAGTGAGCTTGCATGTTTTTATATTTATCATGTAAGGGCGCATGGTTATTATTAGCATGTAGCCTATTTTTGAAAGGTGCATGGGTGGTGAAGGGAAATTCCCCACCCATATAAATATGTATTGGTTTTCACATCTTAGAGATTTATATGTTTTGTTAGAGTTATGTTGCGATTTTATGGGCGCACATGACTATGGTGATGATCTTATGTATGTATGAAGCTTCTATGTTTTACAACAATTAATATAATGGATCTTTTTGGCTAGATATTGGTGTTTGACATAACTGAGCATGGATCTTGCATGGTAAATTTGATTATGGTTCTTATTTAATTAATCTTAAATATGGTTAAGAACTAAATCTTGTTTATATATTGTGATATAATTGGTTAATCTGTTATGGATCTGAAATATCTATTTATTCATGTTAACTCCTTGAACAAGCTGACATAAAAGAGGACCTAGTACCCTTGCGCACTTTAGGTGAGTGCTCAGTTCAAGTTGAGTGATGTGTTAGCGTGCCTTGGGATTTTGTGGGTAAAATCTAGGCTACATTTTGGTTCATTGTCGGGACCTCTTTTTCATTTTTTTCCAAGATGTTGCATGATGAAGACATATCGGTTGACCTTGGCCAATATTGAAGAGTGGTTAGACAATTTGGAGGAAGAGTATGCTCATAGATTTAGCATTGGACTTGAATTTAATGCATGCGTGTGGGTTGAACAAAATATATATGATGCATTGTATGAGATGTTCTTCACCATATTTCCTATAGAGTTGTATGAGTGGTTGGTTGCTTACGCATTGAAGAGAAACTAGAGGTTTCGTACACTTGTTTAGACACAGGAAGAATTCTAGGCCTTGTATGATGTAGATTTGACATGGATGTGCATTGTGGATCATTGGTTCTATAGTGTTTTGAATAGCTATATTCTAGAGTACGTAATTTCTACTTATTCATGTCCAGAGGTTGATGAGTTCTATTTCTGTGTGAACCGAGAGGATCTTATCATGTGAAATTCCTTTAGCATTGAATATCTTGATCGTGACACTAGCTTTGGAAGAGAAAATATGGCTAACTAAACCCTACCAAACACGGGGTGGGAGTACGTATGGTGATAGATGGTTGACCTAGTGGAAAAAATCTAGAGAGAAGAAAGGTGACTTAAGTTTAATGAGGCACGCGAGAGGGATTTAGAGAAGCAGCGAGAGATTGCGGAAATAATTTTTTTATGGAGAGAGATGGCTTGTGAAGTATTTGGAGCTCACGTAGAAGACGTGAAGCTAGAGCATCCAGAACTCCCCCATTTGGGAAATCATGGTAGATAACCCTCTTTTGTTTTGGATAAAATCATGTCTAAGGAAATATTGAGGACCATTGGTGCACGTCTGATCCTACCTAGCGACCTAGCCCTTGTGCTTGGTTTTCTAGTTTCTATGATAGATAATAGTAAGAAAGCTAGTCGAGATAGTAGAGTGGCGATGGCTAGAGTTAATTTGTAGTCAATTTCATGAGTTAATTAGGTAGTTTATTCGGCTATGGTGGTGTAATTTTCATTTGTGTTATTTTGAGGTCTATTTGGAGGTATATTTTGGCATGTCATTAGCATAGAACATGGGCACATAAAACGTGGGTATAACATCTAGAAGTAACATAACTTCATAAATTATGGGAGTTGATTTAGCACAACTATAGGAACAACAGGTAGTGCATTCTCCGGTCATTTCCTTCTTTAAGAGGAGAATCGGGAGGAACATGTGGCTCGGGATCTAGTGAACTTGGTGATTAAAGGGGGAGAGGACACATAGGAGGAAATACTGAGTTCTAGATCGGTGGGCATGGTCCGCACTAGCCCAAGAAAATTTATATGGAGATGTCTCTTCGTCTCCAATAATACAAAAGGATAGAAGATGTAGTTAAGAACGCATACATATGTGTGAGATACTATGGCACACTAAGGGGATTATAGCTCTGACACAAGGTAAGCCATTTTACAACTACATTATAAGGGTGCATGTATAGTTGGTATAGTAAATCTGATCCGGACCGACTTGTGTAGATTATATTGCGTTGCGGGATATTTTCTTGAAAGAGTTCAATATTCCTTGAATTTAAGCAAAAGAGCATCAAGCTATGAAGGAAATTAAGCGAGGTACTACCGATAGTGTTCATGAGTATGATGCATAGTTCAAGACCCTTTTTTCAAAGTTATCTTCTGACATTCACCTAAGCCAACATGCTCATGGTTTGTTGGAGGTTTGATTACACCTTTGAGGAAGGGCACTCTCACACAAGACTTATGCATATCCATGTAAGGAACTTGAATCAGCTCTGTGCACTAAGGCTGTTGGGAGTGTAGACACAAGATTCATCCTATTCTTGGAGGTTATGATTGTTGAAATGGCAAAACATTTAGAGAAATTATCAGCTAACTCGGCACATGAGATGTGTAGTGAGATTTGGTGCATGAATTGTGAAGTAGAAGGACATGTTAAGGATAGTTTTCTTCTCAAATTAGTGTGTGCCATGTTGCTAGATTGTGATATGTTTCACTTAGATCATGATTCAAGTTGGTACCCTTCTTTATGACCTATAATAAGAAAGAACGTGCCCTATTACTGCAAGCTTTGTAGGTCTACCACTCATGATACTAAAAATTTTAGGTTGATTTATCAAATTCATGATGCCATTTATCTTGGTGTATGTCGACCGATGTTGCAAATAATTCAAAGGAGAAAGGTGAGCATCATGATCATGATCACAATGAAGGGCTCTCTGATGGAGGCCATGGTAGAGGTCGAGGATACCATGGAGGATTTAGAGGTTGAGGTCATGGTGGTAGAAGGAGTGAATTTCAATGAGGAACATGTTATTCATACATATTCCCTTATCACTATAGGCATGAATTCCATCAAAACATTGTTTTTTCTATTTGTGGAAAGAACCATAACTATGAATAATTCTTAGACTTATATGAACACCGAGTAAGAATCACACAAGCAAGACAAGGGCTCGGGAATGGTTAGAGTGTAGTATGATATAGAATATCATTGGATGCCAAAGTTAGCATCAGATCCCGAGTTGGTGCCTGTTTTGGTTACTTTATGCATTGAGGTTGTGCGTGTTAGGAAGTTTCAACGTAAAATCTCACCATTACAAAGGAGGAGGTACTACATGCTAAGTATCCACACCGCATGCATCAGAAGGAGTTTTATCAAGAAACCATGGAGGCGATTAGGAATTTGCAGGGTGAGATACAATGTTTAAAAGAGCATAAGTGAAAGTTAAAGCATAAGACAATGTGTATATGTATAAGTTGAAAATATATGGAAATGAGGTTAGAGAACCTCAAAGCTTAACTAACTCAACTATGCACCATGAGATAAGAGCTAAACAAGAGTTACTCCTATACATGCATCATAAATTTGACAAAAACATCAAAACCTAGCATATATACTACTCTCTACTCTTTTGAAAGCTACAAAACATTGAACCTATGAATATCCTAGCAATCAAATGTGATGTTTGGTATGAATCTCAAGATTTTTAAGAATGAGATCTCACCATTAATGGCTATAAGGCCATATGGTTCTTCTCATTTACTCAAGCTTGGATGATGGATGGTGTATTAAGATATTAGCTATAATGGAGGAGGTCTTAACAATGGAGTATGGCCAAGATCAAATATCTTATAGCTTAAAGCTACCACAAATGAGGTCTAATGCCTTTCCAAAGAGTCAAGAGGTTTGATCTGATCATCAAAAAGTAAAGTTGAAAGGGAGGGCTTAGCCTTCTATTTATAGATTTCCAAATGGGAGAGTTTGGAACTTTGGTGCATGTGGGACTAAAGCTAATCCAAAATAACTTTATGATTAGGAGTGATAAACATGCTTTAGGATAGTTAAGCTAGGTTTAGGCTAGTTAAAATTGATTAGCAAGTGATTAGAGACTCATTGAGAGTTGGGAGGGGTTTGGTTAATCATTTGTGACTGATAGATAGCCTAGGAAGCCTAAAAAAGTGATCCAGAGGAGAATAGGAAGATGGTTAGCTAATAAAAGGAGGTTATTAACCAAATGAGTTGAATATAAGAAGAATATGACTAAGAAGGTGTCATAAATGGGCATTCAAGAATGGAGCAAAGAAGGGTTGATTAACTAAGTGTCGTTAATTGGTGAATTGGATGAAACGCTAGGCATTAACATATTTTAGGTGTCTACATTTTCCCCTCTTTGGGGTGGCATAAGTTACGTCACTTCAAAGATAGTAGACAAGCATAAACAAGTAGAAAATTTTGAAGGGATAGAAGAAAAATTAATAGAATGAAGGATGCCCCCTCGAGTGTCGATGGGGTGATGAAAGAGGTCAATCGACGATCGAAAAGATGAAGGAAATAGATAGAAGATGAAGGGAAGAAAGGGAATATAGAAGAAAATGAGTATGAGGAAGGGGGAATGAGCTAACATCCATCCATTTCCTTTTAAACAACTTTATTTTCATCATATTGCTAATGATCTTCATCATCAGTCCTTATTAAAAAAGAATGAACAAAAGTGTAGTATGACATGAAAATCCATATACGAACAAATGTCCATTGCTAAAAACACTAACTCCATGTAACATACAAAATGCAATGCAATACGAGAAATTAAAATATTCCTAACTCCATGCAACATACATAATGCAATGTAATACGAGAAAGTAAACAAGCTAACCTAACAAAGAAACAAGTACAAACACACATACTTAAACCAACAACATCTAAGATAGTGGTACTAATGTTTTTGTTATCGATCTTTAGTTCCAACCTATTTGTGTGAAATGAAAAGGGCTAAAAGTGGTGCCCCAAGAAAATTGTACATGTGAGGGGAATAATGGAGGACACTTGGGTCTTATGAAAAAGCTTTGTGCACTAGGAAACAAAGAGTGCAAGAAAATCATTGTGCCCAAAGTATAGAAAAAACATGTAAACTATCTTTGTTAATGAGGATAGATCAAGATGATCGTGAGTCGTGTTGGTTCTCAATTTGATCTTACCCGTTTTCTCTAAAAATTCTTCAATCTCAGGATCTTTTGTATTTTCTATTTCCCTGAATGGATGCGTGAAAGGTTTTCTTCATTTGTATGCTATTAAAGATCCTTCTCCATGGTCATGGATCACATTTGGGCCTTATATCATTTCCAAATTCTTTTCCTTAAATAAAGATTCAATTTTGGGCACAAATGTTGAAGTTCCCCTGCATCTTATTGTTTGACGGGCATATTTTCCCTGTCAAATTATATCTCAGCATCTTCATCTCGTGGTCCCTTTTAATTGGATGAGGCACATTGGGTCTATGTTATAACTTGTAACTTTTTTCTATGTTTGCAAAAAGATCAATTTGGCCCCACGGCCTCGATAGTCTCGATTGGCTATCAACAAATATAAAGAGGCGGAGAAAAAGTCTTACTTTGACCCCGAAGAAGGACACGTGGCATATTTCAAAAGTTAGAAGTGAAAGGCGGGTCGTCGGGGCATTTTGAAGTTTTTTTCCCTTTTGTAAAAAAGGAGCAAAGTTATAAATTGACCCACAACTCCGCTTAGGGCCCACGTCAAAAGATAAAATTGGGCAAAGCGAGTCGGCGGAGAAAATTGGAAATTTAGCCTTTTTGTTAAAAAGGGTAAAATTACATAAATGAACCGTGACTCCATCAAAGGCCCAGATTAAGCCACGTGTCAAGCCTGATTTTCAAGGGTGGAGGGGTGGGGTAAAATGTGAAAATTGCACATTTTATCCAAAAGTCATAAAATACAAAAGGCAGCTCCAGGCCCACTTGAATCAGATTTTTCCACATGGATAAATCTAATCTAAAGTTGGGAAAGGGTAGAATCAACGGTTGTTGTGCATTGCATCTGATTTTGTCGCCATTTTTTCTCCAAGACTCCTAGAGATGTGAATACATATTGTTTTTCATCGTTTTTTGATGAAATTCCTTGTCATTTTTATCTGCAAAGTGTAATTGAATGGATTAAGAGCTTAATTTTTGAGTCCAAGGAATGTAAAGGTTGATATTTTGAAGTTGGAATTTCTCGAGCACTTGCAAAACGTGAATTACCAGAGAAGCTAGATATAAAGCAAAGTTACAAAGGAAAGAATGGGAAAAGGATGAAATGATGGAGGTTGTAGGTGCAAAGGATGAAAAACATGTTGCTAGAGGAAATGACTAGGTACCCTAGTTAAAACAATGATGGAGATATTTGTAATGATTCACCTTTTTGAGCAGTTGCAACTTTTTGTTGCAAACCGGTTAAACGTCATTTCGGAAATCATGATCAAACATGTAGCAAACAAAGGTTCCTCAAATTTTATCTTCTTGGGGAAAGCTTGGATATAAAGTGAGTCGTGTTGGTGCTCAATTTGATCTCACCCTGTTTGCTCTAAAAATTATTCAATCTACGGGCTCTGTCGTATTTTCTATTTCCCCAAATGGATGCATGAAAGGTTTTCTTCATTTATATGCTATTGAAGATCCTTCTCCATGTTTGTGGATCACATTTGGGATTTATATCATTTCCAAATTCTTTTTCCTTAAAGAAAGATTCAATTCTAGGTGCAAATGGTGAACTTCCCTGCATCTTCTTGTTTGACGGACATGTTTTTCCCATTAAATTATATCTCAAAGCATCTTAAAATACGTGGTCTCTTTTAATTGGATGAGGCACATCATGGTCTATGTTATAACTTGTAACTTTTTCTTATGTTTGCAAAAAGATCAATTTGGCCCCGCGGCCCTGATAGTCTCTTATTGGCTACCCATCAAATATGAAGAGGCGGGGAAAAAGTCTTACTTTGACCACGAAGAAGGAAACGTGGCATATTTCAAAAGTTAGAAGCGAGAAGGCAGTCGCGGGGAATTTTGAAGTTTTTACCATTTTGTAAAAAGGAGCAAAGTTATAAATTGACCCATAACTCATTTGGGCCCACATCAAAAGATAAAATTGGGAAGGCAAGTTGGCAAAGGAAAATTGGAAATTTTTCCTTTTTGTTAAAAAGGGTAAAATTGTAGAAATGAGCCGCGACTCCATCAAAGGCCCAAATTAAGCCACGTGTCAAGCCTGATTTTCAAGGGCGAAGGGGTGGGGCAAAATGTGAAAATTGCACATTTTCTCCAAAATTCATAAAATACAAAAGGTAACCTTGAGGCCCACTTCGAATCATATTTTTCCACATGGATGAATCTAATCTAAAGTTGGGAAAGGGTAGAATCAACAATTGTTGTGCATTACATCTGATTTTGTCACCATTTTTTCTCCAAGACTCCACGGAGATGTGAATACGTATTGTTTTTCATCGTTTTATGATGAAATTCCTTGTCGTTTTTTTATGCTTGCAAAGTGCAATTGAATGGATTAAGAGCTTAATTTTTGAGTCCAAGGAATGTAAAGGTTGATATTTTGAAGTTGGAATTTCTCGAGCACTTGCAAAAATATGAATTACTAGAGAAGTGGATCTGAGAGCAAAGTTGTAAAGGAAAGAATGGAAAAGGATGAAATGATGGAGGTTGTAGGTGTAAAGGATGAAAAATATGTTGCTAGAGGAAATGACTGGGTACCCCAGTTAAAACAATGATGGAGATATTTGTAATGATTCACCTTTTTGAACAACTGGTAACTTTTTGTTGCAAACCTGTTAAATGTCATTTTCTAGAAATCATGATCAAACATGTAGTAATCAAAGGTTCCTCAAATATTATTTTCTTGGGGGAAGCTTTGATGTAGATTGAGAGTTATAAAGGGCATGAGTTAGTCATGTAAATGGTCGGGGGTTGAATTCTTACGAGAAAATTTGAGAAATCCCATCTTCCTAAGAGACCATCTAAGAAACCTATTAATCTCTTATGTTTTAGATTTGATGATGTCAAGTTGGTTCCAAGTGTACAACCATGGAAAATCTATAAGATTTTTCAATAAACCTTCCCCTACTAATGAATCTAATCAACTTTGAATTAATCTGTGTTAATCTTGGGCAAAATTATGTTTACTTTTATTTCAAAATGTTTTCAAATGGTTTTGATGTTTCCTATTGCAATCTTGTGTTAAAATCCCTCCAAATCACACAAGATATCGTCCATGTGATAGTTTAGTGGCATTTGTAATTTTATTATGAGAAGAGCCTTCATCTGTAATGAGATAAACAATTTAAAATCACTTTACTATCATTTTGTTGATAAAGATTATCTGTAAGCCTTTAAGTGGATCTTAAGCATGAGGAACAGGGGTCTTTAATGTTTAATTGAGTCTTTAGCTCGAGCCATCATGTTTAATTCTCAAAGATTGTGTGAAACCACTGAAGATCTAGGCCTCCATTGATGCACATCTTTTAGTTAAAGGAATATTTTATCTATTCTAAAGCATTGTCATTTAGTTTTCCAATTATTGTGAAGTTTCTTAAAGATCTAGAAAAATCAAGTTTATCTGCTTAATCTCCCACCAAAAATTATTCAAAAACAATTAATCCTACCTGAACTACCCTTGTTTTCCCTGTATGTCCACAAATGAATAAATTCTACTACCAAAATATGCAGAAGCAACCAAGATTCCATAATGTCTTTAGTAACCTTAACCTTGTTTGGTTAATATCACCATTCTTTAGAAGTGATAACTCATGAGAGTTAAATTGTGGTGCATTGATCATATTTTCTCAAGGTTTCCTTTCAAATTTGTGCAAAGAAGGATATCTTCATTCTCCTTCACCAACAGAGGTTACAAAATGGGTCCTCTCACCTGGTTGAAAGGCACAACCTAAAGTAGTTAGGATAAATCGAATCCTTTTGAAGGTGTTATCCATTTCTCCAAAATTTGAGTGACAAAGAGCCGGCTAAATCACCTTCCCGGATACAAAATGACATACATGATGATTTATCTGTCTTTAGGCTTCTTGTTAGATCTGTGATGTTGTTTAGCTTGCAAAGGAGAATCAATTTGGATACCAACACTTTTGGCACCATTGTCGGGGATATTCAAAGGAATTCTTATATTTGGCCTTGGTAATGTTTCTTACATGCTCTAAGTGCAAATACATTATTTAAACATCATCCTTTGTTGAGATCTGTAAGATTTGTGAGCTTACAAGTTTTACATGCAATATTTCAGTTTCTTGTTGGTTTTTACACTAATTTTACATCATCAATGTTAAACACTTTTGGCATTGTTGTGGGGATCTTCAAAGGAATTCTTATATTTGGCCATGGTAATGTTTCTTACATGCTCTTAGTGAAAATAATTTATTTAAATGTCATCCTTTGTTGAGATCTGTAAGATTTGCAAAGTTACAAGTTCTGCGTGCAATATTTCCAATTTCTGTTGGTTTTACACTAAGTTTACATCATCAATGTTAAATACGGGTAAAGGAAGGTAGATCTGTGAAGCTTTGTATGAATTTAGTGTTGATAGACATTTGACAAATCAATTTTAGTGCATTTTCACAACTAAGGTGAAAATCCTTAGTGGCAACTCCATGTTGAATTAATTTTTGATAAATGTCAGTGTCTTAACCTCTATCAATTGAAATTTATCACTAATCTTTGAAAATATGGAAGGAAGAATATATTTCTTCATTAAGGACCTGTTAGAAGGTTGTTTCTAGAATTGGGAAAGACAAATTCTAAAGGAAGAAGAATATGGAAAGTTATTGGAGATCAAAAATCAAGAAAAGAGTTATCAATTGTGGAAACTGATCAACATGTCATTAAATATTTCCATACTTCCTCAAGTGCTTCTGAATTAGGTAGTCTTTTTGTAGATCTTAATTCTCTAACTAGAGAAGGTCCTTCATTTGTATTTGAAAAGTTTGCATCTTATTATGTCCCCGTTTTCCAAAGCTGATAGGATCTTCCAAGAAACAAAGTTTTTAGAGAATATTCATTCTGAGAATTGCATTCCTATGCCCCACAAACCCCTCACTCCTCATCATTTTGTTTCTCCTGTAAGATCACCTCCCTAAAACAATATGGCCTAGCCCCCACCCAAACCTCCATTTGTTGTGAACACTTTTGGTCCTATGGATTTCAGAGGTATGGTGGATATCGAATGTTGTGCCCCAAGATGTTAGAAATAAATGCCTAAATTTCAAGGAAATAATGCTATGCGGTGATCAAAGCACTTAAAGATTGAATTTGAGGATGTGTACATAAAATTGTTTATTTATACTCTAGAGAAGGATGCACGAGGACTGGTATAAATCTTTGCCGAAACAACTCCATTGATTCATGGACAGAAATGAAGAATGATTTTAGATTGCAGTATGGAGATAAAAACAGACCCTAGTTTTCTTTTATCGAATGTGAAAATATTAAAAAGAATCCTAATGAATGCTGTTCATGAATTCAATATAAGGTTTAATAAGCCCTGAATAGGCTACCTATAATCATGATACCAAGTGATGTTTCTTGTTTTATAAAGTATTCGATGCTTTTCACAAAAAGGCTGCCTATTATTTGAGGAAAATAACCCAAGAACTTTGAGGTAGGCCTTCACCATGGCTTTGCAGATTGAAAATAACATCAAGGTAGTTGGTAAGCCTCCTAAGAGGGAAGGTATCAAGTTGATCAATCAAGAGAAGACTCGGTCAAGTAAGTCTGTGAATCTAGAAGAGGTTGTAAAAACTTTGGTCGGAGTTTTTAAGGAAATATCCTATAAAGCGGCCAAAGTAGAAAGGGATTGGACAAGGTTCCTGTGGTCAAAGCATAAGCCACAAGGTCGGGAAAGATTCGTAAATCATCGGGGGTGATCAAAGATCGATGACATAGGTAAAGGACCCATGGGATTGTGAAATAAATAGCCCCAAGCCCATGAAAATAGAATCATTCACGATCCTTTGGTTATCGAGTTGTTGTTGTCGAAGAAGCCAATGAAATTGAATGTGTGATAGATGTTTCTTGCCACATGTCCCATAAGATGAAAACAAAGAATTTGAGGAAGGCGTGATGATGACATTGATGATGATGTGTGCATGATGGGGTGCTCTACAAGCTCATGGCAAGGCTTGAGCAACTTCAATCGATACCATAGAGATAAATGTCACACATTGTGTGTGATTAGACTAACTAACTTATCATCGAACGGATGAAAATGGAGTATGACTTGCGAGAGGAATGAAAATAAGGGGAAGAAATAGCATCCATGTGTATGTAATACCTTATTGCAATGTGGTCTTTGTACCTTTGATTTTTTAACGTTTTCTTATTTTTGTATTATGTAATTTTGAAATTGTTTTTATTTTTATATTTTTGATAAATTTTAGAAATTTGGGACTAAAAAAGTAACACTATGTGATAGGATCAACAATAATGTTCGCAACTTCCTTGATAAGGGAGATTAAGCATGTTTGTTTATCAAGCATAAAATTTTCCTCAATTTTGATGATCAAGGTGAGCTCATACTTAATGGGTGCGTTGGTGTTCATTCTTGAATTGTGTTTGATTTTGAACCCTATGGTTGTTTGACTTGTTAGGAGCTTGATAATGAACTGTTTTGGTTCTTGTAAGAAACTATGTGACTGTTTGATTCGAGAAGTGGGAGAAGAAAGTGGAAATTTATGATTGATGATAAGAATGGTAGAGATGGTGGTGGGATTTCCCTAGTTATTAATAGAAGAATGATATGAAAATTGAAGAGGATATGGTCCAAGAATTGAAGAGGGTGGGCTACTGGAGGTGAGCCACGAGATAGAAGATGGTGAAGGGCTGTTAGGATATGGCCCTAAGATGAAAGAAATTGGGCTATGAGGAAATGGCCCAAGAATAGAAAATGATGGGCTGCGAGATGTGTCCCATAGACGGAAGAGGATGAATGGATACTAGGACGTGGCCCAAGAATAGAAGGTAATGAGCTACCCCAAGGTGACTCACAAATAGAAAATAATGGAGGGCTACTAGGACGTGGCCCTAGAATAAAAGAAGATGGTGAGGGACTACTAGGGGTGACCCACAAGTAGAAAATGGAGGGCTACTAGATGGAAGCCCTAGGATATCAAAATGATGAAATGGGCTATTAAGACATAGCTCAAGAATGGAGGATAAAGGGCTACATGGAGCAGACCCACTAATAGATGACAAAGGGCTACTAGGATGTGGCCCAAGAGAAGATGAGGATGGGCTACTAGGATGTGTCCCACACATGGAAGATGGTGATGGGATACGGTGGTGACCTAAGATTAGATAGCATAGGAGGAATCATGATAGAAAAAGAATGATTGGATAACGAGAAAATAGGCCATGGATCAATGTTAGACCCTAGCATATCATCATGCTCGAGAGAAGAAGATGAAGATGGAATAATAGAAGAAAAATCAAGTTCCATGACCTTATACTCTTCCCCTACGTTATGATTAAAGGAATCAACTTCTTCCTCTCCATATACTAGCATATCAAGTTCTAGAAATAATCCATTTTTGTAATCCTCTAGAGGGATATCTTCGTGTAGTCTTATGGTTCCTTCATTCGAGAGAGAGAAATCAAGCGGTAGATGTTGTTATTCTTTGACCATAGGAGGTTGACTAGAAAAAATGATTCAAGCAAAGCATGGAATTTTTAGAGGATGTGTGATGATGTAGACAAGGGAAGGCCTTACCTTATCATGTCACATAGGAATTCGATAGTGCGTTGAAAATATATATTAGCCAATCATTTCTTATGAATTGTTTGACATGGATGAAAACATTCATATTTAGAAGATGGATGAAAAATGGTGATATGGTTGAAAGGGATTAAGGGTCAAAGACGGATTGGATAATTCTAATTGATAGAAGAATGTGACTCGGAAACAAAGCAGATTAAATGGATTTACCTACATGATGATATAGTGTCGGTAAACTATTAGGATTGAGTCTAACGTCCCTAGATTGTGATGTAGGATTTGACTCAAATGAGTGCCACATGGGATTCGACTTAGAAGAGTGTGACATGAGAGTCAACTTAGAAGATTGACTAGAATGACTTTGAGTCGTAAAATCTTCAACGAGAGGAAGAGGTCTTTACGGCGACGGATAAAGAGGGTCATGTGAAGGAAGGGAGGACTGCAACATAGGAGTCACTTGAGTTGTTTGATGGAGAGGGTTACAGTAAAGGAAGGGAGGACCATGACATATGAGTCGCATCGAATAATAGTTTAGATACGAGGCCTCGAGAGGAATGAAAGGAATTAGAAGAATAATTTGGATCATAATTAGAAGAAGAGTGGGAGGAACCTGAATAATAATTTGGATCAGAAGTGTCCAAACCATACCACCAACTATGAGATGAAGGTGGGAAATGGGGTACCCAAATGTAGTGCCCACTTTCCTTAGACACTATTCAAATCTCGAACCACGACACTATTGATCATATTTTGGACATAATTATGTTTTGATATAGTATGATGTGTATATACTAGCTCATGGATTATTATGGACATTATCATGTTTTGATTAGCATGATGGTTAGATGTTAGACTATAGATTAATATTGATCGGATTGATTATTGTGCTTGAGGATCATTGAGACATTTTATTATTATGTGGATGATGATATACTAGTTGACATGGACGGAGTTATTGATGTTAATTTTAGACATGTGACATTGATTATTATGAATAGCTCTAGCATAGAAATCTATTGGATGATGATATAGTTACAAATTGAATTTTAATGATAAATATTGAATCCTTGATATTGTTGTGATTTAAAATTAATAATTTTATGTTGCTTATATCATTTGAATGTTCGATGTGCCCACGAGGCCGAAGGAGGTATTTTGCATTTACTGAGTTAAAACCACAACAATGTTGGGGACCGGAGACTAACCATATTGGAATTGAGTGTGAAATCAACAAGGTCACCATGTGCAATGTGTGTTTGATTTTGTGTTTAGTTGTTAGGATTTTCCATGGGGATTTCCATTATTGTGACCATAGGGGCATATGTGTTTTTATTATGTGTTCCCTTTTTAATTATTGTTGTGTGTATTTTATTTGTAATGTGCTTTTGTTTTAATTATTTAAATGTGATAGTATATGTGAGAGTCATATAGTTAAAATTTAATTAAATTAAATAGGATGTGGAGGGTGAAATTAAATGTTATTGTCTTGGTTGAAAATGAAATTTATTTATATTTTATAACCATATGGAAATTAAATTTGATGGTTGTGTCTAAAGTTTGTAAAAAAATAAATGTCATTAAAATAAATGCATTTTAAAAGAGTGTGTAAGTTACCAAGTATGGGTTGTGTAAGTGAAGTGATAGATTGTGTAAGAGGTTTGTAGACACCTATAATTACGCCCAAGCAATTTAAATACTTAAATTGTGCTAATTATCCCCTTTCTCGCAAATCAACGACATATCGTCAAAGGCACTCATTTTCCCTCATATCATCATTAATTAATTACACTAAGCTAATTAATTAAGTTGCCTATCCAACAAATACCCTAATTAACGACCTTCCGTTAATAAATCACCCCTTCTACCTAGACTAATTAATTATTATTAATTAATTAGCTTTCCCTTCCATTTAACCAATAAATCAATATTTAATTGATTTAATCCCCTTATAATAGCCTAAATCGCACTAATATTCCTCTAATTAGCTTCTATAAGCTTACATCTACCTATTAATTAATCACCTTTGATTAATTAAAATACCCCCCAACTCCCATGACTTGTTAAACATGTATTAAACCCTTCTAAAGTAAGGTTACCTTTAATAAAGCAACCTTATCCATTCCTAATCATGTTTTACCTTTATCCCACATTCATGAGAATGTGTTGAATCCTTTATCCTTTGGGCTATATAAAGAGCCCTCCACCTACCTTTTTACTTACACCTAAACTTTCTAAGAGAGTAAATGCAAAGCATATAGCAAAGAGACTAAGAGCTTGCACCTTGCCCTTTTGAGAGTTCATCATCTTGAAGAGTTAAGCCTCTTTCTTAAAGTGCTTGGGTCATATGGGAGGTGTCAAAAGGGTCAGTGTAGCTCCAACTTTGATTAGCCCCATTCCTAGGTTCTTGGAGCATTAAGGACAACTATTTTGATAGCCATGGAGCTTACTTAGGTCCATTCATTTATTTGTTGTTAGAGAATAGAGGATTTTAGATATTTATCATTGTTAGTTTCAAAGTTTTTATTGATGAATGCTAGCATCTAACCCTTGTTTAATTCTTATCATGATGGTGTTTATGCTTTGCTTTTTTAGCTAAATTGTAGAACTATTTTAGGTGGTAGTTCTTGCTTCATTTGATTTAGCATTAAGAAAATTATACATGCACACATTTGGCACACTCGGTGGGACTTACTCCATTGTCCTTTGCACTTAATTTCAAGTTTTTGTAGTTAAGTTTTATTTTTGGTTACTAACCCTCTTTTACACATGTTGATCTAACTTGTTTTTTTAACATGTTTTGTTGAGTTTGCATGTGTTGGGTCTTCCTTGTAGGTATGAAGGAGGTGAAGTGCTGTCAAAATTGGAATTGAGGGGAAAATTTCAAGATTTCTCCATGTTTTCATTTTTAGAGCTTACTTTTTCAACATTCTACATGCTAGTTTTGTCAATTTCTTGAAGATTTTAAATTCTTGAGCATGTAGGTTAGTGTTTGATAGTGCTGAGTCTTCTATTTACATATTAATGTGGTGGGTTGCTGTCAAAATTTAATCTTGGTGAGAAAATTTCAAGATTTCATCATGTTTTCATTTTTTAAGCTTACTTTTTCAACATTTTACATGCTAGTTTTGTCAATTTCTTGAAAATTTTCAATTCTTGAGCATGTAGGTTAGTGTTTGATAGTGCTGAGTCTTCTATTTACATATTAATGTGGTGGGTTGCTGTCAAAATTTAATGTTGGTGAGAAAATTTCAAGATTT
Source organism: Taxus wallichiana var. yunnanensis (assembly GCA_018340775.1). Taxonomy (NCBI): domain Eukaryota; kingdom Viridiplantae; phylum Streptophyta; class Pinopsida; order Cupressales; family Taxaceae; genus Taxus; species Taxus wallichiana. Next base: position 678,128,639 of record CM031234.1, read on the forward strand.
CATCATGTTTTCATTTTTAGAGCTTACTTTTTCATCATTCTACATGCTAGTTTTGTCAATTTCTTGAAAATCTTAAATTCTTGAGCATGTATGTTAATGTTTGATAGCATTGAGTCTTCTATTCATATATTAATGTGATGGGTTGTTGTCAAAATTGAATCTTGGTTGGAAAAATTTGCCCATTTTGCATATTAAGGGACGTTTTTTTTACATTTTTTAAGTGCATGTCAAGTGCATACCCATGAGCATAAGAGCATATGCGTAACCCATCTTCCGAAGGCCATAACTTTTGCTTCCCGACCTCAAAATGACTCCATTTTTTTTGTGTTGGAAAGGTATTGAAGTTAAATATGCAATGAAAACATAAATTTAGGATTTACACTTACAAAAGTTACAAGTTTTTCTGTTATTTTAAAACTGGTCATTTTCTAACATGTCTAATGTTTTGATGAATATTGTATTTCCATGCTTATTCGATTTAGATCAAAGCGTGTGTATGCTCTTCTCTTGAACCTTTTGGTGATCTTGAGAATCAAAAACAACTTTGATCTATATCTTTTAACATTGGGATTAAACTTGGAAATTTAATTATTCATTTTGCTTAAGGAATGAACATTTATCAAAAAAATTTGTATGGTTCATTGATTGAAAAGATTTATTTACTTTTTAGTTGGATTATTTGTTGTGTATGCTCTTCTCTTACATCCTTGGATGATCTTGAGAATCAAAAGCAACTTTTAATCCTCTTTTAAATAATGTGATTTTTGGAGAACTACTAACGCTTAAGTGCGGGACCTAAAAACGCTTCACAAAGAAAGGAGGAATCAAAAATGAAATCAAAAACTACTAATAGTTGTTATACATTTGCCAAAAGGTATTCAAGCAAACCACACTAATTAAACAAGATAAAAAGAACAACATATTCAAAACATCTTTGTATTGCGGAGTTTTGGAAAAAGGGTACGTCTCTCTCGCTCAATCGGAACATAACCCCTTTGGCATAATGCCTTAAGCTACAACAATGGGGGTGGTTCCAGGAACCCCAAAGTAGTCCACGCAAGAGGGAACCTTGTGGACGAAACATGAAGTGCTCCGCACTACCTACTTGACTAGTGATTCCTTTGTGAGATAGAGTTACGGGTTGTCATTGTGGCGACCCCAGTGATAGTACACGTGAGACGCACTAGTTGCCTTGTTCTTGAAGGGGGTAAAGTAAAGCGAGATACTCCCAAACTAGTCAGTAACGACTTTTTGGGTAAATCGCACTCGCTCATGGCACTTTGTAACAGAAGGCGAGAGAACCACCTAGGAGAATATACTTTGGCCAGAGCCCACTTTGACCACTTTAAAATAGTGTTGAGTTATGAACCTTCTTTTTGAGAAACGTGTGACGTATTACTTTCACCTAGTTTTTACTTGCCTTGGGCAAGCGAAACTCTGAAGTAAGACTAGCATTTTTGTCATTTTTTTCTTGATTTATTTCTTCATATTCTTTTGACACTTTGTTGATCAAAAGAGGTGTGATTACCTTTGTGTTGCCATTCGATCTATTTCTCTCACTTTTATGTCCATTTACGCCCATCCATGTTTGTGGGTCAAGTTAGTTAAACGCCTAAAGTGAGTGGAGGCGTTTTCACGTCATTTCGTAGCCATTGGAGATACCCACGCCAAGATCGTCATTGTAGTTAGGTGTGGTTCATCATGCATGACTTCCATAAGAGGAGTTAGTTTGTTTGTCTCGTATCATTACAATTTCGATATTTACATCTTGTTTCTTGTAAACTCGACATAAATACTTATATTGTACGGACGCACACCGCACACATTCTTAACTATTCCTAGCTATACTTTGAGCTTTTTTGTTTGGCATTTTATTATTACCTCGATTTCAAAAGGTGTTACGAACTACCATTTGTGCGTGTTATATCAATAACACTCGATATCAATACTCCACTTTCTTGCAAAGTGGGTTAACATATCTTGGTGATATTGTTGTGTCATTCGCAAATCAGTAATTGACACTTTTTGAGATATAGGTCTTAATCAGACTTGAGCTTGCTCATCGTATATCTTGATTGGGAGATCACATTTAACTTCATGTATTTACTTACGTTTTGTTCATTCCTTTGAACTTGGCATAAGTGGAGACATCTTGTTAATCATCGCGTCAGTAAATTACTTAAAACGTAATTCAGAAGTATTTCATTTGATTAGGTTTTGGTACCAAACGATTGTTTCATTGGTGACTTTATCATTCTATCACATTGGTATTCTCACACTGTTAATTTACTCTTAACACGTACATCTTGTGTTTCACTTAGGGGTAGTCATTGAATTTTGAACAAATCTACAACTTACCTTAGTGAAACTTATCACGAAAACATGGCTCCTAAGACGCGTCTAGGGTTAAAGAAACAAACATATGAGGAACAACAGGCGCAAGCTTGGGAAACCTCTAACAGACAAGGGTCAAACCCATTTATCGGACACGATCTAGGACCACTATTTTCTGCAGAAAAGGAAACAGAAGAGATGGTCGATCATAGTGGAAATGAATTAGAATCACCACACGCAGACTTTGATTTTGACCCCACTCTACTAGATGAGTTTCTCCTTAGAAACAAAGATAGAGTTTTGGCACGGGTCATGGAATTAGGGGCCAAATTGCCCATTGAGAAGGAACCAATACTACAAACAAATGACACTACTAAGGAGGAACACCCCCTTATCAATATGGAAGATATTTTAACAGGCGGACATGCTTCCACTTCTTATGTAGAAAATGATAAAGTGGTAGGGCATAGAATACCCCTCATCAAAGTGCCACGAAGAAACAAGATAGAACATGAGACAGGGGAAGAACCTCCACAATACGAAGAGGAGGAACCTTTAGAAGAAGAAGACACAAACCAAGTCACAATCCAACAACAACTCAGTAACTTAAGCCGACAACTAGCTTTGCTTACTTTCCAAGTATATAAAGACACAAACAAGAACGTTCAAAAGTCAAAGCCTAAGTTTAGGATCCATGAACTCCATCGAGAAAACCAAGGAGAAGAAGACACAGGGTATCATCATGTACACATCCCCGTTTCTCCCACTAAAGAACAATTGCTCGCACAAGAAGTACAATCTATGAAAGCAACGCTTGCATGAGCATACAAGAAAGCAATATAGGGAGTATTAGGAAATACCAATACGAAGAACTATGCCCCTATCCTTTTGACAAGACAATGACCCTTCAACCCTTTCCAAAGAAATTTGATATGCCAAAGTTCGACAAATACAAAGGAAAGGGAGACCCAAGGGATCATGTTAAATATTTCTACATGGCATGTCAAGAGGTGTCTTATAGTGATAATTACCTCATCAGACTTTTTCCTAAGAGTCTCGGAGGTCAAGCATTAGAATGGTTTACGCGCTTGCCACGAGGATCAATTTTCACCGGCCGAACTGGAAGTGGAAAGATTCGCAAGGCCATTTCTCATATAACATAGAGAGTGACGTCACCATGGCAGACTTGTGTAGCACAAAACAACGCCCAAATGAGACCTTCGCCAGCTTCCTCCAACGATGGAGAGGGATAGCTAGTCGCTTCCCTTGCGCTTTCCCTGAGAAGCAGCTAGTCAGTATTTTCGTCCCTAATCTCAACCCAGATATAGCTTTCCACCTCCAAATGCATTGTGTCCGCACCTTTGAGGAGGTTATCGAGAAAGGGATTCAAATAGAAAAGGCTCTCATTGCCAAAGGCACCCTCAAAACCCAATCTAAAGACAACCAAAGTGTCAAACCCGCTGAAAAGCCAAAGATCTTTAACAAAAACAAAAACGTGGTGGGAGACGGAATCACTGATTCCAAACGTGTTCAAACGGTCCAAACCAGTCAACCTTTTAAACTGACCAAGGGCCCAATTCAACCACCACCAAAGCGAAGAACATTCACCTCCCTCAATGAGCCGTTGTCTGTCATACTAAAACAGTTGGATGCGGCCCACATGATGACCTATCCTACAACACAACCGTTCGATGACAACGCTCCTAAACCTTCATGGTATAAGGAGCATGAATACTGCGAAATGCATCGCGTTAAAGGTCATAAAACAGACAAATGTTTGCGACTTCGCCACTATATTCAAGACCTCATTGACAACGGGGAGATAGAGGTGGATAACCCTAGCCACATGCAAACACCTAACGAGAAAATGGGGATTTATAAGGAACCATTCCCCAAGCATGATAAGTCGGAAAAGGAAAAACCGGATCGGGGAGAGTCATCCCAAACCTATAAAGCCACGAATTACTTGTATACCAAGAGAGATAACAATCATTACGATTCACTTATCGGATGTATTCGCTCCCCTACTGACCGTGTCAATACCATCCGGATCAAGGGAAAGGACTGCGCTGCGGTAACAAGGCGTGCCCGCCTCGTGATTCCAGAACCCTCTCTGTTGACCCCGCAAACTGGTAAATATAACCTTTTAGAACAACTTGAGAAGACACCTGCTAAGATCTCGATCTTAGATCTTCTCAAGATATCCAATGTGCATAAGGAAATTTTGTATCAAACTCTTCAGGGGTCGGGAGTGCCTTTAGAAGTTGATCCTGCATACCTTCAAGCCGCGGTGGCAAATATTGCACCCAGTGAGCATCTCACTTTCAACCATAGGGAGGTCCCTACTGAGAATCCTACACATAATCTTCCCTTATACATTGAGGTAGTTGTCACCCGCAGGAAAATCAAACGGGTGCTTGTGGACAATGGATCAGGATTGAATATCTGCACGCTTAAGTTGGTCAAACAATTGGGACATACAGAGGCAGATCTTGAGTCCCATATCATCACTATCACCGCATACGACAACGCAGAAAGAGAGTCAGCAGGCACCATTACGCTGCCAATGGAGGTGGGCCCCACTTGCCATCAGACAAAGTTTCACGTCTTAGACTTGGAACTTCCATATAATATGCTTCTAGGCCGACCATGGATCCATGCCATGCAAGCAGTGCCATCAACATTTCATCAATGCATCAAGCTGAAGCATGAGGGACATACAATAACAATACCAGGAGACTCAGAGCCCTTTGCTCATTGTAGAGCTCTTAATAGCTTTGCACGAAAGGGTACATATGCATGTCCCTCCACAGATATAGCTGTCCCTCTTCATTCTGAGGCCATGGAATCTCGAGTAGATTCAAATTCTCTTCGTTCTTGCACTCATGGGGCATCTACTTCAACATCTCCATTTAATTCATGGGAGATGAAAATTCTGGAATATGGCTATGGGGAGTATAATGTACAACAAGCGCTCTTGGTTTCTGACCTCTCCTTGTCGCCCAAGACTAGAGGTCGACCCAACTACCGCTTCAGGAGACCTAGAGAGGAACATACTATTGGGTCATTCCTACCTGGAGGCTTGTTAGCTGAGGAAAAATTACTTGATCCACCTACTACTTGGGTCCCTGAGGACACTCAGCCATCTTGTTATCAAACCCTAATATGAAAATCTAGCAGTAATGATGTACTCCATGGGCTACAAAGGCCTAGGATGTGGGAGGAATGAACAAGGACAAAGAGAACCAGTCCCTCTTCCACATTTCAAAACAGAAAGATATGGCATTGGGATTCGCCCTTATGGAGCACACCCCAACGATCAAGATGCGACTTGTTCTGAGCATGAGGATAGCTCCGATTATCTAGACAACGATACGGATTCCTGTTGTAGCCAATATGAGGATCTGGCCTCCACGAACCTTTTCATGAATAATGCTGTCCTAACCATCACCCCCAATGAACCAACCCTTGACCTTGTATACCCCTCCCTTGTTGAATGGGACCAACAACGTCACGTGCCACTAGATTTATTCGAGAATGACGAGGCTATTGCAGAGTTCATGGGCATAAGGGATACAATTCCCATTGGAGATCACAAGAAGGGTTTCTTTATCGACTTAGACACCTGCGCCTACTTCGGCGAGGAGGCTGAACTTCGTGGTCAGCAAAATTTAAAGAAAAGCGAGGGCAAGAGTTCTAAAGAAAAGCCTCGGCAAAAATCAAAGTCCAAGTCACACAGTGAAAACCTCTTTGAGGCATTGGCTGACAAACAAATAAGAAAATCAAAGGACAAACAAAGTGACCACGCCAAGGATGAAAATCTCGTAGAGACATCCTTGGATGAAGATCTCAACCTACCTCCCGATCCCACGCGTATGGAGGATTTATCAAAATTGTTAGTTGAAGAAACCATTGATGTTAATATTGGTACTGAAGAAGATCCCAAGATAGTAAAATTGGGAGCATCACTCTCAGCCAGAGAACAAAAGACGTTCACTATGCTACTGCGAGAGTTTATTGATGTGTTCGCATGGTCTTACAAAGACATGCCCGGCTTAGATCCAACTTTGGTCGTGCATAACTTGGTTGTGCACGCAGACGCTAAGCCTATCAAACAGAAGCTTCGAAAGATGCACCCAAGAGTGGCCTTGTTAGTTAAAGAAGAGTTGGAAAGGTTGCTTGCAGCAGGATTCATCAGGCCAATTGATTATTCTGAATGGATATCGAACATTGTTCCTGTCCAGAAGAAACCTATTGGTATCCGAATTTGCACAGATTTTAGGGACATCAATAAAGCTTGCCCTAAAGATGACTTTCCGTTGCCCAACATTGACATGATTGTTGACTCAACCGCAGGGTATGAAATGCTATCACTTATGGATGGCTTTTCGGGTTATAATCAAATTAAGATCGCTGAGGAAGACCAACACAAAACAGCTTTCACAACTCCTTGGGGCACCTTCGTTATCGTGTGATGCCATTCGCCTTAAGAATGCGGGAGCAACTTATCGGGCGGGCCATGATAAAGTAATATTTCACGATATGATTCATGACATCATGGAAGACTATGTAGACGACATCCCGGGAAAGTCCAAAACAAGAGAGGAACATCCTATCATTTTGGGCGTATCTTCAACGCCTACGTGAATACAAAGTCAGGCTAAATCCAAAGAAGTGTGTCTTTGGTGTGCTATCTGGGAAACTATTAGGCTTCATCGTGTCAAGACGAGGTATTGAGGTAGACCCTGCTAAAGTATCTGCCATCACAGAAATGCCTCCACCTGAGAATATCAAGCAACTGCGTAGCTTGCAAGGGAAAATTCAAGCCATTCGCCGCTTTATCTCCCAGCTTGCAGATAAATGTCACTCATTCACTCATTTGCTTAAGAAGGACATCACTTTCATTTGGGGACCTGAGCAACAACAAGCCTTTGCTTTGCTTAAACAGTACCTGGCTAATCCACCTGTCCTCATGCCTCCCACTCTGGGAGAACCACTTTTGCTCTATATTTCGCTACGCAATATGCTATTGGTGCACTGCTCGCCCAATATGACCTTAGCCATAAAGAGAAAGCAGTGTACTATCTGAGTCGCACCCTCATCGCCTATGAATGTAATTATCCTCAGATTGAGAAGGCTTGCTTGGCTGTTGTTTTTACCTTTCAGAAACTTCGCCATTACCTGCTAAATACTAAGACCAAGCTCATATCCAAGGTCGACCCACTCAAGTATTTGTTGTCCAAACCGCCCTCACAGTGTAGAATGGCTAATTGGATCATTCTACTCAAATGAGTTTGATATAGAATTTGTCCATCAAAAATCAATTAAAGGACAAGTACTTGCCGACCAGCCTAGCGGAAGCACCTTTGCAAAGCATGTAACCTTTGAGTCCGGATCTGCCGTGATGCATCTTTGCTCTATATCAAGAATCTATCGTATGGCGTATACATTTTGATGGATCTTTTACGTTTCATGGTTCAAAGTGCAGGAGTGGTCCTTATTACTCCTTCAGTGATCCTATACCACAAAGCTTTCCGCCCGGCCTTCCTCGCACAAACAACATCATGGAATATGAAGCACTATTGCAGGATGAAGCTAGCCATCAAGTGGAATATTCAACATGTGAAGGTTGTAGGTGATTCACACCTAATCATCAAACAGTTAATGATGAGTATAAAGTTAAGGATGACAAGCTCATACCTTATAAGAAGTTGGTGGAAACTCAAGGAGTATTTTGTGCGCATTACCTTGAGCAAATCCCAAGAGCGCAGAATAGATCGGCAGATGCTATGGCAACGGTGGGATCTATGCTTCAGATATTCCGCCAGGAACAATGATATGCCATTCTTCGTAGAAAATCTACGCCACCCGCGTATGACATGTAATCTTGCTTGGCTTGTGAGGTTGTTGGTCCCCATTCACCATGGTATGAACCCATTTTCACCTATCTTAAGGACAATACATTCCCTCCCGAAATCTCCCGCTCTGAAAAGCAGAGCCTAATTCACCAAATAGCCTGTTACACCCTGTTAGGAGGTACACTTTATCGTCGTGGCTACGATGGGAATTCACACGTTGTCTGGATGTGTGAGTCAATCCAGGCAATTAAAGAAGTACACGAAGGAGTATGCGGAGCACATACAAACGGAATGGTCTTGGCTAAGAAACTGTTAAGAGTAGGTTACTATTGGCCCACCATGGAAACTGATTGTTGTAATTATGTTAGAAAATGTGTGCTATGCCAAAAGTATGGAAATTTCATCCATGCTCCATCGCAACCATTGCAACCAATCACTACCCCGTGGCCATTCTCCAAGTGGGGACTTGATCTAATAGGGAAGCTTACTCCTACCTCATCTGATGGTCATACACATATCATCACAGCTACAGAATACTTACAAAATGGGTGGAGGCTGTCCCTTTAACCTATGTCACAGGAGCACAGATTTCTAAATTCATCATGAATCACATTATTTGCCGATATGGTATCCCTGCAGCCATTGTCACAGATAATGGGAAGTCATTTAAGAACAAAACTGTGAAAGGTCTTTGCCAACGGTTCCAAATCAGATTGAAATGGTCCACGCCATATTACCCTCAGGGTAATGGACAAGCTGAGGCAACAAACAAGACTTTGGTAAGGATAATGGAGAAGATGGTTAGCAAAACCGGTCGAAACTGGCACCTACAAATCCACCCAGCCCTCTGGGCCTACCGAACATCAATTCGCACTCCTACGGGTGCGACGCCATATTCCCTCGTGTTCGGGACAGAATCTATCATCCCTTTAGAGATTGAACTCCCATCCCTGCGAATTTCTCTTCGGGACTATTTGGATAAGGATGAAGATTACCGAGTGGCAAGATTGGCTGAGTTAGAGCTCCTGGATGAGAGGCGCATTCACGCTCTTAATCACCTGAAAGTATATCAACACAGAATCTCCCGCAACTACAACAAGAGAATCATCCCTCGCCAGTTTGAGGTGGGTGATTTAGTTATGAAGGAGAACCAGTTCAACACCAGAGCAGAGCGAGAAAAGAAAGGGAAGTTCGAACCACACTGGTTAGGACCCTATGTCATAGTTGCCAAGTATGGCACAGGGGCATACAAGTTGGCTCACCCCAATGGTGATGAGCTCCGGGAGCCCATGAATTCCATGCATCTTAAGAGGTTTTATGCCTAAACATGGCACAAGAAAGTCATAAAAATCATAAAAAAATATAAAAACATCAAAAATAAAATAAAAAAATATAAAAACATCAAAAAAAAAAAAAAAGAGAAAACAGGTCGTCCACTAGTGAAAACCACGCAATTGTGGCACTTTGGACAAGTCCTTGGGTGAAAACCGGTTTCTGGCGCCCCGGGAGGATTCGTTGTTCACAAGCATTCTATATTAGAAGGGTAGTTGTCTTTGTCCTGGACCTGGTTCTACCTTCGAGTTTCCTTGTGCACACCATCTAGTCCAGCCTTGATCCGGCTTTGCCTTCTTCTATTCGTCTGTAAGGGACGTGGTCTTTCGTTATTTCCCATCTTACGCTGGGGGCAACTCAACGAATTCACCTTCTTGTTCATAAGCGCGTGGCTTCTGCCCTTGTATATTCTCCACCTAACGCTGGGGGCATCCATGCTTTCTTGGTTACCTGCACATAGCTTTGGAAAACTATTAAAAACACAAAAACAATAGAAAATTGTTTCACAAAACACAAAAACAATAGAACATTGTTTTGAGAAAACACAAAAACAATAGAAAATTGTTTCACCAAACACAAAAACAATAGAAAATTGTTTCACAAAACACAAAAACAATAGAACATTGTTTTGAGAAAACACAAAAACAATAGAAAATTGTTTCACCAAACACAAAAACAATAGAAAATTGTTTGCAACACAAAAAAATAGAACATTGTTTCGAGAAAAACACAAAAACAATAGAAAATGTTTCACCAAACACAAAAACAATGTTTGCAAACACAAAAACAATAGAACATTGTTTCGAGAAAAACACAAAAACAATAGAACATTGTTTCGAGAAAACAAAAAAACAAATATATATATATATATATATATATATATATATCAAAAAAATCTAAAAACAAGGCAAAATTTTTCAAAAAATTCCTAAAAAGTAAAACACCCTACAAAATGGTAACTTGCTTCTTACGGCTGAAACTTGTGTCTTGCGCATGGTATTTTCTCCATATCCTGTTGGTTTGTCTCACATCTTCCCGATTAATACGACTCGCGGATCACTGGATTCACAACCATTCACAAAAGCTAGCTGCTTGCTTCGTCTGTACTCTGGGGCACTTTTGGTTGCCTGGTGCTGTTTCGTTGCGCACAAATGCTTTTCATGGACCCCGTGTCCATTTTCATTTCCCCTTGCATGTATCCTTGCTTGGGGCATCATTTTTAACCCTTGTCGTCAATCACGAACTTGTGGATCTCTTCAGCACTGATAACAAAATATTTGTACAACTGTCTTGACCGTTGTTGGGTTAGATATGTGCGTTCGTACTTGTTTTCCCTGTTATATGAGCTTGTTTCCTTCTCGTATTGCATTGCATTATTGTATGTTGCATGGAGTTGGTACTTTCAGCAATGGACAATTGTTCGTAGTATGGCTTTTCATGTCATTCTACCTTTGTCGTATGCTTATATTTTTCATAAGGACCGATGATGTAGTTCCTATGGCAATATGATGACATCAAATTTGTTCCAAACAAATAAGCGGCTAGAGGTTAAGCTCTTCTCTCCCCTCATCCATATTTCTTCTACACCACTTCCCTTTCACCCCTAATTCTCCCTCTCCTCGGGGCATCCTGCCTCGTCCCCATTCTTCTGCCTACTTCTCACCTTTTTCGATCGTCGATCGAGTTCTTCTATCACCCCATCGACACTCGAGGGGGCATCTCTCCCTCCTACTAATTTTTCTTCCATCTCTTCAAAATCTCTTTTGTCTACTATCTTTGAAGTGGCATCACTTATGCCACCCCAAAGAGGGGCAAATGTAGACACCTATAATTACGCCCAAGCAATTTAAATACTTAAATTGTGCTAATTATCCCCTTTCTCGCAAATCAACGACATATCGTCAAAGGCACTCATTTTCCCTCATATCATCATTAATTAATTACACTAAGCTAATTAATTAAGTTGCCTATCCAACAAATACCCTAATTAACGACCTTCCGTTAATAAATCACCCTTCTACCTAGACTAATTAATTATTATTAATTAATTAGCTTTCCCTTCCATTTAACCAATAAATCAATATTTAATTGATTTAATCCCCTTATAATAGCCTAAATCGTACTAATATTCCTCTAATTAGCTTCTATAAGCTTACACTACCTATTAATTAATCACCTTTGATTAATTAAAATACCCCCAACTCCCATGACTTGTTAAACATGTATTAAACCCTTCTAAAGTAAGGTTACCTTTAATAAAGCAACCTTATCCATTCCTAATCATGTTTTACCTTTATCCCACATTCATGAGAATGTGTTGAATCCTTTATCCTTTGGGCTATATAAAGAGCCCTCCACCTACCTTTTTACTTACACCTAAACTTTCTAAGAGAGTAAATGCAAAGCATATAGCAAAGAGACTAAGAGCTTGCACCTTGCCCTTTTGAGAGTTCATCATCTTGAAGAGTTAAGCCTCTTTCTTAAAGTGCTTGGGTCATATGGGAGGTGTCAAAAGGGTCTTGTAGCCCAACTTTGATTAGCCCCCATTCCTAGGTTCTTGGAGCATTAAGGACAACTATTTTGATAGCCATGGAGCTTACTTAGGTCCATTCATTTATTTGTTGTTAGAGAATAGAGGAGTTTAGATATTTAGCATTGTTAGTTTCAAAGTTTGTATTGATGAATGCTAGCATCTAACCCTTGTTTAATTCTTATCATGATGGTGTTTATGCTTTGTTTTAGCTAAATTGTAGAACTATTTTAGGTGGTAGTTCTTGCTTCATTTGATTTAGCATTAAGCAAATTATACATGCACACAGAACAATGATGTGGCATCCCACTTGGAATCCACATCATCCTCTCCCTCCATCTCCTTTAAAAATTAAAATTTCCTCTCATTTGAGGTTGTTGAAAGTTGGAGATTGCACTCTTGGGTCAAATTTCTCTTACTTTTGGGAGCTTGCTTGGTGGAAGAAGTGGAATTACTTGTGCATGCATTCCCTTGCTGATTTGGGACTAGTTTTGGTGAATTAAAGACTGTTTTGGAAGCAAGTCTCCATTATGGAGAGGTAGGCTCTTACTTTTTTATAAAAAAATTGATGTTTCTCCTCTTTTAGCATGATTTGAATGTGTTGTGTTTAAAAATTTTTTTAGAGGGATGGGTAGAATTCTTAGGGCATGGTGTGGAGAGAAGACTATGAGGTTTATCAGAGGAGGGATAAGGGATCTGCCATTGTTACTTGTTCTTGGGAGGGAGTGTTGGTTTGGGATCCACCTAGGAAAGGAAATTGCTTGCATTTCCTACTTTGGGGGAGGTATAAGGGATAAATTTGGAGGAGGGATAAGGAGGGGTTGAGGAGGGATAAGGTTTATGGGATTGCTATGATCTTGGCAGTTTGCTCTTGGTGGATGCCCAAAATTCAACTTGGGAGGCATAAGGAGACCTCCATAGTTCTTGCTCTTGCTTGGCTTGCTTGCTTGGAGAAGGAGCCTTTGTTTTGTTTGGAATTGATTGTTGTAGTTGAGAACTACATCTTCTTGCTGTGTTTATTTGTGTTTGTGAAATTATGCTTGTATGTGAAGAAGCCATGTTGCCATGCGTTGAATTATCATGCTCCATTTCATTATGGTTGGGGCTCAGGGGCCAATGGGGAAAGATGGCTTCTATTTCCCCATTGGGTATATTGGTTGGGTGGAGAGTGTTTCCTTTTCCCCTTCCTTGTTGTGATTCAAGTTGCAAGCATGAAGAAATCAACATGCTGCTGTTTGGAGAGGAAAAAAAAAGGGATCACAGTTTGACAGTCATTCCTTTGAGCAATTTTAATGTAACCCTTCCCACTTCGAGTGGATGAGTGTATATTTATATATTGTAATGTGAAGTGATTGTATTTGTATTGAGGAATGTAGAGAAGAATCATATCTCTCTATTTTACCTTGGAAAGAAAATGTGAAAGGAGTTTTACACTTGTATTTTGAAAGTTGGAAATCTAATACAAATTGGAAAGGAGTTCAGTTGTAAAGATGTCCTTGTTAGAATTCAATAAAAGGATTGTAGCTATTCTGACTTACATGGTTGTAATGAAAAGATACTTTGCATTAGAAATGAAAGATTGAATCTCATTTGGGCAATGAAAAGAAATATTACTCATATTCTGTTTTGAAAATCACGTGAAAGAATGAGACTCTGTTCTGAAAGAGAATAAATAAAAAGTGTTGTCATTAAATGTATTGCATTGTTGTATTAGAAATTTAATGATTGTTATATCTTATGAATTCTGTGTTGGAAAAGAGAATCCCGTATAAAGGAAATGATAGAAATTTGGATACTTTGAAATGAGTTTTAGAATTGAAATTCACTTTGCATATTGAATGTAAGGGTGTGTTGAATCAATTAGATGTCTGAGGAACAAATCTGATATGTTTTTCCACACTTGAATGTTGCACATTAAATTGTAAACTCATGGAAGAAAGAACTCTCTTATAATTTATAACTGGCTTTTAAAAATAATGTAACTAATGTATAGTTTAGTTTTATGACTTAAATTGAGAAATGGAACAATGAAATTTAGGTTTAATAAGACTTAAGGAACCTCTTGAAAACTCAACAATGGAAAATGGCTATTATGATCTTTATTAAATCAAAATTGTAGCTTACATATCAGTTTTCCTATCAAAAGATGTAAAAATGAAAATGGCAAAGCAAACACAAATTTGAACCTTGAAAAAATCCTAAAATCACCCTAGACCAGTTCTCCATGTTCAATTTATATGCTCAGAAGAAGAAATATCAAAATTGAATCAAAACTTAAAGTTATGAAAATTGCCATTTGTAAATTAAAAACCTGCAGATTTATTTCTTAAAATTGACCCTATAAATGGTATAAAATTCTAATATTGATGATTTCTATGCAAAGAGGACTCGAGAGATTTCGGAAAGTCCAAGTTTACCAAAAATGGAGCTTCCTATCAAAAATCATGGCCATTTGAAGTTTTACTTCAAAATGGCCATCCCAAACCAAAAATGAAATAATTCGACCTTAGAAAAATTTAAATTTTGAACTTTAGAAAAATTTCCTAAAAATTTCCATGGCCCCGCCACCCTCTCATCCTATCGAAGTTTCACGTGGCACTGGAGAGGCAATGACCATTATTAAAAACTTAACTTTTGAAAATTTTGCCTTGGGAAAATTTTCACAAATTTCCCCGCAAACTGCGGCCCCCAAAAAATCACTTTGACACATGGCGGGGGTGCACGGATCAAAATGGGGAAACTTAACCTTTTTCCCTTTTGGAAAAATTTCTCTTTTCCTCCGCCGCCCGCGGTGAATTACAAAGCGCCACGTGGACATTTGAACAAGTGCGAAGGCATGGAGGAAAATTTTCCTTTGGAAAATTGAGACTTTGGTTTTGGAAAAATTTCAAATGTTTCCCACAACCCGCCGGCCTGAACGAATCATGTGATGACACGTGGCATTTGGGAAAATTTTCCCAATTTTCTCCCTATCCCCGTGGACCTCTAAGGGGAAATTTTCCCTAAAACTACGCCCGGCCATAACTTGAGTTTTACAAGGAGTTAGGAGGACTTATTTATATGGTTGGAAAGGTGAGGAAATTTCCTATCTAATGAGTCTAGTTTAGGAAAGTTTTGATAAATCTAAGTGTGTGAAAAATCCATTTGAAGTTCAAGGCTTGATAGAGAGTAGGCCTGGGGATAAATTTCTCCCTAAACCTTAGTAAAACTTATAACCTCAAATTGGAGCCTTGTAAACTTGTTATAAGATAAAAATGGAAATCTTGTGTTTGGTTAATCATAATTTATTCTGGAACCTATTTAGTTTCAAACTAGTGTCTTGCAACTTGGTTATAGACTCTTCCTATAAAAAAAAATTATTCCATAATTTTCCTAGTTTGTTTCTTGGTCTCAAGTGGTAGTTCAAGTAGGCATCACACTTGATGTCAGAGAAGTGGTTCAAAAGCTTGGACCATTGGGCACACTCGAAAACATTGAGACTTGAAACCTAAAACTAGCAACTTGATAATCTAGAAAGCAAAACAGATTGAAAAAATGAACATGTTAGTAAACTTAGAAAAATGAAGAAAACTCAAGGTAATGAACTAACTCCCACTCAGTCATGCGTAGGGAGCTTAGATGGAGTAGGAGGAATGTTTGCAGAGGCTCAAAGTCACCACCACCACCATCGGACTAGGGTTTAGCAGCTATCCTACCACAGATTTTGCTAGACCCTCCAGGATGTTAATGCCGCCTTACGCGGAGGATCAGTAGGAGGGCACTCAGGCAGACATGATAGAGATACTTCCATTGAGGGACATGCACCTCCTCCACATGGTGAGGAAGATGGAGGAGAGAATTTTCATGGAGAGTCAGTCAGAGTAGATTCACCACCTAGGGGGCAGGGTGACAGAGTTATGGAGCATAGAGATAGGTCTCGGAGCCCTAGGCTTAGGGATGAGCTTATAGAGAGGCCAGAGGCGTCGCCAAACCACGGCTGCAGATCACATCAGGGAAATCCTTAAGCTTAGGCCATCACATTATTCAGGTGACATAGGGGATTCTGCAGAGGCACGGCTGGTTAGCTTGAGTGGTTACTTCAAGCTTTGTCTTGTTCTAAAGAACACGAAAGCTCGTGTTGCGATCCATCTACCGAAGGATGGAGCTGGAGTATGGTGGAGAATAGAGGAGCGAAGCTCCACATAGACTCGCAGAGACAAGTCACTTGGGATCTGTTTGAGGAGAGATTCAGGGAGAAGATACGTGCCACTGAGAGATTCATATAGCAAAGGATCAATGAGTTCCATGATCTTTGATAGCTTCCCTTACAAGTGGCCAAGTATGAGAGTAGGTTCTGGACCTACTTGATGCACGTTGATTACATGCGAGATGAGCAGTGCGGATCCACAGGTTCATTCGGGGCCTTAATATAGACATTGGAGGTGCGATTGGATCCACCGCCCCTGAGACATTAGTAGAGGCCGTAGAGAAGGCCTACATTACAAAGGAGACTGGGGTAAAACCCAAAGCAGCTAGAGACCAGTCGGGAGCCGTATTCGGCGAGTTATAGGATAGTAGATCAAGGGGTCAACTCCTCTTCCTCGTGGTGGTCAGCATTATTCGCAGTCATCTTTCGAGACCACAAAGCAGCAATAGCAGCAGCAGTCCCCCACCGTTTAGGCCTCCTCAGAGAGCTGATGCACAGAGAGGTCGCAGTATGGGGCCTCCTCCTAGGGTCCCACCAGGACACAGGGTGGAGCTAGAGCTCAGTTAGTAGGAGATTGACCACAGAGGCCATAGTAGACTATGTCTAGATAATCAAGGTCACACAAAGACACCTACCTCTAGGGCACCTTCTGGTGGTGCTGCAGTTTGGAGGACGTCAGGTGGTTGCTTCGGGTGTGGAGTAGCGGGACACTTTTGGAGAGATTGCCCCCAAAACCCTAATAAGGGTAAGGTACCCATCTCAGAGCCTACAGTTAGAGACATGGGATGGAGTCACAGGATCTACGTAGCGGTTGAGAACCGTCGGCCAAGCACCGAGCACGGTCATTGAGACCTACAGGTAGTGTCGGAGGTGTTCCTACCTCCATATTGTTTGACTCTAGTTCTTCTGATTCATTTATTGCACCATCCTTAGTAGAGCGATGCAGGCTGGTGGCTATTAGACAGGGTCATAGTTGGGATGTCAAGATGGCTTCGGGAGCCAAGGTCTTGGTAGACTCCTTAGTAAAGGAGTGTGTTGTTAACTTGGGACCTTTCACCACCACTTCAGATCTCCGCGTACTTCCTTTGGGCTCAGTATAGAGTCATTTTAGGCATGGATTGGTTTATCGCACATAGGGCCAGGATGGATTGTTATCATAAGACTATATCTTGTGTAGACAATCTTGGAGTTGAGTCGGTGATTTCTGGGGTCAGGAGACCTATTTCTATTCGCACTATCTCTGCTATGCAGCTCAAGCGGTGTGTGCGACGGGGTTGTCAGATGTATGCAGTCACATTCAGTGACCAAACAGAGGATGGGTCTAGTGGGCCATCGCTAGATGACCATCCCATTTTGAGAGAGTATGCAGATGTTTTTCCAGAGGAGCTACCGGGGATGCCACCCCCACGTGAGATTGATTTCCATATTGATCTTGTTCCAGGAGCAGAGCCTATCTCACAAGCTCCTTATCAGATGACCACCCTAGAGCTCTGTGAGCTCAAGTTGTAGCTGGAGGGCCTTCTAGAGAAAGGCCTTATCCGTCCTAGTGTATCCCCTTGGGGTGCACTAGTTATTTTTGTTAAGAAGAAGGATGGATCCTTGCGGTTGTGCATAGACTATCACCAGCTGAATAAGGTAACGATCAAGAATCGTTATCCCCTGCCATGCATTGATGACTTGTTTGATCAAATGAAAGGGGCCATGGTGTTCTCTAAGATTGATCTCAAGTCTGGGTACCATCAGTTGAGGATTACAGAGACAGACATCCATAAGACTACTTTTCGTACAAGGTATGGGCACTATGAGTTCACAGTGGTGCCTTTTGGTTTGACGAATGCCCCCGTTGTGTTTATGAGTTTGATGAATGGGGTATTCAGGACCTTTCTAGACCACTTCATGCTCATATTTCTTGATGACATTCTGATTTACTCACGTACGCGTGAGGAGCACGAGGGGCACCTTTTGACGAGGTTCTTCGAGTGTCTTCGTGAGCAGAGACTTTTTGGGAACTTGGAGAAGTGTGCCTTCTTTCAGTCAGAGATTCAATACTTGGGTCATATCATCTCAGGTGAAGGTATCGCAGTCGATCCTTCCAAGATTAGAGCCATTATGGATTGGCCAGTACCCACTATAGTGACAGAGGTGCGCAGCTTCATGGGGTTAGCAGGGTATTACAGGAGATTTGTGCAGGACTTCTCTTGGATAGCACACCCCATCACTTCCCTTCAGCGGAAAGGGAAGAAATTTGTTTGGTCAGACAGGTGTGAGAAGGCCTTCAGGACACTAAAGGAATATCTCACTACAGCACCCATTCTTGCAAAGTGCGGATCCACATGGTGAGTTCTTTGTAGACGAGATGCTTCGTTGGCGAGCCTTGGAGGTGTTCTTATGCAGGAGGGCAGAGTTGTAGCTTTTGAGTCTCACAAACTCAAGGATCACAAGCTTAATTATCCTACCCATGATCTTGAGCTTGCGGTAGTTGTGCATGCTTTAGTTCGATGGAGACACTTTCTTCTTGGTCGGAGATTCACACTCAGGATAGATCATTTGAGTCTTCACCACCTTTTCACGTAACCCAATCTAAACACTCATCAGAGACGTTGGATGGAGTTACTTTGTGAGTACGACATGGAGATAGAGCATGTGAAGGGGAAGGAGAATGTGGTTGCAGATGCCCTTAGTAGATAGAGGCATTTGAGCATGGCTACTTTAGTGAGCATAGATTTACGGAGCAGGATCCTTTAGCAGCTTCCTCTCAACTGTTTCTACATTGCAGCCTGAGCAGAGATTGAGTCGAGAGAGACCCTTGAGGGAAATTTGATGGTTTCTCACTAGAGGTAGATGGTCTTCTCAAGCATAGAGGTTGGATTTATGTTCCTAGAGACGGAGGCTTGAGGTAGGACATCTTGACAAAGGCACATCATGCACCCTATTCAGCCCATCCTGGGGTGAAGAAGATGCATGCCACCTTGAGATAGTTATATCACTGGAGAGGACTTCGCAGGATATGGCTCGGCTTTATGTCATGTCTTGTTTAGAGTGCCAGAAAGTGAAGGTGAGCATCGCATCCATCCAGTTGGCCTTCTCTATCCTCATCTTTATACTGCAGTGGAAATGGGACACCATTTCCATGGATTTCATTATTGGATTACCAATGTCGAGATATCACCATGACGCCATCATGGTCACGGTTGATAAATTGACAAAAGTAGCTCACTTTTCCCTAGTGAAGACCACCTATAAAGCTAGTGTAGTGGCACATGTCTACTTGGATGAGATCGTCAGGTTACACGGAATCCCGCGGAAGATCATTTGTGACCATGATCCTTTATACACTTCACATTTCTAGACTACCATGCAGTATGTTCTGGGACGAAGATTAACTTCAGCACAACTTATCACCCAGAGACAGATGGATAGACTAAGAGGGTGAATCAGATTTTGGAGGACATGCTCAGGATGTATGTGATGGATCAGCAGTCTAAGTGGGAGGAGTATCTATATCTTGTGGAGTTTGCCTACAATAATAGTTATCAGAGTTCTATAGGCATGGCTCCTTTTCAGGCCTTGTATGGTAGGGAGTGTAGGACACCCCTTAGCTGGGATAGGTTGGAGGATAGAGCATCTCTTGGACCAGCTCTCTTATAGGACATGGAAGCAGCAGAGATAGTATTGATCGGGTAGAGAGATTACAGGAGGCACATGATAGGCGAAGAAGTAGGTCGATCAAAGCATAGAACCAAGCGTAATTTTGATGTGGGCATGAAGGTTTTCCTTGTGTTAGGCCACATAAGAGCCCGATCTGTTATGGAAAAGGTTCTAAGTTAGCTCCTCGGTTCGTTGGACCTTTTGAGATCCTGGAGCGTATCGGCCCATTGGCTTACCATCTAGCATTGCCACCCATCTTGTCTCACATACATGATGTGTTTCATGTTTCGTTCTTAGGAGATACATCATAGATCCTTCTCATGTGTTAGATTGGACATCATTGCAGGTGCAGGATCAGGGACAGGTGATGGTGGAGCCCATCCGTATCATCGATCGTAGGACCCTGGGCCTTCGAGGCAGAGAGATTGATTAGGGTACGAGTGTAGTGGGACAGATATGATGAGACTGCAGCCACTTGGGAGGATGCTACTGCTTTACGAGTGCAGTTTCCACATTTGTTCCAATGACTTCTAGGAGGAAGTCGAGTCTAAGGGGAGGGGGATGTAGTGCCCACTTTCCTTGGACACTATTTAGATACTGATCCTGACACTATTGATCATATTTTGGACATAATTATGTTTTGATATAGTATGATGTGTATATACTAGCTCATGGATTATTATGGACATTATCATGTTTTGATTAGCATGATGGTTAGATGTTAGACTATAGATTAATATTGATCCGGATTCGAGTTATCGTGCTTGAGGATCATTGAGACATTTTTATTATTATGTGGATGATGATATACTAGTTGACATGGACAAAGTTATTGATGTTAATTTTAGACATATGACATTGATTATTATGAATAGCTCTAGTATAGAAATCTATTGGATGATGATATAGTTACAAATTGAATTTTAATGATAAATATTGAATCCTGATATTGTTGTGATTTAAAATTAATAATTTTATGTTGCTTATATCATTTGGATGTTCGATGTGGCCACGAGGCCGAAGGAGGTATTTTGCATTTTGCGAGTTAAAATCACAACAATGTTGGGGACTGGAGACTAACCATATTGGAATTCGGTGTGAAATCAACAAGGTCACCATGGCAATTGTGTTTGATTTTGTGTTTAGTTGTTAGGATTTCCCATGGGGGATTTCCATTATTGTGACCATAGGGGCATATGTGTGTTTTTATTATGTGTTCCCTTTTAATTATTGTTGTGTGTATTTTATTTGTAATGTGCTCTTTATTTTAATTATTTAAATGTGATAGTATATGTGAGAGTCATATAGTTAAAATTTAATTAAATTAAATAGGATGTGGAAGGTGAAATTAAATGTTATTGTCTTGGTTGAAAATGAAATTTATTTATATTTTATAACCATATGGAAATTAAATTTATGGTTGTGTCTAAATTTTGTAAAAAATAAATGTCATAAAATAAATGCATTTTAAAAGAGTGTGTAAGTTACCAAGTATGGGTTGTGTAAGTGAAGTGATAGATTGTGTAAGAATTTGTAAGGTTCAGAAGAAGATTTTGGAAGGTCAAACACTCCTTCTCTCTTGAAATTCGAATTTGATCTTGGAGGACAAATTTGGAGGCTTGTGGGACAAGTTAAACTTGTCCCACACCTCTCAAATTCCTCCACCAACCATGATTATTATTTAGGAGTCAAAATCAATTTATTTTATTGCATTTTGACATGATTTTTGTGTAATATTTGATTGCACTTGTCTTACAAAATTTAAATGCATTTCTTTTGGGGTATGGGTTACATTGTGTATGTAAGTAATTTTGTCATTCTCATTTATTATGATTTATTTTTGATTGATGTTGAATGCTCTTGGGATGAGGAAATCATGATGTGGCATCCCACTTGGAATCCACATCATCCTCTTCCCTCCATCTCCTTTTAAAATTAAAATTTCCTCCTCATTTGAGGTTGTTGAAAGTTGGAGATTTCACTCTTGGGTCAAATTTCTCTTACTTTTTGGGAGCTTGCTTGGTGGAAGAAGTGGAATTACTTGTGCATGCATTCCCTTGCTGATTTGGGACTAGTTTTTGGTGAATTAAAGACTGCTTGTTTTGGAAGCAAGTCTCCATTATGGAGAGGTAGGCTCTTACTTTTTTATAAAAAAAAATTTTGTTTCTCCTCTTTTAGCATGAATTTGAATGTGTTGTGTTTGTAATTTTTAGAGGGATGGGTAGAATGCTTAGGGCATGGTGTGGAGAGAAGACTATGAGGTTATCAGAGGAGGGATAAGGGATTTACCATTGTTATTTGTTCTTGGGAGGGAATGTTGGTTTGGGATCCACCTAGGAAAGGAAATTGCTTGCATTTCCTACTTTGGGGGAGGTATAAGGGATAAATTTGGAGGAGGGATAAGGATGGGTTGAGGAGGGATAAAGGTTTATGGGATTGGTTATGATCTTGGTGGTTTGCTCTTGGTGGATGCCCAAAATTCAACTTGGGAGGCATAAGGAGACCTCCATAGTTCTTTCTCTTGCTTGGCTTGCTTGCTTGGAGAAGGAGCCTTTGTTTTGTTTGGAATTGATTGTTGTAGTTGAGAACTACATCTTCTTGCTTTGTGTTTATTTGTGTTTGTGAAATTATGCTTGTATGTGAAGAAGCCATGTTGCCATGCGTTGAATTATCATGCTCCATTTCATTATGGTTGGGGCTCGGGGCCAATGGGGAAAGATGGCTTCTATTTCCCATTGGGTATCTTAGTTGGGTGGAGAGTGTTGCCTTTCACCCTTCCTTGTTGTGATTCAAGTTGCAAGCATGAAGAAATCAACATGCTTCTGTTTGAGAAAAAAAAAAAGGATCACGTTTGATAGTCATTCCTTTGAGAAATTTTAATGTAACCCTTCCCACTTGAGTGGATGAGTGTATATTTATATATTGTAATGTGAAGTGATTGTATTTTTATTGAGGAATGTAGAGAAGAATCATATCTCTCTATTTTACCTTGGAAAGAAAATGTGAAAGGAGTTTTACACTTGTATTTTGAAAGTTGGAAATCTAATACAAATTGGAAAGGAGTTCTAGTTGTAAAGATGTCCTTGTTAGAATTCAATAAAAGGATTGTAGCTATTATGACTTACATGGTTGTAATGAAAAGATACTTTGCATTAGAAATGAAAGATTGAATCTCATTTGGGCAATGAAAAGAAATATTACTCATATTCTGTTTTGAAAATCACGTGAAAGAATGAGACTCTATTCTGAAAGAGAATAAATAAAAAGTGTTGTCATTAAATGTATTGCATTGTTGTATTAGAAATTTAATGATTGTTATATCTTATGAATTCTATGTTGGAAAAGAGAATCCCATATAAAGGAAATGATAGAAATTTGGATACTTTGAAATGAGTTTTAGAATTGAAATTCACTTTGCATATTGAATGTAAGGGTGTGTTGAATCAATTAGATGTCTGAGGAACGAAACTGATATGTTTTTCCACACTTGAATGTTGCACATTAAACTGTAAACTCATGGAAGAAAGAACTCTCTTATAATTTATAACTCTGGCTTTTAAAAATAATGTAACTAATGTACAGTTTAGTTTTATGACTTAAATTGAGAAATGGAACAATGAAATTTAGGTTTAATAAGACTTAAGGAACCTCTTGAAAACTCAACAATGAAAATGGCTATTAAGATCTTTATTAAATCAAAATTGCAGCTTGCATATTAGTTTTCCTGTCAAAAGATGTAAAAATGAAAATGGCAAAGAAAACACCAATTTGAACCTTGCAAAAATCCTAAACTCACCCTAGACCAGTTCTCCATGTTCAATTTACATGCTCAGAAGAAGAAATATCAAAATTGAATCAAAACTTAAAAGTTATAAATTGCCAGGTTTGAAATTTAAAACCCTGCAGATCTATTTCTTAAAATTGACCCTTGAAACATTATCAAATTCTAAAATTGATGATTTTTGTGCAAAAAGGACTCCGAGAGATTTCTGGAAAGTCCAATTTTACCAAAAATGGAGCTTCTATCAAATTTATGGCCATTTGAAGTTTTACTTCAAAATGGCCATCCCAAACCAAAATGAAATAATTCGACCTTAGAAAAATTTAAATTTTGAACTTTGGAAAAATTTCCTAAAAATTTCCATGGCCCTGCCACCCTCTCATCCTATCAGAAATTGCCACGTGGCACCTTGGAGGGAGGCCATTATTAAAAACTTAACTTTTTGAAAATTTTGCCTTGGGAAAATTTTTCACAAATTTCCCAGCAAACCCACGGCCCCAACCAATCACGTTTTGACACGTGAAGTGGGGGCACAAATAAAAATGGAAAAACTTAACCTTTTTGGCCTTTTGGAAAAATTTCTCTTTTTCCTCCATCGCCCCGGCTGGGCGAATTACAAAGCGCCACGTGGCCATTTGAACAAGTGTGGAGGCATGGAGGAAAATTTTCCTTTGGAAAATTGAGACTTTGGTTTTGGGAAAAATTTCAAATTTTTCCCCATGACCCACCCGGCTTGAACAAATCACGTGATGACACGTGGTTTGGGAAAATTTTCCCAATTTTCTCCCTATTCCCCGGACCTAAGGGAAAATTTTCCCCTAAAACTCCACCCGGCCATAACTTGAGTTTTACAAGGAGTTAGGAGGACTTCTTTATATGGTTGGAAAGGTGAGGAAATTTCCTATCCAATGAGCCTAGTTTAGGAAATTTTTGATAATTCTAAGTGTGTGAAAAATCCAGTTGAAGTTCAGGGCTTGATAGAGAGCAGGCCTGGTGATAAATTTCTCCCTAAACCTTAGTAAAACTTGTAACCTCCAAATTGGAGCCTTGTAAACTTGTTATAAGATAAAAATGGAAATCTTGTGTTTGGTTAATCATAATTTATTCTGGAACCTATTTAGTTTCAAACTAGTGTCTTGCAACTTGGTTGTAGACTCTTCCTATAAAAAAAAATTTATTCCATTATTTTTCCTAGTTTGTTTCTTGGTCTCAAGTGGTAGTTGAAGCAGGCATCATACCAAATGGGACCTCTAGCGTGAAGAACCAAAAAAAGTTTAGCTATAATGGGTATCTTTTGATCTGAATTCCTAAACCTAGGTTCTTTATTTTGTAAGTATGAGGAACCATGTGATAATCAGTCATTATTAGCATCATTGTAGATGTGAATGCCTAGACCTAGATAGTGTGATCAAACTTCTTCAAAGTGAAGAAGGCTCCATGTAGATTAGGAAACATAACAGAAACCAACTAGATATTTCATAATTACGAGAGATGCTTATGTGATTTTCCAAAGGGAACCTAAGGAAAATATACATTGTGATGGCACAATTTCAACGATCTAATCAAGGTTTGGACTACAAGTCACGAGTATGAAGGATCAAAGAATCTAAAAGGATTTTCCCTAGACAAACAAGTATACAAGATGAACAATCACAAGGGAACAATCATGCAAATGCAAAACACAAAACTAATTAATAAGGAAACCCTCCTTGTACAAATGCATGTCTGAATGATAGTTCAATGCAAAGATGATCAACACAATGTTAATGCTTAAGTCAAGCTCAAAATTAACAAGGCATAAGTATTAGCAAGGGGTAGATGTGACTCCCAATCAAAGGATACCATGAAAATTTTAGCAACCAATAAGCCCTAAATGGAAAAGGGTGAGGATTACAAATGTAAGTTATGTAACCACACCAATTGGACACACTAATCAAGCTTCACGAAGAAGCGAGATATTATTGCCAAAGGTGTATCAAAATGACGCAAAAATTAAACAACACTCTTCATTATTTTGGACAATGTTTGAAGTAAAACTAAGTCAAAGTATACTAAGGATGTGCTAAAATGTGGGTAGCATAACACCTCAATGCGGACACTTAGATCACATTTACGAGAAACAAGACGTAAGTATCTTAATTGTGTCAAGAAAATGTGAACAAGGTAGCATGTCAAAATGAGATAAAATGATGAATCAATCCTAACTATGATGATGATCTTGAAATCAAGATCAAGTGGCTATCAAGATATAAAAATGTACCCACACACTTTAGACATTTAACAACTCATCCGAAAACATGGATGAACATAAATGGACATAAAATTGGTGAACACAATCTATTGATAACACTTATAAAACATGCCTTCCCTTGTCCCAAATGGGCAACAAGAATGCAAAGGAGTATACCAAATGGGATGGAAATGAACTAAGTGTTACTTAGGTAGAGTTTCACCTCATCCTAAGGCAAGAAAGAAACTAAGATAAGTAATATGTTGTAAATATCGTGATGAGTGACACTTAGCTTCAACTTAAGTGGACTCTTTGCCTTGTTCGAAAAAAACAAGGTTTTGAGTCCAAGTAAGTCGTCACTTCATGAGAGTTTTGACAAGACACGATGGTTTGGACTAGAAAAGTGGGATCTAAGAAGATATGGCTTTCCTAGGTAGTTCACTCAACTAGGTTTCACAATTTTGTCTAATGTGAGCTCGATTTGCCAAGGTTTCCCAAGGATTATCTCAGCTTTACTTTACCCCTTCTAATACAATGAG
The DNA here is from genome assembly GCA_018340775.1 of Taxus wallichiana var. yunnanensis. Taxonomy (NCBI): domain Eukaryota; kingdom Viridiplantae; phylum Streptophyta; class Pinopsida; order Cupressales; family Taxaceae; genus Taxus; species Taxus wallichiana. Next base: position 678,155,077 of record CM031234.1, read on the forward strand.
AAACTAGTGTGTTCATTTCAGATTATTATTCTGGGGTCTCGATATGGACGCCTTGACTCTAACTCAAAAAATGTATCACTACTCAAGTAGGTAAACGGAGTGCTTCCCATTTTTTCCACAAGGTTACTATTAGTACAAAATCATAGCACCTCCAAATGAGTTATGGATCTTCTTTTCTAAGGTAGGGTTATTTGGTGTGATTTACATAACATTGGATCATTCTCAAAGCTATAGGACTTGCAAATGGGAAAGATCCTCCAGAGAAGGATGGTTCCTCTTCCTAAACTACCTGCCACAAGCTATTCCAGTGTAGGCAAGCTAATCTAATCCTAATCTAACTTCCAAGGAGATAAGGAGAGAAAGAAAACTGGAAAAAATAGAGCCTATAATAAAATGGTGATACACCAAAGAAGGAAGAGTGGTGAGCAATGGAGAGGATGGAAAAGTGCATCATAGACTAGAGATGGACTTTACATAGAAAATGTTCCAAATTCCCTAAAAATAGCTCCAAAACCTGCAAATGACATTCAAACATGCATAGATTCCCTACAACAATGAGAGGCAAGAAGAAACAACCAAACACGAGCAAAGGATGGAAAAATGCATCACAAAAACATGTTTTTATTGCTCCAAATTTACAGTGCACCATTTCATGGGAAAGAGGCAAAAATGTCATTACAGAGTAGGGGAGGAGGTTCAAACTCCATTTTTACCCTAGGGAAGAAATAGAAGGGGGAGGTAGAGAGGAAAAATTAACAACTACAACAACAACCTTAAAATGATGCCTTTGTTTACAATATATAGCAAAATGTGAAAAATATAGGGAAAACATGAGAAAATCGATTCTCTGCTCCAACCACCAACAACATTCAAAAATTGGTTGAGAAAGTCAAGGATCCTCTGCAAATTCCATTCCCCAATGCATTTTTACCAGCTTGAGGAGAGAAACGGTCATTCTTCATTAATTTTGGTGGTTGAAACTAGTTTTTTTGTCTTTTCCTATGCCAAAATGCATTTTTTCATTTTCTCCCACAAATATTTACCAAAATTCAAAATTGAAGATCCCATGATGAAGAAAATCTCTGGATCTTTCCATTGGTACCAAGATTGTCAAAAATGGAGCTCTGGATCAAAAGATATGGCCTTCTGAGTTTTTCCTTAACGTTTTCTACAAATTTGGCTCGGGCAAAATTTACACCGAGTTGGCCTAATGGTGAAGAACATGTGCTCTTGAAATAGAGGTCACAAGTTCAAATCCTACAGGGGGTAGGGTATGTATGCCTCATTTGTAGCAAAGTTAGTTGCCTCCCGCATGTGAGTACGAGGTAGTCCCATATGCTATAAGCCGCTTATAGACCCAAAAAAAATAGGCCGCCCCAAGATCGTGGACTGTAAAAACCTATTATTATTATTATTATTATTATTATTATTATATTTTGTAGAGTTAGGGCCATTTTGTGACTTTTTGCATTTTTGGAACAAAGGGAAAAAATACAAATTTTTCCCCGATGGCCTGCTTCCCTACTGCTGGTCTTGGCCTGCCACGTGGCGCTTCTGGGTGCCTTCGAAGATGCGTTCAATATTTTGACTTAGAAACTTTTACGAAGCAAAAGTTTAAAATCTCCAAATTCCTCCACCAGCCTACCTTCGTGCCATTGCACAAAATGATGCCATGTGTCCCTTTTGGGACTTAGGCATTTTTTCAATTTGTTTCCTTCACGGGCTTATGAGAGCGCAAATGACTTTTGCACTTTTAGCCAAAAGCACTAAGTTCCAAAATCTTCCTCTGCTCCGCTAGCCCGAGATTCCTTGGTGAAAATATCTCCAAAGCTCTGCAGGTCCACCTTGGGCAAATTTTCCTCCTAAACTCCACCGAGCCATAACTTAAAAATATGAGTTAGAAGGAGTTCTTTACCTTTCTGGAAAGGGGAGAAAATTCTCTATCTGATGGAGCATTTTCCAGAAATCCTTGAGTGCTTGAAACTTGTGGAATTTTGATTGAAGCACAAAAGGAGTAAGTTAACCCAAAATAAGAGGGAGCTTATTTTGGTTAACAGCTACTCAACAAAGTGGACTAGTTTGGGTTCCTATAACCACCCCCATTGTTGTAGCTTAAGGTGTTATGCCAAAGGGGTTACATTCTAGTTGAGTGGATAAGGATGTACCCTTTTCCGAACCTACATATACAATGTGTTGAATGTGGTGTGTTTTTTATCTTTTTAGACTTAGTGTGGTTTTGCGTAGCACACCTTTTGGAAACCTACAAGAAATGAGTTAGCTTTGTGATTCTTTGACAAGCGATTTTGGTCCTACACCAAGATTAGTAATTTTCCAATAACATCATATAAAGAGGATAAGATGTTGCTTTTGATTTCCTAGATCATCCTAAGACACAAGGAAAGAGCATACACAACAAGCTATCCCACTCAAATGTGGCAAGAAATGGAAAATACTTAAGTAATTTGTGAAAAAAAACCCCTTTTAGCCAACTTTGAAATTTAATCCTTTATAAAACTCAAATTGAAGTGTTTGGAAAGCAAAGAGAAGGTTTTTGAAACGTTTTGGTTCCCAAGATCACCTAGAAGGTGCGAGGGAAGAGCATACATGCTTCAAAAGACCTCTACAAACGAAAAATGTAAACACTTAACTAAGTTAGGATAAAAATAATATCAAAATAACTTTCAAACCATTGTTAGAAACCTGTAAATTGTTAGAAAAATCTAGAAATTTGACTCTGCAACCTGCAATAAAATTTTGAATTTTGACAATGACACCTTCACGCCTAAAATGATGGGTAAGTGCCCCTATTGATGGATACACTCTCTAAATGGAGGATACACGTGGCTATAAAAATGGACAGTTTGGTTTACGCCTATGTGGGTAGAATGATATGTACGCATGGGTTTTAGTGGATATGCACCCCAAAAGGTAGGTACACCTGCAGGGTAAAATGTGAGCTCAACATAGTTTGAGAATAACACCTACATGTTCTAAGAGGCGAGTAGACATGTAAGTTGGACGAGTATGCTTGGATAAGGACGAGTATGTGTCACTTTGTACAATGGGTTGTGAGATAAAATACACAATGAGATGAGAACATAGCTAGAATTACGGATACGTGCCCATGTCGACAAATATGCTCTTGTTGGGATGCCTACGCATACCCCCGTAAAACCCAAAAAGAACCATGGAAATAAATTTTTTGAAAAAGTAAGCATCCTAGTTTTCACAATTAAATTTTTTTCTAGATTGAACCCATTAAATAATCATGCAAAAGGAGATTTATCCCACGTAAAGTTGGAAATTTTTAGTAAACAAGCTATTTAACCCTAGAAAGCGTGAAAATGGTTAGATATGGAGATGAAAAGCTCAAAAACAACTTGTAAAGGACTATGGAGTAAGTCCCACCGGGCGTGCCAAATGTGTACATGTATAAGTTGAAAATCTATGGAAATGAGGTTAGAGAACCTCAAAGCTTAACTAACTCAACTATGCACCATGAGATAAGAGCTAAACAAGAGTTACTCCTATACATGCATCATAACTTTGACAAAAACATCAAAACCTAGCATATATACTACTCTCTACTCTTTTGAAAGCTACAAAACATTGAACCTATGAAGATCCTAGCAATCAAATGTGATGTTTGGTATGAATCTCAAGATTTTTAAGAATGAGAGCTCACCATTAATGGCTACAAGGCCATATGGTTCTTCTCATTTACTCAAGCTTGGATGATGGATGGTGTATTAAGATATTAGCTACAATGGAGGAGGTCTTAACAATGGAGTATGGCCAAGATCAAATGTCTTATAGCTTAAAGCTACCACAAATGAGGTCTAATGCCTTTCCAAAGAGTCAAGAGGTTTGATATGATCATCAAAAATTAAATTTGAAAGGGAGGGCTTAGCCTTCTATTTATAGATTTCCAAATGGGAGAGTTTGGAACTTTGGTGCATGTGGGACTAAAGATAAGCCAAAAGAACTTTATGATTAGGAGTGATAAACATGCTTTAGGATAGTTAAGCTAGATTTAGGCTAGTTAAACTTGATTAGCAAGTGATTAGAGACTCATTAAGAGTTGGGAGGGGTTTGGTTAATCATTTATGATTGATAGATAGCCTAGGAAGCCTACAAAAGTGATCCAGAGGAGAATAGGAAGATGGTTAGCTAATAAAAGGAGGTTATTAACCAAATGAGTTGAATATAAGAAGAATATAACCAAGAAGGTGTCAGTAAATGGGAATCGAGAATGGAGAGAAGAAGGGTTGGTTAATTATGTGTTGTTAATTGACTGAATTGGATGAAACACTATGTGTAAGCATATTTTAGGTGTCTATAGAAATTATTTGAGATCCATCGGAGACAAATGTTGCTTATTTAATGGAATTCTACAAGATCCTATAGATGCCTATAAATACAAGTGCCCATAGAAGAAAGGAGAAGGAAGGGAGCATATCGGGTATATGATAGAGGAGGATATAGAGAAAGCTCTTTGCAGAAATCTTATGAGAACTTTGGGATTGGGTAGAGGCTATATAAGGGAGTAATGTATTAAGGGGTTGGGATATAAATTTTTCTTGTATGGATGAAGGACATGATCCCTGTTGTGATGTATGACTTAATGGATCAGTTGTGATAGTCTAATGGATCCATTGAATGTAATGAGGTTACAAACATGAATGAGTATGAATGTAATTGATTTGGTTCATATCTATATCTTTTCATTTTATTCATGGATGTTATGGAATAGATGTAAATCCTTATGTATTTTCCTTTCTATTGTAGTTCTATCTGTTATCTGTAAGTACCCTCTATTTGGAATGAATACATTTGTCTAGAGGCCATTTTGAGCCCTATGATGATTGTATGTCTCATTTCCACCTTTATTCATTAAGTTCTGACATAAATGATGGTTTCCCACTTAACTCACATAAAAGAGAGACTCGGCACCCGCGCGTGCCTTGGGTGAGCACCCAGTGCCTGTTGGGTGATAAAGGTCGATGCGCATGGGATTCCCTTGTTCTTTGGTGGGTGTAAAAATGACTACATCTTGGTTCCATTTCGGGACCTCTTTTCAAAGTTGTAGTGGGAAATGGCATGCATCATGGTCTGGATAATGAGTAATGAAAAACATCTAACTCTGGAGAGTGTTGAATCTTGGTTTAGGAGCACATAGAGGATGAGTTTTCTCAGAGATTCAATATTGGGCCTGAGTTTGATGCATGGAGGTGGGTGGAAGAGAATCTCTACCATGAACTATATGAAACTTTTTTATTATTTCCCGGTAGAGCTGTATGAATGGCTCTCAGCATATGCGTCTAGGAAAGTTGGTTCTATAGAGCATGCGTGTGGACACAAGAGGACTATAGAAGCTATGAGGATGTAGATCTGACCTAGACACGTGTTGTTGATCAGTGGTGGAAGAGAGTGTTGGCCAGCTACACTCTGGAGTATGCTATTTCCACATATTCTTGTCGGAAGTTGTTGAGTTTGAGTTTTTGTGGGAGCCCAGAGGATCATTTCTATGTGTTATTCCTCTGGAAATGAAGATCTTGATTGTTACCTTGAGTTTAGAGGCATTTTCGATGGCCGCTAAACCATTCTGAGTGTTGGGTGAGGAAGCTAGGGTGGAGGAAGATGGAAGATATTACGATGGAGAAAGAAAGGGAGGAGAGATGACTCAAGTATAGTGAAGTGCGTGAAAGGGAGATTGTTAGACAATGTGAGGTTGTAGGTGTGATGGATCTATGGAGGTAGACATTGTGGGAAGGAGTTGAGGTTCACGTGGAGGACGTGGGACCTAAGTAGTCTGTATGCTACCCCATCTTGGAAAGCGCGTAAGAGAGACCCCTTCAGCTTTTGATGAGAGTTCATCATGTGGAGAAAGAAGAGTCATTGGCATGCATCTGAACCCACCTAGTGACCGAACCCTAGTGCTTGGTTTTCTAGATCAAGGAAGGAGTATCACTAACCCTAGTTGGTATCAGTAGAAGTGATAGATCTGCACCCAGGAGATACAATTTCTCATTTCCCACTTCTATGGCTATACGCATACTATTCTAGTATTGGAGGAATTTTTGGACAAGGAGCAAGTACACAAGCCTTTGGTCTCACATCTGGGAGTGGCGCGGGGTACACTAGTGGTAGTGGGGCATTATCATAGACCATCGGTGCATGTAGTTTAGTGGAACTTTGGGGACCCTTGGCATGACCACTATAGGACCTAGTGGACTGGTGGATGGTGGGTCAGGAGGAACATGACTGGTGGATCAGTGGATCTGGTGGCTTAGGAGGCACAGGACCTAGTGGATCTGGTGGATCCAGTGGAGGAGGAAACACTGGAGGAAACCAAGGCTCTAGCTCAGGAGGACAAGGGCCCCAGACCACCTCCTCAAGTCTTCTTTGAAATGTCTTTACATTTTCAGATTATAGAGGTATTGAAGATGTTACAGAACATGTTCACAAGTGTGAGTTGTTATGGCGCGTGAAGGGGATCACAACCCCAGAGTGGAAGGCTAGTTAGTTTGTAATGACGTTGCAAGGGGTGTGCACATAGCTGGTATAGGAAATATGACCCTCATCAAATGGTGGTGGATTATACTACTTTAAAGAATGCCTTCTTGGTAGAATTCCACATCCCGAGTTTGAACAGAAGAGCATCAAGTGCACCTGAAGGAGATTCAACAAGGAATGGTGGAGAGTGTGTGGGAGTATGACATGGTTTAAGACTCTCCTGTCAAAATTTTCATATGACATTCACCCTTCACAACATGCTCAATGGTTTTTGGGGGTTGATAACTCCATTTAGAAGAGCTTTATCTCATAAAACTTTCACAGAGACCCACGTGAGGCGTTAGAAGCCAGCTGCATGCATGCCGAAAGCTATTGGAAGTGTTGATATTGGTGTTAGCCCATTCTGGAGGCTCAAATCACTATTATGGCTAAGAAGTTGGAGAAGTTTTGCATGAACTCAGCCCATGAGACTCGTAGTGGAATATGGTGTACAAATTGTGAAGTAGAGGGGCATGTCAAGGATAGTTTCCCCGAGGAGGATAGTATACGCCGTAGTAGTAGATTGTGAAATTTTCATGGGGACCATGATGTGAGTAGATGTCCCTGTTATAGTAGCATGTAATTTGGAAGAATGTGTCTTGCTACTATAAAATTACACCTCTACAACCCATGATACTAAGGACTATAGATTGATTGACCAAATCCATGAGGCCATTGATCATGGTGTGTGCCAGACTAGCATTACTAGTAGTTCTAAGGAGGATGATCACCATTATGAGGAGTGCACAGATGGAGGAGTGCACGTGGAAGGGGATTTCGTGGAGGATTCCATGGTCATGGTAACCATGGAGGAGGAAGAAGTGAGTTCCCACGTGGAACCTATTTTAATTGTGGGTCTATAGACCACTACAAGTGTGAGTGCCTAGACTTATTGTAGTGCTCATGGTGGGAAGAAACACAAGTATGAGGAGTGCCTGAGTTGTTTGAGCACATGAATCAGCAGCACTAGAAAGACAAGGGTGCTACAATGGTAAGCATTAAGAAGGTTGACACATAATGGATGCCATGGGTGACACGTGATGTAGGTTTGGAATCTGTTATGGTAACAACAAGAGTAGAGGCCACACGCGCAAAGGAAATACCAAGGTAGAAGAACCTAGTTTCAAGGGAAGAAGTGGTACATGGGAAGTACCCGGATCCTGCATGCATCAGAAGGAGGTATATCAAGAGACCATGGACATCATTCAGGAGTTTACAAGGAGAAATCCAGTGTCTAAAGGAGTAGTCTAGGTAGCAGGAGCATAGGAGAAGTGTTGAGGCTCGTAGAAAGGATGACCTGGATGAGGTCAAGGAAGTATGTAAAATGCTAAGGCAAGAGAATATTATTCCCTTGCTAGGAGCATGGTTGAGAGAGAAGGTACCATGTTGGAGAAGAGCATGAGAGGTAGGTCTTGCATGTAAACCTTCCCCCTCACAACCTTGACTATGATAGGGAGATCACGTTAAATGTAGTCATGGATGGATGGCTCCTTAGTAATATCCTCATTGACATAGTGCGAGAGGTCAATGTTCTCACCTTGGATGCATGGCATCAGATGGGAAGGCCTGCATTACAACCATCTTTGAATGTGTTGTATATGGAAAAAAAAAATGAAGGAAATGCCCATCGGTGTCTTAAAGGATGCAAGCTATCACCATTCAGGGGGCTAAGTTTACTAGGGACTTGAAGTCTTGGCACTCTTGCGAGGTAGACAATTTCCCAACACTACTTGGGTGCCCATGGTGCTATAAAAATAATGTGGATCTTTGGTTCAATAAGGGGTACATCAGCTTTGAGAATGAGGAAGAAAGGGTTATCATTCCCCTTGCAGATGGGAAGTCAACGCCATACACAAGAGCCCTTAGGAGAAGAGGTCCTTGATTGGATTTATGTGCATTCTATTGAGACCCAGAGATAATCCATCCTACTGATGGAGTTATCCAGTTTGAGGATGCTCAGTCGGTAAGTGACACCACTAGTCTAGCATGTGACAATTGGGTGCACATGGAACTTATGAGTTGGTTGGGTGACAACTGAAGGGGCTTGTAACCAGAGCACCTAAAGGTGCTCACTTAGGGCCTAGGAGGAAGGAAGTTACCTAAGTATTGGAGGGGCTTACATTGAGACCTTTTTTAGGAAATGGAGGCCCAGTGGAGAAATGAGAATGAATGAAGGGGATGCTAAGTTACATCCTACTCGGAACTACTACGTGCATTGGTGGGAAACACATCGGGATAATCTCTTGGAATGGCATGAAGTGAGAATTTCCTTATCTATTTGGTTCTCTAGAAGTAAATGCATGCCCACCACCATCAAAGACTACCATGGTAAGGAGCCCACCTCTTTCCACATCCAAGCCTGTGAGAGAGCTGGAGGGAAGGCACGTGGAAGCTTTACCACCATCCCTTTGGGTACACAAACTATATTCTACACTACAGGGTTTGTGTGCGCATGGTACATCCACTCTGAGACATGCCGCCAAATAAGGAATTGGAAAGAACTAGTGGCTGATCTCATCCAAGCATTTGAGTATCGAAGCACCAAACCATGGTGGATAAGGCATTACAGGAGGTCAAGCACCTTACGATGGGGGATAGTGCAAAGGCAGAGGATAGGCTTGTAGAATTTCTAGGAGAGCCATGCTTGGAGGGACAATTTGGTGAAGATGAGTCTGATGAGGTGTAGTTTGAGCGTGTGTGTGTAGAGAAAGAAAAAGGCAAGATGGTCTATGTCATAGATGGTGAAGAGATGGAAAATTTGGAGGTTAACCATTCTCTAGGCTCACGTGAAGTGATGGATAGTGCTGATGAAAGAATGTGTGCCTACCATGAGCCCATGAAGACTAAGAAGGTTAATATTGGGTGGAGGTGGAACCCAAGGAAGCTATCATTGGAGATTACTGGTCGGAGAAGGAAGTCTCTAAGATCATTGATCTTTTACGTGAGTTTGAGGATTTATTCCCACATGGGTATCATGAGCTTAAAGGCATCCACCATTCCTTGGGGGAGATGAGGATAAAGCTGAAGGAAGGTGCACACCCAATCAGGAAGAGACCATACCGGATGAACCCCAATCTACGCGTGAAGGTCAAGGAGGAAATAGACAAGATGATAGCATAGGAATCATAGAGGTTATGGAGGAGTTAGAGTGGATAAGTCCAATGGTGATTAGTATAAAAAAGGATGGAAGGATAAGGATATGTGTTGATTATAGGGATCTAAATGTAGTGTGTGTCATTGATCCCTTCCCAACCCCATTCACTGAAGAAATCTTGGAAGGAGTGGCAGGGGTGCAAAGTCTACTCTTTCACGGATGGGTTCTCAGGCTATCACCAGGTGAGGATTGCAAAGGAAGACCAGAGAAAGAAAACCTTTGCCACCGAGTGGGGAATTTTTTCCTATATGGTCATGCCTTTTGGGTTAAAGAACGTGCCTGTTGTGTTCTCTCTGCATTATAGTGCAAGCCTTCCAAGACTTCATCCATAAATTCCTTCAAGTGTACCTTGATGATTGGACCATGTATGGACTGGTCAAGGACCATTGTGACAATATGAGATTGATGTTTGAAAGGTGTCGAGTAGTTGAGGATATCCCTCAACATCAAGAAGTGTGTATTTTCTACCCCATTGGGACCCTGTTGGGACACATCATATGCAAAGAAGGCTTACTGGTGGATCTGCCAAAATTGTAGTAATTGTGGGATTGGGGGAGCCAACTAGTCAAAGCAGCAGTGTGTGGGTTTCTTGGACATGTGGGCTACTATCGAAGTTCATCAAGGGGTATGCCAAGATCACCGTGCCTTTAGAAGAGTTTCTCAGACATAAAAGTGCCTTCCATTGGGGAGAGGCACAACAGAAGGCATTTGACACTTTAAAGGATAGGCTTATCACCACACCCATCCTATGTTTCCCTTCTTGGGATAAGCCTTTCCATGTTCATGTGGATGCCTCAAGGACCACCATTGGAGCAGTACTTGCACAACCTGGTGAGGGATTGTTGATCACCCTTTGTGCTTTGCAAGTAGGAAGTTGACACCACAGAGAGAAAATTACACTATGACTAAGCGTGAGGCATTGTCAATGATCTACGTGCTTCATAAATTTAGAGTATTTGTTGGCAACCCCTTTTATATTTTACACTGACCATATGGCATTAAAATATTTGGTGAACAAGCCCATTCTACAAGGGTGCATATGTGGTGGGTACTATTGTTCCAAGAATTTGAGTTCACGGTGGTTGTCAAACTAGGAAAAAGTAATTCCGGACTTGATCATTTATCTAGGATTGATTTAGGGGAGGACACAGAGCATTGAAGACACCATGCCAGATGCACAACTATTTAGGTTACGGTGCGTGCCCTTGGATTTGGAGGACATTAGTATTTCTCAAAATGGGTGTGGCACCAGTCGGGATGAAGGCCTTAGAGAAGAAGAAGTTGGCCATACATACGTGCGCCCTACATGTTAATTAGTGGAGATCTATACAAAATGGGTCATGATGAGGTTTTGCACTTTGTTGTGCTAGAACATGAGTGCATTGCAATTATGGAAGAGGCACATGGTGGGATTGCAGGAGGACACTATGCGGGAAATGCAACCGCGTGGAAGATTCTACTCATAGGGCTTTGGTGGGAGACCATTTATCAAGATTACATTGAGTTTTGCAAGGCCTGTGACCATTGCCAGCACCTTGGAAAACCTGGAAAAAGGGATGAAATGCCCTTGTGACCAATAGCTAGCGTGGAAACCATTTGAGAAGTGGGCTATCGACTTTTTGGACCAATCTCCAGTGGGTGCGAAGGACTGGTTCATGGTATATCCTCACTTGCATTGATTATTTGACAAGGTGGGACAGAGGTAGTGCCTACAAAGGATTTATACAATGGCTACCACTACTAGATTTTTATGGGAAAACATAATCAGCAGGTATGGATGCCCATTGAGTTTAACAAGTGATAGAGGTACATGCACTTCCTTAATGAAATAAGTTAGGATTTTGTTGTCAGAATTCATGGTGGCCCATCACAAGACTACTCCCTATCACCCTCAGGAAAATGGAACTACTGAGGCATTTAATAAAATACTTAGCCACACATTGACTAAGATTTGTGATGTTGGAAGACAAGATTGGGATGACAAGGTATCAGCCGTATTATGGGCTTATAGGACAACTTATAAAAGGTTGAACAAAGCCACACCATTTCAATTGGTGTTTTGGCATGGAGGTTATCTTACCAGTTGAATTCATGTTACCTTCTCTGTGTATAGCATGCGTAGAGAGGATTAGATGATGAGAAAGTGCTGGAAGAAAGAATTGACAAGTTAATGCAATTGGATGAAAGATGATCACTCGCAGGTGGAGCCAAACAGTAGAAAAAGAAAAGCAAAAAGCATGGCATGATCCACATTAAGAACAAGAAGTTTGAGGTTGGGAAGATGGTCTTACTGTATGATTCAAATTTTTTGTGCCATCTGGAAAGTTAAAATTCCATTGGTTGGGTCCCTACATCATCTCGTACATCCTTGATTTAGGCGCGTGCCAGTTACAAGTTTGGATGGGATGAGATTGCTAGGACACTTCAATGGGAGTAGGTTAAAGCCCTACTATAAATAAGTCTTCTTGGTGTTTGTAAATAAGGCAGTGTTTTCTAGTTAGTTTAGGATTTCCTTTAATGCATTTTCTTTTCTTGTGTTTCCCTTTCTCGTTGTTGTTTTTGTTGTGCCTTGGGTGCCAGTAATCTCATTACTTTTTGAAGGTTGTAACTGTGTAGAGGACCACACATCATTTTAGTGTGGGGTGGAGTAAGGTGGAAGAACTTGAAGTGTGAAGCACCAGGAAGGATTGCATTGGAAATCTTGGTTGAATGGCCTGTGAAGGAAGTACATGCAAGGAAAGGTGAAAAAGGATGGTTGGTGTCAGGATAAGGCTACATTGGGGATCCATGTATAAGAGAGGAAAAGCACAAAACACAACATGAGGTAGGTAGAGAGAAAAAATCATGTAAAGGATGGAAGAAGTGCCTTTGGTGTTGTTGACGCATGTAAGAGTCTTCTGTCAAGATGGATTGGTTGTGTGCCAGAAGGTTGTAGAATTTTCCATGCAAGGTTGGGTGTGAGTAAAGTGCTAAAGTCAGACTTTGGTGAAAAATATGCATTAAGTGTTAAAGTATGGTGGTAGGTAAGGTAGCATTTAATGTTAAAAAGTGGGAAAAACTATAAATAGAAGGTTGGGAACTTCATTATTTACTTTTTGTATATGAAAGAGAGAAGTGCTTTTGCACCATTGCAAACTAGGGCTTCCAGAACTGATCCGTGTGAAGAAAAATTTGAAGAGTTTGAGTGTGAGTAACTAGTTTGGATTTGCAAACTAGAAGGAAGGGATTTCATGGGTGTAAGAGTAGTTGTGAGAAGTGTCATCTTGTGAAAGGATTATCCTAGTTAGGGTTTGAAAAACTAGGGCATGGGGTTAAGAAGTTTTCTTCACAAGTTTGAGATCTAAGGTTGGAAGGAGTGGAAGAGTAGAGTAACAAGAAGAGATTGAAGTGATAAGAGGACCTAGACAATGGCACCCAAGAAACCAACAAGAAGCACCTAAGAAGGGCAAGGGAAAGGAAAACAACAAGAGACTACCACAAGTACCAATGAGGAATGGTATGCAGAAAATGTAGTACCGGATGGAGTTTTTCTTGGGAAGGAGTGGGAATCCCATTTGAGAAAGATGGTGGTGAGTGATTATAACCATCACACAAACACAACAGAGAAGGAAATGGCACTTGGAGTTAGTGTGCCTGATGAAAAAAAAGGACACCAGAGGGTTTTCCCATCTATAGCGATGAGGTAAAAGTGAAGTTGGAGAAGGCAGGGTTATTACAACTCTATGAGTTTCCCTACTTTGGAAAGCCTGAGCACCTCTATCAGTGGCTGATGTCATGCATGTGCATGAGGACCACTTTCACTTCATGGGGTGCAAGATGTGCATAACCCCTCAGCTGATTTTGAAATTCATAGGTCTTATCTGTGAAGGAGAAGATATAAAGGATGACCTGTGTGACAAGGAAGCAATTAAGGACATAGTGGCCATGTATGTGTACAAGAAGGGGTCAAGGTACTTTGATATTGGGGATATCCAAGACCCAGTAATGAGAATGGCCATGCATGCCTGGTAACAAAACTCAATGTGCAAGAAAGATGGATGTAGGTAAACAAGTCCTGGTTGAATGTTTGTAGAAGAATATTAGAGGGCACCATCTACAATCTATGCCTACATACATTGCAGATGAAATTATCACCAGCACATAGGAAGGAGACAAGATTCTCTTTGGTAATGTCCTCTTAACCATTGTGTTCTAGAGATCGGAGTACCAGATGTAGTAGACAAGTTTGTTTGGGAGTACCCAGAGGAAGACCCCTCACCTACAAAAATATTTGAGAAATACACTTGTGATAGCATGATGCCCATTCACAAGGCACATCTTGAAAAGTGGTATACACACTTAAGGAATGCATTTGGGGTAGAATGGAGAATACCGGAACAACTGCCAGTGCTTATAGTAGGAGAAGTTGAGTTTTGTATACCAACACTTTTGTATTGGTAGGTTCAAGTTGATAGATGAAAACATGAGCCCATGGTGCAAGCTCCCATTCACCTTCACAACTCAATACTTCCAGGTGGGAGTTAACAGATTCAAGGAGTCCAAAAATTTAAAGCTTGACCTTGGAAGTTTGGACCGGGACCACAGGGAGATGCACAAGAATGTTGGTCTACCCCAACAAAGCGCGTACATGGAAAAGTACGTGTCACATGAAGTCCAAATGGTAAAACCCCGACTTCTGACTATTGTAGAGAGGTCCACGACGCGTGTATACCTTTGGATAAGGCCCAAGTTTGAGAAGGGTGCTTATCTTGAAAATGAGATAGCTATACCTGAGGACCTAATAGGTAGGAAGAAGCCCACACCTAGATAGAAAGAAAGAGAAGTGTAGAAAAAGGCACCAAGTGCCCAAGATACTCAGGTGGTAGGCCTCGGGAACAAGTGCTAGAACAAGTACTTACACATGCAGGAAGAGGTCCCTAGTCAAAGAGAAGGCCAACATGGGAAGAGCTCATCGCAGAGGAGAAATCACAGAGGAAGAGGAAGAAAAAAAGAGTCTCCTATACTAGAATCCCTAGTTAGGAAGAAATAGAAGGTGATGGAGGAAGTTGACTTAGGAGGAGACAGAGAGCTTGGAGAAATACCTAGGTGAGAGGGATGATGATGAGGAAGATGATTTTGAAGAGGACCAAGAACCACTTGTTTTCAGCATGCATGGTTTAGAAGAAGAGGGTGGAAAAGAAGAACATGAGTTCCTTTTCATGCGGCGCAAGGGTAGCTAGGAGGAGGAAGGCACCCAGGACATGGGAAGAAGTGAGGAGGTTGGGTGCGTAGGAGAGAAAACTCCAAGCCTTACGAGGAGCAAGTAAATGAGGTGGTAGAAAGAGAAGCAACAAAAATAATCGAGGCCTTGGTAGAACAAGAATTGGAGCACAACACTGACATAGTAATGGGAGAGGATAAGGAGGAAAGCATTGAGAAAGAACAAGTTAGTGTGGGAGGAGGTCCCAGTCTAATGGTGAGTTTCCCAAAGCCATGTGCTCGGGAAGGAAGAGCCTTGATACTAGAATGAGGATAGGTCATGGGCTATGTTGTTGACCCAAGGAAGGTGTTACGCGTGCTTCAGAGCACTATACCCATGGAAAAACTTCTAGCTATGGCATCATTTGATGAGGAGGGTGCATACCCCTAGGACAAGGAAGATGCTCTCTTGGGCATTTGAGTCCCATATTGATGAGCCAGAGTTTGAAGTATACAAAGGGAAATCATGCGATCTGCAGAGTCTAAGGGAGCCAACCCCTTGGTAAATGCCCAACAACTCTGGATGAGTAGTTATGTAATGCACTCAACAAGGTCATGGTCGAGGTTGAGGCTAGGCTCTTTGGAAGAAATGATAGAGTAAAATTTCTAGAGGGAGAGCTAGAAAAGAAGGAAGAGGAGTTGGTTGAGAAGACTAAGGGCTTGAAACAAGAAGAGTTGATCAGCATGCAGCTGAAGCATGAACTAAGGGATGAGAAGGTGAAGGTGTGTGAAGTATACAAAAATATGGAGTCTATCACAAGCACCATTATGTTGAAGCATCAGACCTAACGCCACCCACGTAGAAGTATGGATCCACTCTTGAATGCTTAGAAGATCTGACATGCATCCTCACCATGGAGAGACAACCGTTGGCCCTAGAGTCCATGGAAGAAGTGGCAAGCATGCTTGGAGAGGGAGGAAAAATTGAAAGTGGTAGCAATCATTGTTGAGTATAGCAAGGTACTTGCGGATGTCAAGATTTCTACCCAATCTGTTGAGGCCATGTACGATAATTGTGCAGATAGGGATAGAGTGGCGAGCATCTTGGTCACCACTCACGAAGTAGAGCTGAAGGAGTTTCAAGAAAAGAATAAGGGAAATAGGGTGGAAAGGGACAAAATCCTTTCTGAGGTCAAAAATAAATCTGAGGCCATTGAAACCTTAAGGGGTTTAATCAAAAACTGGTTGAAGGAACTATACCCACAAATCATGAGAAGAATGGATGCACTTGAGGACATGGGAAAACAATTGGAAGGGGTAGTTGAGACTATGAATACCCAGGGAGATGGGTTAAGCTTTAAGGAAGTGAGCACCTTAGTCGGTGACCTTTTTACCAGAGAGAGCGAGTGAAGTAGATACCTGGAACAAGTTGAGAGGCTGACCTAAAGAGGGACTTCCCACTCCTTTTGCAGCAATAATTACCCTTCCATTATTTTATTCTTTCCCATTCCTTCATCCCCTTATTCTTACTCTTCCCAAATTATTTTATTCTTCTAGAACATACTGTAATTCTTTATTCATTGGAGAAGTGTTCCCATGGAGATGGAGAACAGGTGTAGTGTGGGGTGATGTTGGGACCCCAAAATATTGGCTAAGTACAAAAAGGTGCGTAGGCATGCAAGGCCTAGTTGAAGAAGGGCGCAAGGAAAAGGCACACAGGATAGGGTTTAAGGAAGGGTTTAAGAAAACCCATGGTGTGCGCATGTGAGACAGAGCTAAAGTTTCAGGACTTAGCCATATTTGGCGTATCGGGTAGGACATGAGAAAAGTGTGACCTGACAATGAATGAGGAGTGGATAAGGTGTGCCATCCTGGCAACATGATGCCCATGAAAGGAATATGCTTAGTGATAGAGGATTCTAGAAGACCATCATTACAAGGAGTGGAGAGCTCGGATCTGAAGGAGCATGCTTCTATGGAGGACCACTTGGACACTTGGTGATGGATCTGTAGCCCCTGAAAGCAAGTTGGTGATTGAAGATGCCTATAAATACAAGCACCCAGAAAGAAAGAAAAAGGAAGGAGTAGATCGGGTATACGATAGAGGAGAATATAGAGAGTGGAGCTCTACTGTAGAAATACTGTGAGAACTCTATGGGATTGGGTAGAGGCTATATAAGGGAGTAATGTATTAAGGGGATGGGATATAAATTTTTCTTTGTATGGATGAAGGACATGATCCTTGTTGTGATGTATGACTTTGGTCTGATCAGATGTGATAGTCTAATGGATCCATTGAATGTAATGAGGTTACAAACATGAATGAGTATGAATGTAATTGATTTGGTTCATATCTATATCTTTTCATTTCTATTCATGGATGTTATGGAATAGATGTAAATCCTTATGTATTTTCCTTTTTTTGTAGTTCTATTTGTTATCTGTAAGTACCCTCTATTTGGAATGAATACATTTGTCTAGAGGCCATTTTGAGCCCTATGATGATTGTATGTCTCATTTCCACCTTTATTCATTAAGTTTGAGAACAAGGAAGAGCGCTTCATTATTCCTTTGACAGGGAAGAAAATTTACACCCTATGTAGATCCCTTAAGTGAAGAGGATTTAAACAAAATCTATGTGCGCACCATTAGAGATTTGGAAGTACTTGAGCCATCAAAGGAATGATTTCTCAATGGGATGATACATCCATGAGTGATACTACAAGTGTTGCATGTGACAACTGGGCACATGTCATTTATAAAATGGTTAGCCGTAAAGTAAAAAAGTGTAGTTATGCACATAAGCAAGCCGCGTTATGTTAGGCATTTGGGTAGTAACGGTACTAAGGTACACTAACGATAGAAATATTGAATTATTCTTATGCGTTATGGAATTTAATTAGATATATTAGGTGAAATAAGGAATATGCTAGTTTATAATCTACATGGAACAACAACACTGGTGGATGGTTCATAGGGATAATATTTTGGAGTGGTGAGAGTGAGAATCACATTCTCAATTATATTTCTCAGAGCAATGTACCTACCCATATCTATGAATTTCATGGTAAGGATCATGTTCATCACCACATTTAGTAGTGTGAGATAATTTGGGTAGAGGGGCAGGAAGCTTTACCACCTTCATTTTTGGTATACAATCTCTACTTCATCTTGCGGGGCTATATGCATGCATGGTATGTCTATGTTGAGTTGAATAGATAGACTGGAAATTGGAAAGAATTGACTGTAGGTATGATTCAAACCTTTGACTATTTTTCCACTAAACCTCCAGTGAATGAGGCATTATAGGTTATGAAATGCTTGACTTTGGGAAATATTGCAAAGGCTAAGGAACTTATTCAGGAATTACTTGGTTATTCATATTTGGAGGTGTGCTTCAAAGAAGAGGGAGATAGTTATATAGCAGCTTGGGCATGCCTTCCTAGAAAAATAAAAGGGTAAGATGGTTTATGTCATTGATGATGAAGAAGTGGATAATCTAGATGTTGAGCACACAATAAAGGGTAAGCACGAGGTCTTAGATAGTGCAGATGAGAAGGTGTGTGCCTACCATGAGCCCATAAAAACTAAGAAATTCAACATTGGAATGGATGTTGAACCTAAGGAGGCCATCATTAGAGACTATTAGTCGACTCGAGGTTGCTAAAATAATTGAGTTGTTGTGTGACTTCCAGGACTTATTCCCTAGAGGCTATCATGAATTGAAATGGGTACATGAATCTTTGGGTGAGATGAGAATCAAGATAAAGGAAGGCACACACCTAGTTAGGAAGAGGCCTTATAGAATGAATCATAATTTTTGTGGCAAGGTAAAGGAAGAAATTGACAAGATGTTGAATTCTAGAATCATTGAGCCCATCGAGGATTCAAAATGGGTTAGCCCTATGGTGATCAGTATAAAGAAAGATGGAAGAATAAAAATTTGTGTGGATTACAGGGAGTTAAATGTTGCATGTGTAATTGATCCCTTTCCTACACCATTTACTGAAGAAATCTATGAAGGAGTTACAGGCATAAAATCTACTCCTTCACTGATGGATTTTTGGATATCATCAAGTGAGGATAGCTAAAGAGGATCAAGAGAAGACAACTTTCACCACTGAGTGGGAAGTTTTACATACATGGTTATGCCCTTTGGATTAAAGAATGTGCTTGCAATATTTTTGCGCATTGTTGTGCAAGCATTCCAGGAATTTATTCATAAGTTCTTGTAGGTTTATCTAGATGATTTTATGTCTATGGGCTCATGAAAAGAAAATTATGATAACTTAAGGCTCATGTTTGAGAGATTCCATCACTTTATCATCTCTTTAAACACCAAGAAGTGCATTTTGCTACACCCTTTGGAACTTTGCTAGGACACATTATCTGTAAGGAAGGTTTATTAGTGGATCCTACTAAGGTTGTTATTATTTTGGGCTTAGAGGAACCTACTAAATTGAGCAAGGTGCACGATGGATTTTTGGGGCACCAGGATATTAAAAGAAGTTTATTAAAGGTTACGCTAAGATTGTTGCACCCTTGGAGAAGTTATTGAAAATTAAAGGCAAGTTCCATTGGGGTGAAGTACAATAGTGCGCATTTAAGACATTGAAGGAAAGGCTTACTAAAATACATATTATGTGCTTTCCTTCATGGACCAAACCTTTTCATGTGCATGTGGACACCTCTAACATGGACATTAGCGCATGTATTAGCCCATCCTGGAGAAGGTATTTTTATCATCCTATTTTCTTTACAAGTAGGAATTTGACTCTAGTAGAACATAATTATACTACTATAGATCATGAGGCCTTGTCCATGATCTACACGCTGCATAAATTTCAACAATACTTGTTGGCAACACCTTTTATTTTCTATACAGATCACATGGCATTAAAGTACTTGGTGAACAAGCTTGTTTTCGAGGCACATATGTTGTTGGATTTCATTATTTCAGAATTTGATTTTACTATGTTGGTTAAGCAGAAAGATTAATTATGGTCGAGACCATTTATCAAGGATTAATTCAAGTGAGGATGTGCAAAGAATTAAGGACACAATGTTGGATGTATAGATATTCGATTGAACCATCGCCCTCGACTTAGAAGATATTGTTGTATTTTTATGTACTTGGTTTAGTGCATGAGGGGATGAAGGCTTTGGAGAAGAAGAAACTTTTCATACGTGTCACACCTTACATGTTGATCAGTGGAGACTTATACAAACTAATCCAAGATGAAGTTTTACACCGGTGTGTACTCAAGCATGATCGGGAAGCTATTATTGTAGAGGAGGATCATGGAAGTATTTCAGGTGGACATTATGTAGGAGATGTTACCACGCACAAGATTTTATTGGTTGGTTTGTGGTGGGAAACACTGTATAAGGATTGTAAAGAATATTGTAAGGCATGTGACCATTTTCAGTGCCTTGGGAATCCTTGGCATAGAGATGAAATGCCATTGAGGCCAATTTCTAGTGCAAAACCTATAGAGAAATAAGAAATTGACTTTGTGGGACCTATTTCCCCACCCACGAGTAGGACTAGATCACGCTACACTATAACTTGTACATATTATCTTACAAGGTGGGAAGAAGCGGTGTCTATAAAGGATTACACATCAGCTATGGTAGCATGGTTTCGTGGGAAAACATTATCGGTATGTATGGATTACCATTGAGTTTGACAAGTGATAGGGGTACTCATTTTCTTAATGAGACCATTAGGATCCTATTGACATAATTTATGGTAGCACACCATAAAACAACACCCTATCACCCTCATGATAATGGAACTGCTAAGGACTTCAACAATATATTGAGCCATACCTTGACTAAAATTTTTGATGTTGGAAGGAAGGAATGTCTTTGTTGTACTTTAGGCATATAGAACTACCCTACAAGAGGTTAAATAAGGTGACACCATTTTATTTGGTGTTTTACGTGGAGGTTGTTCTACTAGTTAAATTCATGTTACCTTATCTATGTATTACATGTGTAGGAGGTTTGGTTGATGGTCAAGCACTTAAAGAGTGCATAGAAAAATTGATGCAGTTGGATGAGAGGCATGCTATAGCACGATGGGTTGAAGTAAAAAGGTCGGAGTAGAAGGCATGACATGATAGACATCTTAAGGATAAGAACCTTGAAGTTAGACAGATGGTTATTCTTTATGATTCAAAGTGTTTTTGTCACCCCTGAAAAGTTAAGGTGTATTGGTTGGGACCATATGTTATAATGTATATACTTGATTGAGTTCTTTCGAGTTAGAGGCCCTATATAGGACACGGTTTCCCGATTACTTAAAAAGGATTAGGTTAAATCCCTACTATAAAAAGTATTCTTAGTGTTTGTAATAAGGCAGTATTGTCACTTAGATTAGATTTCCTTTCTATATTTCCTTTATATGTGTTTCCTTTCATCGTTGTTATGCTTTGTCAATTTAGTTCATTGTTTTGTGTAATAAGTGCACTTACGCGCCGAAGTTGATTACTCTCTAAGTGTTTTCATGTGCAGAGGACCACACATACCCTTAGTGTGGGGTGGAGTATATACATGGTACATGGACTAGGTTTGAATGTTATTTGAATTTGGATATACATAAAGATATTTTGTGCAAGTGCTTGAAGTAAAGGTGCAGATAGAGAAATATTTCTCATAATTGAAAACCACCTATGGATGGATGGATAGATAGGGTAACATGAGGTAGGAAGAAGTAGTGGAAACTACTTATTAAAAGGCATAGTGGTGAATTAATTTGGTGTATGAAGGTGTGCGATAGGAGGTCTCTTGTTGGGGAGTAGTAGGTGCACTGTAAGGTTCTAAATGTGGCATGGAAAAATTAGTGTGGAAAATTGAAGAAACATCAAGTTAATGTGAAGTATGGTGGTAGGTGGTGATCAGTAATTATAGAAAAAAAAATTAAAATCTATATAAGGAGGTGTTGGGAAATCATTTTTACCTTTACGATCAAGAGAATTCAATCATATTGAAGAAGATTGAGCTAGCGGTGATTTTGAAGTGTGAAGAGCTATGGTGCAAACCTGAACTAGACAAATTTTAGCAAGGATTGGTCAATGCTCCATTAGAGAGGAGTGTTTGAGCAAAGAAAAGGAATTCGGGAAGATAAATTTACTACTAGGGTTTGAGTTGAATCTAGGGCATGCGGAGTTTAAATTAAGTGAGATCTCGGATCTAGTAAAATAACACACCTTATTGCATTCATGGCACCTAAGAGAGCACCTAGAGAAGCCACAAAGGTGAGGAAGAAAAATGAATTTGAGGTTGAAGTGGAGGACACCCTTGAAATCCATTTCTCAAAGATGCAATACCCATAAGGGGTTTATATGGGTTGTGATTGGGACTCACATGTTCAACAAGTGTACAAAGTGAGTGATTGCAATCATAGAATGAAGGATAATATGGATGAACTAGATAATTTGTTGGTTGTGAAGACAAACAAGAGAACAATGGAAGATATGGTTGTGTATGATGATGTGGGAGAGAAACTATTGATAAAGGTGGGAGTTATACAATTTTATGAACTCCCTATTTTGGAAAACTAGAAAAATTATACCAATGGTTGATGAGCAAGAGTCCATGAGGACTTCTTCTATTTTTTCATACGATGAATGAGGCTCACTGCGACCTTGATTGGGAGTTTGACAGGACTTAGGATTTCAAGTACTTAAGTGAGTAGTAACCTCACTGATAAAGAGGGCATCATTTTGATAAGGAAAACATTGGCTTATATCAAGGAGGGCATATAATGGACATTGACAAGCTACAAAAGTATCTAGTGGTTTAGCAAAGCGCACCTCCTCACAAAGCTTAATAACCAGGAGTGATAGTCGCAGGAAAATACATTATGGTTTCACATAGCGAAGAAAATGACTAAAGGTGTAGGTTATAACTTAGAGGGTTTCATTTCTAAAACCATCATTGAGGAAGTGCACCAAGGTGAGAAGATAAGTTTCGGTGTGATCCTATTATCTCTTGTGTTTTTAGAAATTAGAGTGCCTGATGGGCCTAAGGAAAAATATGACAATATCCGAGGAGAAGAAATCTCTTGTAGAGATACTTTTGAGGTATACATGTGATGGGACGATGAGTGGACCCTTTGAGCAAAGAGTATATTTGTGGTATGAGTGCCTCGCTCTGCATTTGAGGAGAATGGAGAATACCCAAATATTTACCTTTAGTATTAGATAAATAAGTAAATTTTGTAGTGTATCAACATTTTTTTATCAGAACTCTTTGGGATGAAGGATGGGAAGTGGATCCCTTGGTGTATTTTCCCTTATGCCTTCACTACACGCTACTTCAATGCATATGTACATAGGTTTTCACGCTGGTTGTTTTTTTCAATGCATATAAGGTGGACTACAACTACCACACCCTTGGGAAGACTTATGTTTATCTGATAAGTTTGCATATATTGAGAGATTAATTTAGATGATATTAACATGAAGGTAATGAGTTTTTCCATTCAGAAATTTGGGGTATCCCTTTATATATCAACTCAATCCAGGTTAGAAAATGGGAGGTATGTGGAAAATGAATTCAATCTCCCTGGACCACCTAAGGGGAAGCATATAGTTGGTGCACATTGAAGTAGATGAAAAATACACCTTGCCCCTTAAGGAAGAAGAACTACGGGAAGATAGTGATGGCTTGGAGCACGGGGAAGAAAATAGCCCACTATTGGAGAGAAAAGAGAGCATGAGGTAACCCCTCCACTACAACAAGAAGATGAATTTTTGGAGATAGATGCAATGGAGGTAGACATAGAACAAACTACTAAGGAACCTCAGTTTAAAAGGTTGATAATAAGAACAAGGACTTAGATCATGGGTACATATCCCCTTAGGAGGTCACCAAGAACTTCACCTATAAAGGTTTACACTGAAAAGAAGAAAAGGTGCAAGTACGTTCCTTGAAGGGATGATGAGGAGGATAAATCTAGAAACAACATGCCAAATAATCTAGTTCATAATAAGGATACAAAATAGCCTCAATAAGAGGAAGTGAATAAATATGAGAAGGAGTTGGAGGAACATAATATAGACACTAGGGACATTAGCACGAAGATATGTGAAGATAAGGGTGAGCCATCAGGTGCACCCCCTACTACATAGATATGTGAAAAACCAGTATTGGACTCAGTGCCCATATTCCAAAAGGTAAAGGATAGGAAAGGAAAGTAGGAAGAGACATATGAGACTCCATTTGTTTGGTATATTGTTGACCCAAGAAAAATCATACGCATATGGTTCTAAAGCACTTTAGAGCATAAGGATTTGTATGGATGGGAGCTTATGGATGCAGAGATAGTGACCAAATACACAAGGAAACAATTATCATGAACAATGCATACTCATATTGATGAGCTTGAATTTGATGTTTGTGAGGAATCATATGTGTCACGTAGATTGAAGAAGGTGCCCCATTCACGTCATTTAAATGTTAAGCCCATTGTCATGTTTTATGAATAGGTAAGCAAAACCATGACTAGAGTATATCTGCTAAAGTTACATCGAGAACATTGATAAAGCAGAAACTCGTTAGAGTGTTTTTAGATGATAATAAGGAAAATGATACGATATCAAGCTTCTAATGAGTAGAAAAATAGATAGCTGAGGTGACGAGGTGTTCGATACTCGGTATGGAAAAGCAAATTGGAGATGACATTTTGAGAAACAGATTCGGATTTGGAGACAAATTTTCAAAAGAGTTTTCATTCGCTTTACATTATTTACACACATTAGTTCACATGTTCTAGATGAAGGGCCCATGTCAATGTAAAAACCCAAGGATGTTACTGAGGAGAGCAGTATGAGATGGCCAAGGAAAAAGTAGTGTGCAATATTGCAAGCTATGAGGCCTTACTATGCAAACCTTGAAGTATGAGTTAAAGAAGGAATATTTGGCATTAAATATGTGTGCGGCCCCATATGTGATTATCAAGATAAGAACCATGGCTGAAGAAGATGAGGTTCAGAAAGTAGTAAAGAATGAAACACTTGGACATGTGGAGAGGCTTACTTTAATAACAGAGAAGTGTGACGTGCTTCAAGCAACCTAGGATCCACATAAGGAGAAAATAAAGGACATTGGTAAACTGGTAGCGTAAAAATGGATTTCATGGAAGGGATGGTCTCAAGTCTGGCCAATGTTCTCAAGATACTATAGAATGAAGGTGAGAATATGACACTTGATGAAATGGAGGCAATACTCAGAGACATCCCGGATAAAACTAGTAAAGCACTAAGTGATTGGAATGACTTGGAGGTAGAGATCAAGAATGAATATCCAGAGTTGATCCTCCCTATAGAAGAGTAGGGAGTGAGTATTTTTCTCATTCTTTTGTACAATGATTCTTTTATTCTTTCATTCCTTAATTATTTTCTCATGAGAGGATAAGTTGTGCTTACCCATTGTCGGGGTGGAAATGAAATTAGTGTAGGGTGATGTTGGGCTGATGAAATATAGCCTAAGTACTGAAGGAACATAAGGATTGGGTTCATGTGACACATGATGTGTAGATGCGTTCGTGAAGTTTAGTGAAATAGGCGTGCACATGAAGGTTTGAGTCAGGAATTAGTCATTTTATAGTTTGAGGCTAATTATAGACATGGAGTGTAGAACACATTTTGTAGAAGACTTGAAGAAGCGAGAAGGATATTTTGGATGAGTAGAAGATCAAGTGCCATGCATAGTTTTGGAGCTATTAATAGGATTATACTATTGTTATATTATTAGATAATCTATTATTAGTGAGCTTGCATGCTCTTTTATTTATCATGTAAGGCGCATGGCTATTATTAGCATGTAGCCTATTTTTAAAGGTGCATGGGTAATGAAGGGAAATTCCCCACCCCTATAAATATGTATTAGTTTACATAGCTTAGAGAGTTATATGTTTTGTTAAATTTATATTGCAAGTTTACAGTTTTGTCGTGCACACATGACTATGGTGATGATATTATGTATGTATGAAGCTTCTATGTTTTACAACAATTAATATAATGGATCTTTGTGGCTAGATATTGGTTTTTGACATAACTAAGCATGGATCTTGCATGAAAAAATTGATTATGGTTCTTATTTAGTTAATATTTCATATGGTTAAGATCTAGATCTTTTTATACATTACAATATAATTGGTTAACTGTTATGGATCTGGAATATCTATTTAATCATGTTAACTCCTTGAACAAGATGACATAAAAGAGGGACTTGGTACCCTTGTGCACTTCAGGTGAGCGCTTAGTTCAAGATGAGTGATGTGTCAGTGTGCCTTAGGATTTTGTGGGTAAAATCTAGGCTACAACAATAGGTCATAGGCAAGTCATCAAAATATGTGTAACTAATGCGAAAAGGTATGTGAAATCCTTCATACACAAGGAATCGAGTGAAAAGTTATACATTCATAAGGAATGAGGATGAATGATATGTTGCCCAATGGGACAAGAAAATTGACCGATAAGGAAAAATGAAAAATTGAGTGATGAAGGAATATGCCCCAAGAGGGGAAAATATGGCCACGAAGGGGAAAAAAAGGAAAAAGTATGCCCTGAAAGGGGAGAAGATGGCCACAACGGTGGAATTTAAAAAGTATGCCCCAAAAGGGGAAAATGAAAATGGCCTCGAAGGAGGACTTTGATTAAGAGTAATGGTTTCCTAAGGAAGAGAAAAAATATGTCCATAACAGTGGACTTTGATAAAATTAAAGTATTGCCCAAAGGGGAAGATGAATGTGGCCTCAACGGAGGACTTCGTACACGAGGGAATAAGATCAAAATGTCCAAAAGGGAGATATATGCACGAAGGGGGATAGATGGCTATGGCCAAAATAGCGGACTTTATGAAGAATGCCCAAACGGAAAAAAGAAATGGCCACAAATGTGGACTTAAAGAGTTACATATATACGAAGGTGGAATTTTTTAAATGTTTAATTTTTGTGCCCAAAAGGAAAGATGAAGAGGACCATAAGTGTGGACTTAATGGTCAATAAATGATGCCCTTGAAAGGGATGCTAGAAAGAGAGGTAAATCTCAAAATGATCATTCTTTAAAGCTAGTGGATGATGACTTAGACCAATCGGCGGTAACCCAAGGAGGTCAATGGTGATCGGGTGTTAGTGAGCTACATAAGCCCAATGGTTAGTCGACAAAGCTCATTTTCATGTGTGAACATGAAAAGAGAGAGTAAAGAGAGAAAAGAGAAAGCGAGAGATGGAGGTTGTTGGAGCTATAATGAAATGCCAAAGGGTGTGGAGGATGGTGAGTAGCAAAACCCACACTTGTTTTTATTTAATTTCATGTTTTATTTAATTTTTAGCATTTTTTGCAAAAAATTGATGATGCCAAGGGTGGTTGGTGGTGACCCAAATAGGTTGGCATCGATTGGGCCCTAGGGCATGTCGATTTAACTAGAAATGTGTCAATCGACCTGATTCGGCATCAACTAGGGTAAAATTGGATAAATTAGGGTCTGATTTGATTTTGGATGAAAATTAATGCATTTTAAATGTATTTTTGGATTATGGATCTGATGTGTGTATGCTTTGTTTATGATTACAGGCCAAGGAGACCTTATATCTAAGAGATCGAGTTCTGCTCTATACAAGTAGATTAGACGGGATGTTATAGATGCAAGTAGGATCACTTGTCAGCAATCAAATGAGGGATATTCGAGACACTATTAGAGGATCCCCTTTGGATGTGGGGCTTATGATTTCCCTGGTAGAGAGATGGGATTGACAGACTTACACATTTTGGTTTAGAATAGGGGAGATGACTATCACCTTGGAGGATGTGTATCAGATCCTTATATTGTCGATCTGGGGAAGAAGATAGTCCCCATCACTAGTAATGATAGGTTGGTAGTTTTGACATGGCTCTTTGGAACCGATACACCCCGAGATCATATTTTCTTCAAGATATTTTGCATATGAGAAGAGATATGAGGATGTGGTGGTACCACAGATGATTGGTTTGCATGGTGATGATGGTATTTTCCTACTACGCTTTGTCGGACTCGGGAGGATCTCGGATTTCCATGGATTGTAGTCAAGGTTATGGCCGATATCATGGACTACTAGATATTATTTTCATTTGGGACTACCCTATTAGCTCATCTATATCATGAGCTATCTGGATATATGGCTAGTAGGAGATCTAGATTGGATGTCGATTCTTGTTACATTATTGGGCTTATGATAATATAGCATTGATTAGGACATCATGGCTTCCATGGGTCATAGGAGACCATATTCCATTGAAATTTGGATTCCTTAGATGGAGGGTTGATCAAGCCTTCGGAGATAGGGGTGAGAGAGGGTGGATTGGTATGTTGATAGATTGGTGAGCTAGATGTTGATCGAGATCACTTAGAGAGCTATGTCGAGGATTCTCTACATGGTTAGAGGAAGATATGGAGTTGGTGGGGATGATGAGGATGAGGTGGATTCAAGGGATACATTTGGATATGATTGAGTCTATATAGTTTTATATGGTGAGGCAGCAGTTTGGATTCATCCAGACATTGCCTAGAGATCCCATTTTGTATAGTAAAAGAGGACTTGAGCAGGGGAGTTGTCAAGTCCCACCATTGCTAATCCATAAGAGGAGGAGGCGGAACCATAGGATGATGATGATGATATAGGAGTCGAGTAGGGCACTTTAATTGGCATACGATAACATGGGCAGCTCGGGTGACCGAGAGGGGAGGAGAGGAGGAGATGGAGGTTGATTTTTAGGTGGCTCCTAGAGGGGGGGATGACCGAGAAGGATATTCTACGAGAGATGACATGCTTACATGTTGAGCTAGAGAAGATGAGGGTGGAGAGATACCAAGCACGAGTAAAGTGAGACACATCTCTACATCGAGGATGTGTTCACTTAAGAGAGGATGGAGTGATTCAAGAGAGAGACTGCTACTATAGGTAGAGGGAGGCCTACGAGGACTCGCTTTAGAGATCTAGCTACTATCATAGCTATCGAGTCAGCTAGTGGAATTCGAGGAAGCCCCGTAGGGGTCAAGACAGATGACACCCCTTGGTATGATTGGGATGGATAGGTATCTAGCGTTGGCCACCAAGGCCAAATATTATGAGGATATTGTGATCCGTAAGCTACCTCGGAAACTAAGATACGGGAGCAACTCCATAGGTAGGTGGGAGATGGAGTTGGACCATCAAGGAGTACATCAAGTGTACCTTAGCTAAGATAGGAGGAGGGAGTCCAAGAGGGAGGTGATGGTGCATAGGGTTCAAGTGTTATACTTGTCCCTGGTGGAGAGGATACGAGAGTTTTGGACATGCGATTTACTATTTTTATACTATTTTGGCTCTAAAGGATCCCCCTAGATGGTCATGATGTATTCATAATATTTTGACACACACACACACACACACACACACACACACACACACACACACACACACACACACACACACACACACACACACACACACACATGGTTTTAGTTCGTGGATCATTATGTGTTGTATTTGTCCATGTGTTTATTGTATAATGTGATGATTTAAATTTTATATGATGTGATGATTTTAGATTAGATGTTTATGATAATGGTTTCTTCGGAACACATGTTTGGTTTATATTTGATGATGGTGAAATACATGTGTGATTATATGGTTATTTTAGATTCAAATGTGAGTATTGATATGAATGTGTGATGTGGTAACATGTTTTAAATTTAAATTTTGATTATGGTGATTAGAATATATAGATAATATGTGATAAAAATAGATTGAAAATGGATGTGATTAATAATGAATGCTTTGTTAGATAGATAGGTAACATGAAATGAAGAGAGATGCATTGAGGAACAGATGTGATGGGGTTAGGATGAATAATGTCTCGTAAATAAGTGGTGACCCATAGGTGCGAACAACACTATGTTAAAGTGGGGAATGTGCTAGGAAAATATGCCTCCAAGTGCATTGGAGGTAAAAAATGAGGGGATCTAGGCAATGCGAGGCATATGTGACCAAAGCTAATGTTATAAAATAACCAGCAATAGTAATTCATTTCAAATATCATAAGAAATAAATGGATGAGTTGATCTCATAAACCTAATGTTGACATGACAAAACAGGTTTGAGGTGAGACTTGTGCAGAGGAAGAGGATCTCAAAGTTAATGCTCCCTAAACTATGCCCCATCTTTGGGAAGGGGAAAGATCAAACTGATCAACATGGGAAATCTTCTAGAAGAAATTTGATCAATGCGGGAAGCTTTCTTAGGATGTTAATAAGATGGAAGGTTGATAAATGTAGGAAACCTTTAATGCCATGAAAAGGAGTAGCCATCCTTCAAGGGTATGGTCTACTTTTTTACAATAGATGGATGACAATAATTAATGATATCCATCCTTTGAGGGATCGATCTATTTATTTGATTTTAATTTCTTTTCTCCCTCTCTTTTTACATGAACAATTTTCCTTCTAGGGATCGGTGTGTTTTTGATAAATTTGATTTTGATTTGAGCATCCATGATTTTTGATTTTACATAGGGAGAGTTGAGACTATATAAGTAGACCACTTAGGAGGGGATAGATGATTTACAAAAGACACCCTTAGACCCCTTTGCATGGTTCCGAGTAGGTAAATAAGATGGAGATGGATGTGATGATTACAGATTTATCACCAAAGGAGAACCTATCCATAAGGAATATGCCACGGGAAGAGTCATGGTGCCCATATTTAAGGTTGCATCTAGGAAGTGACAGAATACCACACAATTCCAAATCATAATAATGATATATGGAGGAGGCTAACATGGAGTAATGATCGAGAGAAGACATGACTAAGGAACATTGATAAATGTCCTAACAAAAGAATGGTCGCAGATGCAATGCATTAAGTGCTCCCACTTTCGGTTCACCATATGGTTTGATCCATTTAGGGAAAACTTTTCTGTTGGCTCCTTTCAGAGTGGTGTCGTTCTCATAAAGTTAAGAGATTAGCATTTCATTTTGGTAGATGGAATGAGATAAACAAGAAAAAATAAAATAATGTGTTGCCTCTTAGGGAAGTGAAAGGTATGCATCTAAGGCAGTGAATGGTCCCCTTAGAGGGATAAGATAAGAAGAGTTAAATAAATATAATGAGATAGGCACCCATGAATGGCAGATTTTAAAGTCGTGGTGATTCCAAAGGGAAACACAGATATGGCCATAAAGGTGGTCATAGGAATGGAAGATAAATAGTATGATCGGATAAACTAAACTAGCTTATGTATGATTATGCCAAATATGGAACGGAACTAATCCATGAATAGACAAGTCCTAGAAATAATTCCCCTTAGTGTGGGAGGATGAATCAATGGAGACGAGAAGAAGGATGCTAAAATATTGATAACGAGGGGAAGATACTCCCCCAGTGAAAAAGGGATTTTGATAGGATAGTGGATGTCAAAAGATATGGATGTCAGGAAGATGGTGTATCAAGGTGAATGACATCAATGAATAAAGGAGGACCCTTGTCAAGAGGATATGATGTGGGTAGATGAAGAGGCTGAACGGATGGAGGAGTGATGAGAAGAGTTGGATGGGTTGTGGATGAAGCAGTAGATGGTGAAGGGGACTCATCAAGGAGGTCCACTCGCTCAATAAGGTCACCGATGATATTTTTAAGGGCCTTACAATGATTGGTGTGATGACACTGGAGTTTGATGATAAGTACAAATGCAATGAGAATCAAACCATGAGGATTCAAACCATTCAAATTGAAAGGCTATGACAGTGGAAGTGTGATGGAAGAAGTATGAAGTATATGTTGGAGAACCCAAATATAATTTTATGTATAAACTAGGAGAGGTCCTACGAGATGGTGGGGACAATGAGGATGAAGGTGGATTGCATCGTGAGTCTATGGGGTCTAGAAGAAGAAGGCTGTAGTGGGTAAATTAGGCTCGGATGTGAGTAGATGAAGGTGATTTAGAGGAAAGAGCTAGTCCTAAGAGGGAATCATATGGCTTGGATTGTGATAAAGAAGGGGTGCCTAAGATGGAGGGATGCAGCCCCAAGATAGAGGATGTGGATTTGGTTTTGATTGGAGGAATGTTGATCTTCTTATGAGAATGCTTAGGGGATAATTGTGGAATAATTCCAAGGTTTTTAGATTTGGATTTTTGAGGAGTACCCTTGGTGGGGATGACAATAACCTCTACTCGGGGATCTGGTGATGGCATGGTGGCTGATGGTGGAAGTAGCTCTGCAAGACATATTCTAGGGAGGGTAAATATTAGCTTGATGTGGCTACGTCAGTTGGTTGTGTGGATGAGACAAAAGGGTCACCTATAGTAGTTGTAAGTGAAGGGTGTCAATATTGTTCAAATGATGTAGGTGGTGTGGATGGAGAAGGAGATAATGGGGATTTGGTCATGATAGTCGATGCGCTAGGTGTTGTAAAGGGAATATAAAGAGGAACTAGTATGGGTTCTAAGGATGGCATAATAGGCAAGGGTGGAAGAGATGTGGATGGAGGAACAAGGTCAATACAATGGTTTGAGTAAGTTCGGGTGCGGAATCAATAGTAGGAGTAGGTGTGGATATAAAGAGGGGTGTTTGGATCATGCACTTGATCATATCTATGTGAGATGGTGTAGATGGAGGATGGGTAGAAATTGAACCCGGTATGACTTGTCAAAATGTACATGAGTGGATTAGGGAGGTGTGGCAAACATGGTATGAGATGTGGATGTGGACAATGAGGTAAGTACGGTGATCATAATTGTGAGATAGGTGGTAGGAACATTAGGTTATATATAGTATCGATGATGTGGGAATATTCAAAGAAATATGTGATAAGGAGGTCAATGTAAGTGTGGTGACATGTGCAGATGTAGAGGTAGGTGCGGCTAAGGCTAATGTCAATGTGGTAAGAGTAGGACTAGATGTGGTTGTAAGAGAAGTGGTAGAAGTAAGGGAGGTAGGTAAAGTGACTATAGATGTGATAGATATAGGAATGATGTAGAAGGGGCCAAGCAAGCAATAATTAGGATGGAAGTGGATGAGGAAAAGGGTGAAACTGATGTGGAAAGAGGTTTCTGATGTATGGTATTGATTGAGAATGGGTCAAATATGTGTGATGTAGAAGGTGAAGATGAACTAGCTAGTAGAGGATTAGGAAATGGTTGTCTAAAGATGTCATGTGATGAGAATTGAATTTTTGGGGGATGTAGGAGAATGGTGATAAGTGGGGTCATATTGAGATGATGGAGATGGGGCAAAACTAGGAAGATCTAATATGGTAGGATCATAAGATGTATCCCTCGGTGAGATGGGAGGAGATATGTCATAATATGGGGTAGGATCTATTGACTAGTACATATGGAGGAGAAAATCGTGGATGGGGTTATCATGAGGAATATCCATAAGTGAGGTAGGTATGGTGATTTTGGAAGACACGGGAAGGGCATGAGGTAATGGGGATAAAAATGGTAAGGAGAGGCTAGAACAGTGTATGGGAATAATAGTGATGAGATACAAGGCAAGGGGTATATGGTGATGGAGATAAATGGGATGATGTATAAGGGAATGAGGGTGAGGCATGATTTTTGGATTGATGTGGCTTAGATATGGGAGGTCTCGACAAAGATAGTTGTAGATAGGGATAGAGAAATCCCTAGAAGTAACTAATGGTCTAGATGGGGTCATAGAGGACTTCTCAAGGAAGCGTTTGGTTCCATTTTTTAACAAGAAAGCAAGCAAACAATTCATTTTTATGTTTTTATTAAGAATGTATGAAGGGGATGGATTTGAATGGACCTAGGAGATGGAAAAGTATGTTTAGCCTTACGTAAGTTGTGGCTAGAAATGTCCTGAAACATTCTTCTGTTGGGTGATCAAATCCCAATTATTGAACCAGTGAAAGAAATGTTTTGATGTGTTAATTTGTGAATTTTTAGGTTATGTGTGATAAGACGTGTGATGTAGAAGATTGAACCTTCTATTTAAGTTATGTGGGCAAGAAGGATGTAAAAGGGAAAATTATTTTTAAGTCCAAAATGAAATATGATATTTGAGAGTACGAGAGATAAGAGGGGAAGGTATGATGTAAAAGGAGAAAATACGGAAAAGGATAATACTGGCTAATGTTTTCCTATTTTTCTCGCACTTTTGAATGATGAGCGATCCAAGCCATGAACATGAAAAATCAATAAAGAAAGGCCTCACGTTGTAATGTTAGTGGAACACAAGAAAAAGCAAGATATAGAAAAGAAAGGGATCACCAAAAGGGTGGTCCCATCGAGCATGCCAGGAATGTTGTCCAAATTTCTCATTCTTTAATGTAAATGAATGCACTAGCTACTAAAGAAACTAACAACTCAGAAATGATAGAGGATTTATGTTACCTCAAATGCTTGATGCTTGAATGATTGATCTCTATTGTAATAAGATCTAAAAAACTGAAATGGATTGGATTAAATAGATGTATGTGGGGGCTTCCCAAACAATGTTGGATCCAAGAAGTGGTTAGCTTCCTTGGCAGATGTCAACCCACGTGTTTAGATAAAAGGATGTAAAAGAAAAAGCATGTAGAAATAGAGCTATCACTGAATCTGAAAAATGGCAGAAATTGATCTAAAGCTAGTTAGATGACAATAACTACAAGATAAAGATTACTTGGTCTAGGTTGGAGTGACCCAGATTGTGACAGGAAGGTTGAAAAAAAATGGGAGGATGGATGTGAAGCTGTAGATGAAGTCTGTCAGCAGACTTGCAAGGTCTTGGAGAAATCTAGAAACCGATGAGGACTGTAGTTTTATAGGAAGATCTCGAGAAGAACCAAGGACTAGGAGATAGGATAGATGATAGAAAGGAGGATTTAGATAGGTTTTGGATAAACAGAACCCTGGTCGACGGTGACCACGGGAGATCGGTAGTGACTGTAACAAGATTGGGATGAGGCTGAGAATAAATAGTTGAATATGGTAACCTGCAAGAACTAGGATTGGAACTAAAGGTTGTTGAGTGATGGATGGACGCTTCTCTGGACCTAAAATAGGTTAATCTGCAAGAAATTAAATATAATATGATAGAAAACTTGATAAAATAACTATAAAATCAATAAATATCACAAAGGAAGATCATGAGTGATGCAAAACACATTTGATGATGGATGGGATGTTTGTGACTATCACAAGAAGCTCTGGAAGTCACGAAGAAGCTCTAATTTCTCTCTAGTTACTTGATTGTCGAGTGATTGCATGCAGAATGGAAAGAAATCAAACATACTTAAAGGGTTGGTGGTGACTAGGCTGGGTCACCGCCGATCATGGGGAAATTTTCCCTTTCAGGCTTTCTTTTTTATTTAAGGCGGGGTTTGATGATTTTAAAGATTTGTCTGAATGCTTTAAAGCATATTGGTGGGATTAGATGACTTGGGGATGAATCTAAGGTGGTTAGGGCATAAAAATAGATGGGATGAAAGCTAGAAAAGTAAGGTGATTTATATGTAGGATAAAAGCATCCTAATTAGAAATTTGGTTAGGGCAATGGATGATGGTATTAATAAATTAATTAATAGGATCAATGTGGATGGGATAGTTGGGCATGTAAAATATTAAATGATTAATTAATTAATGTAACTTAATTAATTAACAAGGATTGGATGGGCATTTGATTGAATGAGGAAGATGATTAAATTAAAATATATGCATGTAGGTGAATGAGGGCATAGATACCGATTTTAGGTGTCTACACATGGAGCACATGAGGATCGGGAGGATTGGGTCAGCCACCTAGAGGAAACACTAGTGAAAGTTCTTATTATGTATTTGAAGGACAAGATGCACATCCAAAAAACCACCACCACATCGAGACACCACCTCAAAGCAACTAGTGTAGCCGATACCTCAAGTTTTCTTTAATATGTCTCTTCATCTACTCGAATATAGAGGAATAGAGGATGTAACTAGGCATGTGCATAAGTGTGAATTACTATGGCACGCGAAGGGGATTATAGCCTCGAAAGAAAGGCAAGTTATTTTTCCACTACATTGTAAAGGTGCACACATAGTTGGTATCGGAAGTATGACCCACATCAGACTATGGTGGATTATAATGCTTTGTGCACTATGTTTTGGCTAAGTTTCACATTCCGTATTTTGAGCAGCAGAGCATTAGCATGCTTAAGGATATCAAGCAGGTTTTTCTGAAATTGTGAGTGACTATGACATGCATTTTAAGACTCTATTGTCAATTTTGTTATGATATTCATACTAGTCAAGCATGCACGGTGGTTTTTTGGAGGATTACTAACTCTATTCTGAAAATAACTCTCTCATAAGACATATGTGGATCCACGTGAGGCCTTGGAATCTAGTTTGCATGCTCAAGCAATTAGAAGTGTTAATAATAGAGTGATCCCATTCTTATAGGCATAAATTGCATCCATGGTGAAACAATTGGCAAATCTCTCCGCCAACCGAGTGTTTTACCGTTTTCTTTAAGTTTTGGATGAAACAAATAAGGTTGGGCAAGGAGGAATACATGTAGTGATGGTCGGTTAGAGGTTATTGCATGCATTTTGGCTTCTTGATCAAATTTTGACTATGAGAGCTTCCTTTTGGCTAGGAGGAACTACAGAAATACATAACAAGACCACAAAAACATGATTAAATAATATATATCGGTGGGTTGCCTAGTATGTGCTAGATCCAAGAAGTGTGATACTTCCTCGATGGTAGTCAACCCACTATTTTAATCACTTAAAAGGGGTTATTGGGATGCGGTATTAGCAATCTTGCCAAATAAAGAGATCGACGTCGATGCAGTATGACCGACAATAGTTTAGTAATGATCGATGATGGTTCTTTATGCGGCCGATAACAACTAAATAGTTCATGGTTCTAGGATTTTTATGAAATTAGATCGGTGATGGTAAGGAGTTGGTTTAGGCCTAGGGGCATGTTGGGAATATTCAGAGGAGCTAAGGGGTAGACAGAGGTGATTAAAAGGGGTAGGAGTGATGGGAATGGTTGGGTTCACAAGAAGGCAATAGTGGTAGGGTGAAAATATAGGTGATGATTGATTAAAAAGATGAAGAACTTTATAAACTAAATGGAAATGAAGTGGTGCGGAGTTAGAGACAAACTTACTATTATGCGAGTTCAATGGTGGGTGGTGGTGAGTGAAATAGTGATCAAGATCATGGCAATGCTTCCTGAGTGCTCCCGTGAATGAAAAAACCTCCGATCAATGGTTGTGTTGGTTATGGCTACCTTGATGTGTGAAATAGCTCAAGTTATTTCTTGCATGAGATTTCCTTTTCTCCAAAACTTGATAATGTGTCTAGCCTCCAAACAAGGTTAAAAAATGGTTAAATGGTAATCGATCACGGTTTAGGGTTACCCAAAGCTTCGGTTTGGTTGACCGCGTCGGTTAAGGCAAGATATCCTAAGTTGCCTAAAATAGCAGATCTTGGCTATCATCTCCCAAATTTTGCTCATTTTTCGGTCTAAATGAAACGTTGCACTTAGATACGTGGGAAATTGGTTAGATGTAGAATAGGCATGTGCTTTTAGGATTGTACTAAGTCCTAGTTCATTAAGGTGAGTTGGGCTAATTCTTAGTTAATTATGGAAACATGTTATGAATAGGTCTATTGTGAGGTGTCTAGGTGAGGTGGTGGGGTGAGGTAGAAATTAGATTTAATTGAGGTAATGAAATAATGAATGAAGTGAGGATGAGTATTAATTTAATTATAAATAATTAAATTAATATTAATGTGGGGTATAAGGGTCATGGTTAGGTGAATGTGTTTAATTTGGTTATTTGAAAGGGGACCAAGGGGAGTGTAACCCAATTTTGGTGTCTACATTTTCCCCTTTTGTTGCATAGCTTGTATTGGTAAGCAACGCTGAAAAAAATAGGAAGTGATTGCCCCATGTGTGGTTGAAGGTGATCCCCCTCAAACTAGGCACTGATGAGGTGTAAGATAGAATCGGTGAGTGGTTTGATAAAGGTGTAGGTGGGGAAGATAGGTAAGGAAAGGTTTGAGTATTTAGGAAAAGGTGATGGTCAACTCAAGTAATGGGTAGTAGGTCATGGTAAAAATTGGGTCATGGGTAATGGCAATCAAATGCACGCACACGTATAGATTGCAACATGGTACCAGGTTGAAGAGCTTGTAAACTCTACATCGTCCAAGGTCGATAGGTTTATCCAAACAAGGGTGAAGTGATTTAGGTATCCAAGGTATAGGATATGGTTGAGAAACACAATGTAGGTCAGGTGTAGGAACGTTTAGGTATGCTCCGGTACACCAAAGGTTTGGTCGGGATAAATGGCACGACAATAGGAAAGGTATGGTTGTTAGGCTAAAACAACATAGGTAACAGCATCACAAGGTATAATGAGTACATAAGGTCAATGGTCACACCAAGTAGGTCAAGTTCAGGAAAACAAGTCATGGCAGGTAAGGCCAAGGTATAGGTAAAATAACAACTCCTAAGACGTAGAAAAGGAAATGTAGGGGTAGGTTGGGTTTGTAGGTATGGTTCAAGGGGTGGCCGGAATGATAAAAAGTGGGTGAGCACGAGTGGCGACAGGTGAAAAGGGAGTGGGTAAGGGAAACTAGTTTGAAGTGTGACTAATGATGGTCAAGATAGCCTCCAAGGGCCCCATGCCCTCAAAGTTCTACCTACATATCCCCGGTGAAAAAGGGGCCTCAGACCGAGGTAGTTCTCCCATAAGCTAGGGAAGAGTATGATGAATTATAGGAATGGGTTAGTAGGTTTTAGGTATGATTGAGTGTAGGTCATAGGCATGGTTGGGTCTTAGGTGATAGGCATGGTTAAGAGGTGAAAATGTAGGTGTCGATGATCTGGTCCTATATAGGATAATCAATAAGTAATGAGGAAGGTGAATGGTAATTGATAAGAACCCGAATGAGTCTACCATACCCAAGATGGGATTATGAACGTAAGACCCTAAAGACATTACATAATGGACTATTCTAAAGGTGAAGAAAGTCACATGATCATGAAATGTCACATTTGTGGCAAGTCCCTTGAGCAGAGAGAGAAAACTAGGGTGCAACGGTGATGAGGTGAAAGTGGATGGTTTAGCGTAACCTAGAGTATGACAAAGATGTTGACTTAGCAAGAAACCCATGACCAAACCTAGGCAAGTCCATGACGAAAAAGTTAATCTTTTTTTTGGCTTTTACTATTGTTTTTTGTTTTGATAGATTGATCGATGTGGGAAGTCTATGTGGGATGAGTATTTTCTCCTTGAGGTCTCCATGAAGCTGATTGATGCAGGAAGCTTTGGAACATTTATTATATTTTGGCAATGACTTTATATAGCTGTCCTTTAAGGGAGTAGTCTATTTATAGTAGCGAGATAGAGAGAAGAGATGTCCATTTTTATGGATTCATCTTTTGTGGGAATTTTAACTCGAGGAGTTGAATCCCATTGTGTTTTTTTGTGGGACGTTTTAAGTCATGGACAAGACTATAGAGGAGGATTAGGTTCTTGTTTAGAAGACAAAACCATAACACACAGAGGTTAACTATGAAAGAGGTAGTTTCAAGTGATGAATGACCATGGGATTCCATCTTTTTAAAAGATGAAAAGTATCCATGAGAATCCTGCCATGAGTAGAGCCGTGGTACTCATATTGAAGATAGGGCTGAAAGGTGATGGGTAATCACATGATTCTTGTTTAGTCATGGATCCTCAAAAATGGGTAACATGGAAGATGAACGATGCTCAAGGGATGAGTGATCAATTGACAGAAAGTGATATAGGACTTGATGTCAATAATAAAATGGTTGAAGATGCAAGGTGTTGAGAGGCTCAACTTTGGGTTTACCCTCGAGTGAAGACAAATGATAAGAACTTGATCTATAGGCATGGGTACCGATATAGGGTCCAAGCCAATTAGGAGAAAATTATCCTCGTTTAGTTTTTTCTTCTTTGGTTACATGTTGATTTTCCTTTAGGACAAGGTCTTGACCTAAAAGGTTTGTTCATGGATACATTTTTGGTAGATTTGGAGATGGTAAAGAGAATTCGGATGAAATCGGTGAGTGGTTTGATAAAGTGTTAGGTGGGGAAGATAGGTAAGGAAAGGTTTGAGTATTCAGGGGAAAAGGTGACGATCAACTTAGGTAATAGGTAGTAGGTCTTGGTCAAAATCAGGTCATGAGTAATTGTAATCAAACTCACACACACGTATAGGGTGCAACACGGCACCAAGTTGAAAAGCTTGCAAACTCTACATTGTCCAAGGTCAATAGGTTTATCCAAACAAGGGTGAAGTGATTCAGGTATCCAAGGTATAGGATATTGTCAAGAAACACAATGTAGGTTAGGTACGGGAATGTTTAGGTTCATCTAATAACTCAAGTTGTGCCAAACGATCCTAACGAAATTCATCTTCATTGAGCATATCTTGTAGTGAGATGCAAAGAGATGGAATCGGACTTCGAGAGACAAGACAACCTCGATACCGTAGACCATAGAAAAAGGTGTGGTAGTAGTCAAAGTGCAAATACTAGTATGATAAACCCACAAGGTGAAAGGAATTTGTGAATGCCAATCCTTACCAGTATCGTCAACTACTTTCATAAGAATTGTTTTCAAGGTTTTATTGGTCGATTCTTCTTGGATATTGGTTTACGGGTAATAAGGTGATGAGCGAGTTGGAAACCAAAATCATCGCACATCTTACGTAGGGTTTTATTTTTGAATTGCTTTTCGTTATCATTGATGAGATGATGAGGAACACCAAAGTGACAAATGATGTGATGGTTAATGAATTCACATATTTTCTCAGATTTTGTAGAAATGAGGGGATGGATTCTACCCATTTATTTTAATATTTAGTATTGGTTATAATCCATTGGTGGCATTGCGAGGAATGGGGATTGATCTCGCCAACAAGATCTAAGCCCCATTGAGAAAAGGGCCAAAGGTCTCATGTAACCTATAAGGCATGAATAGGTGTGTGATGAAGATTAGCATGTTATCCTGGAATTTTATACAATGTTTGACATAGTCACAATAGTCATGGTTTAGGGTTGGCCAATAATAACCAAGGCAAAGAATGTGTTTTCGATAGCTAAACCACTAAAGTGACCTCTGTAAATTCCATCATGAACTTCCTTTATGGTGTAGGTAATTTCATAACTTGTAAGGCATCGTAAGAGAATACCATCGAAACTACGCTTATGAAGGAGACCACCCATGATGACATAATGAGAGACACTTTTAAGAAAGACATGTTTTCTATTCGAGTGAGATCGGTGGGTAGAATGGAAAAGGAAAGATAGTCTACAAATGGCTTATACTAAAGGTCATGTGGGTCTAGTGTAATGGTTCCGACAAAGTAGACCTCACGAGGTAAGTAAGAGGGTGATTGGAACCTTTGTATTGTGACAAATATTTTAGAGTTAGTGGGTGAAGCAGGGTATCTGAGAAGCCAAACAGGCCATGGTATCCATAAATTTATTGGTAGAACATGAGGTGGTTTGAAGTTCATAATGCTCAAAGGTGATTAAAAGTATATCTACATGATGTTTATACTTTTGAAGTATCTCATTATGCCCACTGGTTCATACCATTGACTTGGTTTATGACCAGCTAGGAATCACCAAATATATTGATTGACTTAACATCTAGGGCATAAGCAGGCTGAGACCCAATACGAGTGCTTCGTATTGAGTGATATTGTTTATATAATCAAAATCCAGTTTGAAAGATATAGGCATAGGTTTGCCATCAAGAGGAATGAGGATAACAGCAACCACACCTCCTCCCGACACTTGGAGCCATCAAAGAAGAGTTTCATTTGGCAAGCAGGTTCATCTAAGGAGAGGGTAGCTATGGATTCGTCTGTGAAATCAAAGCTAGATGGTTGATTCCCGAAAAGAGTGTGTATACTATTTGGTCAGTGATAGCTTGGCCCTTGATGGACTTTTGATGAATGAATTTGAGGTTGAGGTCGACAAGAAGCATAAGCTAACATGCGGCACATTGATGTTGATAGGGTTTGGCATACATATAGTGTAGGGGGTTAGTATTGGTAATAACAAAGGTTTTGTGGTTGAGTAGGTAATGGTAGATTTTGGTGGTGAGGAAAACTAAGGCTAAGCAGCATTTTTAGCATGGGTGTATCTAGTTTTGTAGTCCAGAAGGGTATGGCTTATGTAATAAACCACTTTCTTTATGTGTTGCTCATTGCAATGAGCAAGCATACAACCTAAAGAATGGTTAGTGGTGGAAATATATAGGTAATAGGGTTGGTCATCCTTAGGAGGAATGAGCACTCGGTGGTTGAAGAAGTTATTTTTTAAGGCTTCAAAGGCTTTATGGCATTCATCATCCCATTTGAATGAAACTTCCTTCTTGAGAAGATGATGAAATGGTTGACAATGGTTAGAAAGCTATGAGATAAAATGACGAATGGATTACAACTTACCTTGCAGGCTTCAAATTTGACGAAGATTAGTAGGTAGAGGCATTTCTAGGA
This sequence comes from Taxus wallichiana var. yunnanensis, assembly GCA_018340775.1. Lineage (NCBI taxonomy): Eukaryota > Viridiplantae > Streptophyta > Pinopsida > Cupressales > Taxaceae > Taxus > Taxus wallichiana. Next base: position 678,197,482 of record CM031234.1, read on the forward strand.
TAGCCTTTACTTTAGCAGGATTGACTTCTATGCCACACAAAGAAACAATGAAACCAAGGAGTTTTCCGAAAATACCATAAAGACGTACTTCTTTGGTTGAAGATGAACACAATACTTGATGAGGTGGTCAAAGATGACCTTAAGGACAGTCAAGTGTTTAGCTCGATGTTTGGATTTGGAAAGAAGATCATCTACATAATATTCCAATATGTGATGCATGATGTCATGGAAGATGTAAGTCATGGCTCATTGATATGTAGCACTCAAGATCAAGCTATTTTAAGGCCAAAAGGCATGACTCAATAGCAGAAGGTCCCCCAAGGAGTGATGAAGGTAGTTTTGTGTTGATCCTTTGGAGCAAGTAATATTTGATTGTAACCCGAGAAACTATCCATGAGTGATAGCATTTCATGGCCTGAGTGAGATCAACTAGTTGGTCAATACAGTAAAGGAAAATCATCTTTGGGACAAGCTAGGTTGAGCTCATAGAATTCCATGCAAATGTAGAGTCCTCCTGTTACCTTTGTGATAGGAATGATGTTAGAAATCCATTAGGATAGTTAATGGGTAGGATGAAAGAAACCGAGAGAAGGCATTGAAGTTTTTATTTAACCGGTAAGAGTAATGTAAGGATGCATTTTCCGCATATTTTTTGATGGGTTTGGCATTATGAATGGCTACGATATTGTGGACCACAATTTTTCGGTTGATATAGGGCATATCGACATAGGACCGAGCAAAATAATTGCTATGCTCTAGAAGAAAGGAAGCATAAGCTTCATGTTCAACAAACATTCTAAGATTGGCCTATCTTAAGGATGTGCGGGTCATCCCGAGTATTAATGTTGATTTCAATATTCAATTCGTTCAACATGGTTTACGTCTCGAGATGGTAATAACTAGTGAATATAGGATTCTTCCACACCAAGGTAGGTGAGGATGGACTCATCATCTTGACAATGAATGACATTAATAGAAGGTGTATCATCATCGATCATGTCAGGATACATGAAGGGGAGAGAAGAGGGAGCCTCGCCATCACATTGATAGGTTAGAGGTCCCAGGAAATTGTGTTTATGATAAAATAAATTAGGAGGAATAGATTCAGGATCTATGGACTTTGTGGGTGAAGATGGTGATATGGGTGAATGAGGTGGAGAAGATTTTCTTCCTCAATGAGGTTGATGCGGGCCTTTTTAGGAGGTTTTACGGTAAATCCAATGCCACTATGGTCATTTTTTTTTACGGGTGGTACAAGAAATAACAGTATGACATCCCTATTCATAAAACATGAATCCAAAGAATTTCCATGCGTAACGGTGGAGGAACATGTGAGTGAAGTGGCGTTAGTAAGGGATTGTATGTCGTCGATGAAAATGGTCATGTTTTTGGATGGAGGTTCGGGTGAATAAGTGTCAATATCAAGTCCCCATTCGTTAGATTAGTACGAAGGTGGGGAGGACCATAAGGAAAAACCTCACCTACGTGGTATTCATAACTAGTGGTCTTTGCACAGGTTCCCATACTCTTGAGGAGTTAGGAATGTTTCAATATTGTATAAGCGGTACTCCCCTAGAGTGAGGCATTGAAAAACACCTTCTAAGGAATCAGTAGTTGATATTTGGGTAGTGGGGATAGATGACTCACTAGACGATTGGGAAGCGAGATGAGTCGATGGCAGAGGCTATGGTGGCGTAAGGATAATAAGGTTAGGTGTGGTAGAGGTGGTGGCCATATTGGTGGATGGGCTTGTGGGTGAGGGTGAAGTGGGGGTAGTGGAAGATGCCTTAACTAGTACAAGAACATCATTGGGCCGGTATAGCATGTTACAGGTCTTGAATGGTGACGGGTTGGCGGGGATGGCGTAGTTATGTCCTTCATATTTGAATTATACACATCGTGTAAAGTTGAAGGGACACAACCCATGATGCCAATCCAAGGTCAAGCGAGCAATAGGTTATATTGAAATTCCCCCTCGAAGACATAGAATAGTTCCCGAGATAGTGTGAGGGCCTACATGAACGTGAAGGATAATAGTGTCAAGGGTGGACGTGATGGCGTCATTGAAGGAGCGCAACATAACTGGGTTATTATGCATATAGTTAGAAGGAATATGCATTTTATTATATGCATGGGAGGATATTATGTTAATGCTAGCACCACCATTATAAACAAAAATGAATAGGGTGGGATGAGGGTCATCGACTAGAGAGGTATAATCTTCTCATCGAGAGAAGCGAGGGTGGCGACATGAGGAGTAGTCATGGGGGTAGAAGGAGGAACTGATTTGGTTAGTGATACCACATGGTGAGGCGTGATAATCGAGGCCTTTGGTGTGGGGTCTTTGGGTATAACTTCAATGGATTGTAAAACCTTGATAAGTGCTTGTCTGTGGGATTCAAAATTCTAGATGATATCATACAAAGAAATCTTTAGAGGAGACTAATGTAATTGTTTTATCATTAAGCGATGGGTGACCCCATTAGAGATAGGGTATGAAGGTCCGTGGATGGTGATTTTGGGAGTGGGTGCATATGGTATATTAGGTACAGGTTTGGTTGATGGGCTAGTTTCCTTTTCTTTTCCTTTGTCTTTTTAAGCGTGGGTAGCAACATGAACCATGTTAATCTAAGGGGAGGCGGATGGAGAGGGTGTGTCATGAAATTTATAACGACATGAGGGGAAAAATCCTAGTGGTGGATAAGAGACTTATGAAATGATTAGGGCGCATGGAAATTTGGGTGGTGGTTTGGCCAACTCTCTAATATGGACCATGTTGATCTCAAATTTTAGAGGTGGGAAAAATGGTTGTGGGGGTGGAGATACTGATCACTGAATGGGTAAAGGATGATGATGTATGGTGACATGTGATGGTGGAGCATGGTCCTCATCAAGAAGGTTGTCATCATCGAAATTTTGTTCAAGAGGACAAAGTTGAAGAAGAATGGTCTTCAGAGCCTTACAATTTTCAACATCATGTCTTGGCACATGATGATAGGCAAAAATATTGGTTTCATTAAACCCTTTTGGTTTGGGTTTGAGAGGATTGTAAGGTTGAAGCGGTGGTAATGTGATGATAGAAGTCTCAAGAGATTGGTTAAAATGTTGGCGTAGGACCCTGTTATGATTACAATGGGAGGTGAGTGTGGGTTTGGGTACAAGTGTGGCTAATTATGAAGGAAGAGACTTTACATGAGGGGGGATGGGTTGGTCTACTAGTCTAGTATGTGGAGAGGTCTTGGGTCTTCTGGAATCTATTTGGGTAAAGGATGGGTAGAAGAGCTAGCGATGGAAGGTTTTTGGTTTGACTACCTTAGTGGAGGGTAGTGGATTCTTAGCTTTGAGTTGCACCTTCTTGGGTAAAGGTGAAAAGGGATTACGAGATGAAGAAGGAAAAACAGATGGTGGAAGAGGATAGGTTGCAAGGGGCAACCGAGTTGCGGTGGAGGTGTTTAGTAGAGGTGGGGTAGGTGCATTTTTTGCGGTTGTATAGGGAAGGTTAGGGTCATAAGTAAGCTTGGTGGAGGTATAGGTGGCAAGAAGTGCACGAGTGAGGGTGAGGGAGTTTGGTTTTTGGGTGAATGAGGTGTAACAAAGGCTCATGATGTAGTAGTAGGTTGTTTAGCTTTTGACCGGTCTTGGGTATGAGATTGTTTGGTCAAGGTTGATGGATGAGGCCCTAGGATGGATGGAAGGGGGGAAGGTGATAAGGGTGTAGTAGGTGAGACTAGTGTGCATGCCATGAGGGTTGGGTTTTCTTTTTTAGGCAAGAGGATAATGTTTTTTGCGGAATTTGGAAGATGCAGCTAATTCCAATCGGAAGTGGGTGAGTAAGGATTGATGTCGGTATAACACCCAAAGTAGTGATTGGTCTAGATACAGTGTGGGGATAAGTGTGGGTAGGATTTTAGGTTTGGGAATAGTTGTAGTGATGGGTAGAATTTTGGATGGAGGTAGGGATGATGAAGAGGAATCCATTTCAATTGGCATAGTCCGTGTAGTTTTGGTTGCCAAAAATACCTTTGTGTAGATTACAAAAGTATCTTTAGGAAACATTTGCATTTGGGTGAAACAGGAGCTGAAGACATCCCTAGAGAATGGAATGATCAATGTAATCCAAATGATCAACCAACCATGAAAATGGGACTACAGAAGAAGAGGATGGAACAGGTTGGGTGGCAATCCCTATAAAATATGTTTGTGAGACAGGGAATTGGCTGGCCTTGGATTCTATAGGTAAGAGAGCCAAGATCATGTCAATAGGGTCCTAGGATGCTAGGGAGAACTATCCCCGACAGGTAGTGACATGTTTGAGGAATCTCCCATGGGTAGGAGAAATAATAGGTCGGGTGAGGTATACTTCTCTCTTGGTGTAGGATAAGGTGATGATGATTTTCTTGCAGATGGGAGAATAACAAGTGTTGACTATTCGAAGGTTGGGAAGCGAGATAATGACATGACATCAGTGGAAAGTGTGGGTTCCTCCATGAGAAAAAGGGGAGAAGAGGGGGAGTCTTATGAGTGGAGGAGTGGAAGAGGTATGCTCCTCTATGGGTAGAGGACCTCATGCCAAGATTTCCTCAATAGATAAAGTAGGAAAGTTTTGTGGAAGAGTTGGCATGATAAGAAAAGCGCATGTGAACCTCACGGACGTTGTTGTCACTAGATGAAGGTTCACTATTTTGATTATATGATGGTTTATGGTTATGGAATGGCTTTTTGAATATGTACAAATTTTAATTTGCTAGCACATTCGGGTTTTCTAGGACAAGGTCTCCATTGTCTATCATCTCTTGAACAATGTTTTTAAAGTTATGTAGTTATCATCACTATATCCTTTAACGTGATTATAATCACAGTAGTCATGTTTTTATACCACGTAGTCATGGGACGAGTGGGATTGAAACCTGTATGAGGTTTTATGGGAGGAAGTGTAATGGCTCTGGATTTAAGAAGTTTTTCCAAGACCGAAGAATAGGGCTCTTCAATCGAAGTGTACTTCTACTGCTCCCACCAAAGTTGAAAGGCCTGAATAGGAGAAAGATTGGAAGAAGGTTGGGCCTGATTAGAAGGATGAGGTGGACCCACCTTGAGGAATACCACATTGGTAGATCCTTTGGGATTTGAATATTTATTTTGGGGTTTTGAAGATGAAGAATAATCATTTGATTTGAATGGGGTGTTCTTGTTTCGTAATTGGATTTTCTTTTCTTCAATGGCATGAATTTCTAGTTTTTGGGCCATGGTGAATGCTTCATCAAAGGTTTGGAAGGTTTGGACTTGTAGAGTTGGTGAGATGTTTCTGGCACAAGCTCTAATGAAAAACTCAATAATTTCGGTCTGAGGTAGTTAGAACATCAATTGGTTAATAAGACTCTGCCAACGAGCAACAAAATTTACGATAGATTCATCTTCGTACTACCTAGTTGAATAGAGATCAATCATGGTGAATTTCTTGGTAACATTGATTGAAAAATGATCTAGGAAATCTTGGGCTACTTGATTAAAGGAATAAATAGAATGTCGTGGTAGTCCACTATACCAATCCAATGCTGGTCCTACAGGGACATTGGGAAAGTTTGTAGGACCAAAGCATCGTCATGGGAGATTAGGTAACACACATTGGGTAAGGAAGAATGGGAATAGATGGATGGATAGGATCACTACATATTTTTTTCATATGTTAAAGAATTATGGGAGCCAAAAATAGATGCTTTTAAGGTCTACATCTTCTCCATCATCATTTCAATGAGGTCGTTAGTAGGTTGGGATGAATGGGTACCCCTTGCAAAAAAGAGGGTTGATGCTAGAGGTACATGGTAGGTGGTATGTTGGTATATGGTGGTGCTGAATATGAGAATTACGTAGGAGGAATAGACATGGGTGGCACATAGCCGCATAAGTGATAGATGAGGTCGGGGTTTTGGTAGTATGTGTAAGTGGGTGGGGTAGTCGTAATGACTCTAGTGGTGATTAGGGGTAAGGATTATGGGATAGAAAGGATGAGGTTTTAGAAAGGGGTGTAAGTTTCCAACACCAGAGGTGGTTGCGATGCAATGGGTATATGGGAAGTGGTAGGTGTAGATGGAGCTATACTCATAGAGGTTATCAGGGGACTATTGATGTCGCAGTGTGATCAATGACATAGATTTTGTGGTTATAGCGGCTATGGGATTTAATTGAGACACCATATGTGATAAAGTGGATAATGGTAGTGTCAAGCTGGTGCTATTTGATGCGAAGTGGGGGCTAGAGCTGGAGGGATAGATACAGGCATGTCGTATATTAACTATCCTGAGGAATCTCGGAGTGGAAGAATGAGCAAGGTAGTACTAGAGGGCAGCGGGATTTTGGTCAAGGAGTCTCGCAAACTCCTCGTTACTGGTGGTGATGGGGATAAGCTAAGTCAGATCCATAGGTGACAGAATGGATGACGGTGATGGACTAGGTGGGAGTGGCTAACGGCTAGCATGAAACATGAGGGCGTTAGTTTGGCTGCAAGTCAACACCATGTGAATCAACATAAATCAGGTGAAATGTACTCTGTAAATGACACTTTGAGGGATAGAAAATATGGGAAAAAATAGATTTTGAGAGGAAAATTGGGTAAATATTTTGATAAAAATCAAAACAAGGTGACCGATGCCGATTGTAAGAACCAATGTCGGTTAAGGTGTGACCGATGATGATTACTGTGAAGAATAATAGTTTCAGCAAATAAAGTAGAAACTGGTGACTGTTAGACATGGAGACTATATTGGAGGACTTTGATCAGAATATAGAGAGTATGGTGACACAAAAACTTTTAGATAGAAAATAAGGTAGATGAACATTCTTTGGGTAAACCCGACCAATAGAACAAGGAACCGATCTTTGGTTAGGTAGACGATGTTGTTTATATGTAAACCAATGTTGGTTACTATGAAATCTAAAAAATGAAGAAAAATGAGGTGTTGTGAATTTAGATTATATGAAGAATCAACCCAAAAGCATGGGTATGATAGGATGAGGCCCTAACACACTCAGAGAAAGTCAGAATACTCCAACTATGATGGTAGAGTGTGAAAGGAAAAATAAAGATGAAGAAAATGTATCCACTCACCTCAAAACGTAAAGTCAAGCACAAAGCTATAAAAACATGCAGTCCTAAAAGTGAATTTTATATTTGTTGTAGCTTATGTTATTTATTACGACACGTGAATTCGAGAATAGATTTTTGGTTGGGAAGGTGTCCTACGAAAAGGAAATCAAGGCGAGGTTTCAAAGGTTATGTTATGATGGGGGCGATCCTTCCTCACGATGGGGTACTAGATAAAGATAACCATCCTGGGATTACTTGTCAATCCTTTGATCATGTGATCATTGACATGATTTTCTAGGTAAGATGTTGTTTAAGAAGGTGTGTATATTCAAATTTTTGTGCAGTTTGGAAAGAGAGAGAGAAAGAGAAGAAAGTGCTTTCTGACGGTTCAATTCAGGTCAACCATCAACTAGGCATGAATTCCAGTGTATTTTAATGTGAGCTATGATGCACAAAATTAGAATGTGATGCAAGTGTTTTAAACCCAAATTGAAATATGATATTCGATGTAGCAAATTATGAACTAGAGTGATGATTTTTCACTAATGCAATGCAAGAATGAAGAAGTGGTTCATTTTAAGCCCCAAATGACAAATGTCATTTAGACAATTAGAAGAAAGGAATATTACCAGGGAGAAGATTAAATGTGTAATTTTTGAAATGAAAGAAACACATAAAAAAATTCCTATACGAAGAAAATGCAATGAACCCAAGAGAGGGTCCCACCGGGCATGCCAAAATGTTTCACCATTTTCTTTAAGTTTTTGGAGAAACAGATAAGGGTGTGGGCCAAGGAGGAATACCTTGTAGTGATGGTCGATTAGAGGTTGTTGCACACATTCTAGATTCTTGATCCAATGCTGACTGTGAGAGCTTCCTTTTGGCTAGGAGGAACTACTTGAAATACACAACAAGACCACAAAAAGAGGATTAAATAATATATGTCAGTGGGATGCCTAGCATGTGCTAGATCCAAGAAGTGTGATACTTCCTTGGTGGCAGTCAACCCACTGTTTTAATACAATTTAATGCAAGAAACAACATAAGTAAATAGAATCCTATTGTAGTTGATATGATTTAGGTATCTCATCCAAATATAATAAGCAAATCTAACATAACATGCTAGGCTATGATCAAATTTGGAAATAAGGTAAATAACTAAGGTACTAGAACAAGTCAAGGTCAGATTTTGGGTCACTTGAATCACTTAAAAAGGGTTATTAGGATCTGGTATTAGCAGGACTACCAAATACAGAGACCGATGTTGGTCTAGTATGACCGACGATGGTTTAGTAAGGACCGACGATGGTTACTATGGGCTGGTAATAACTCAATAGTTCATGGTTTTGGGGATTTTTCTAAGACTGGATCAGTGATGGTGAGGAGTTGGTTTAGGTCTTGGGGATGTTGGGAATATTCAGAGGTGCTCAGGGGTAGACAGAGGTGATTAAAAGGGGTAGGAGTGATGGGAATGGTTAGGTTCACAAGAAGGCAATAGTGGTAGGGTGAAAATATAGCTGATGATTGATAAACAAAGGTGAAGAACTTTATAAACTAAATGGAAATGAAGTGGTGCAGGTTAGAGACACACTTACTGCTATGCAGGTTCAATGGTTGGGTGGTGGTGAGTGAAATGGTGATCAACGTCATGGAAGTGCTTCCCAGAGTGCTCCTATGAATGCAAAAACCTCTTGATCAATGGTTGTGTTGGTTATGGCTACTTGGATGTGTGAAAGAGCTCTGGTTCTTGCTTGCATGTAGATATCCTTTGTTCTAAAACTCGAGAATGTGTCTAACCTCCAAACAAGGTTTCTAGAATGGTTATATGGTAATCGACAATGGTTTAGGGTTACCAGCATCGGTTTGAGTTGACCGGCATTGGTTAAGGCGGGATATCATAGGTTGCCTAAAATAGCAGATCTTAGTTGTCCTCTACCTACTTTTGCTCATTTTTGCCATGTCTAAATGAAATGTTGTGCTTAGATAGACTAGAAAGTGGTTAGAGACAGAATAGGCATGTGATTTTAGGGTTGTACTAATTCCTAGTTCATTAAGGTAAGTAGGGCTAAGTCTTAGTTAGTTATGGAAACATGTTATGAATAGGTCTATGGTGAGGTGTCTAGGTGAGGTGGTGGGGTGAGGTGGAAATTAGTTTTAATTGAGGTAATTAAATAATGAATGAAGTGAGGATGAGTATTAATTTAATTGTAAATAATTAAATTAATATTAATGTGGGGTATAAGGGTCATGGTTAGGTGAATGTGTTTAAGTTGGCTATTCAAAAGGGGACCAAGGGGAGTGTGACCCAATTTTGGTGTCTACACTTTGAGCACACAAGATGCATAGTGGTATATGGTCCACTGATTATGAGGTTAAGAGACATACTAAGGATATTTTCCCGCATAATTTTTGTGTACATTATTCTTTGGATTATGAAATTTTCACAAGGACCATGATGTTCGAAAATGTCCTCTCTTGCAGTGTGAGATTGTAAGAAGTCCATATATTGCAATATTTTTCATGCCCATACCAACAAACCTTTTGTTGAATGTTGATCATATCCATATCCATTGCACCAAAATATTGTAGTGAATGGATCAAAGGAGCAAGAAAGGAACAATAATGGAGATAACGGAATGGAGGTTTTTGAGTAGGATATCATGGTTGAGGTCATGGTGGTGGTAGAGGCAAGTTGGCTATTGAGTAACTTGTTATAATTTTACTGATAATTATCAAAGAGATTTGGTAAATTTGTGTCTTAACCTCATCACCTAAATTTTGGTCCCACGATAATTACATTGTCCTTGGAATTATTTATTAATTACCTCAGAATTGATAAATCCACATCACCTTACCTCGCCACCTCATTTTGCCACCATTTTCATCATGACCTAGCCCTAACCCTAAACTAACCTAATTAAGACCTATGACTTGGTCTAGACTCACATCCATAACTAATGCCTCCTTACTCGCACCCAAAACCGACCTTCTAGCCACTTGACCAAGCCCGCAACCGATCTCTCTGGGAGAAAAGCAGGAAGGTGGGCTATTTTACTAAAAATAGCCTACTTTTTCCTTACCGATGCCGGTTCTACTCGACCGCCGCCGTTACGCAACCGCCATCGGTTCCCCGTAAATGGCCTCCCAAACCAAAAACAAAGGATCAAAATTTCATTTTGGATCAAAAGGAAATGATTTTGAATCAACAGAGATCATTGGGAGAAGAAAACAGAGTCCAGATCTTCACTGACCGAAAGCAGAGACGAGTGAAGAAACCGTAAGTGTTTACAAAGCAAAGGAGATCAACTTGCATCTTTGTCAAAACCAAGTAAGTCACATCTTGCATGTCCTCTCGTTATAACATTTCTTATGCTCTTTGAATCACAGCCCTCCTAAATCCATTTCTGAATCCACTACCCAACATGCATATTACCTCTAACTATCATTCATCTACCTCTCATCACCTTATTTCCTAATACCACCTATATACAGCCTTACAAACAACACAACTACCCCATAAAGCGACCAACCTACAGATCCTAGAACCCACCTAAGATCGGTTATCGCAAGAATCGCATCGGTTATCAAGAATCGCATCGGTTCCTCCGATCAAAACCAGAAAACCAGCCTTTCCCCTACCCAGTTCAACGAAGCAACTTAATTGATATTTTACAGTCTTTTGTGTTAATTCATATTAGCAGGGAAACTGACCACCTTCGAAAGGAAGTTTTATATTTCCTGGGCCCAAGGCAGTTTCCTCATTTATTGTCTAATCAAAATCTTGTGGTCTTGTGTTCTTATTTGCAGGTAGTCCTTCCAAGACAAAAAGGAGTTCTTCGCAATCATCCTGATCTTTCTCTACGGTACGCGCACACCATCTCGACATTCTACAGGTATTCCTCCTAGCCCCTAACCTTATCTGTTTATAAAAGGAATGAATCATTCCGAGTGAAACATTTTGGCAAACATTTGATGGGACCCATCTTGGGTTTCTGTTTTCTTGCTTATTTTCATTTTAGGAAGCATACTTGTTGTCTGTTCTTGCTTTTGTTATATATCAGTAAAAGAATTTGTCTTGCTTTCCTAGTTTCGCATTAGTGAAAGTCATCTCTCTTGCTTCATCGAACATAATTTTCGATTTGGGTTTAAAACACGTGCATTGCATTCTCGCTTGTTGTTTTTCAATTCTAGTGAACGAGATTAAGTAATGTGTCGTACACGTGGGGGTGATATCCACGGTATTGACAGAAATTAATCTTACATTCACTGCACAACACATACCGAATCACTTCACAATTAACACAACAGCTCAAACATCCCCCTTTTTTCCGCGGTATTCCTCCGCCCGATTGAGGTAACCTTATAAGCCAAAACAACTTGACATTTCCCCTAAGTCTCTTGTTTAGGATTCTGACATCATTCTACGTCTAAAGGCATAAGCCCACGATAATTAAAATTAACCCTAGGGTTAATCTCTGGATTTGTGTGTGCATCTTGCTTGTTTTTAGTTCTCGCTTTTTTCTCATACTGCCTTCTCGTGATCAATAATTGACACGTATACTAAACGTTGTTAAAAATCAAATTAGCAGCCTTTTTATATCTTGTTAGCCTGACTTTCTTACACCGACATCGGTTACTCGACCGACGCCGGCTATAGTGTAACCGACATCGGTTACTAGACCGATATTGGTTATCTCTTTTCCAACCCCGACAAACCAAAGAACCTACCAATTTTACCATTCTGAGTTTGTTTCTATTCCCGATAGATCAAACCCTACCGTGAACACCTATCCATGGTTGTTATCACTGAAAGCAAGCTACCGCCATGGTTTCACATGCTTGCTCTGCTTTCTTTACCCGAATCACCCCCTTCACATTCTCGTGGGGAATCCTATGATACCAATGAGTTCCTAAAATTCCCGTAGGAGACAAGGACTTTGCAAAGTTTCTCGGATGCTAATTCTAGCGCTGCACAATACTATTTGTCTCATACCCCCGACCGTACGCCCGATGGTCAGCTCTTGTTGGCATGCCTATTAGTATAGCTGCTCATTTAGCTCCCACTCCGCCCGATAACACCGCCGCTTCCGCACCTTTAGCCCCATCTCCCAATCCGACAGCCTTTCAGAGGTTCATACGACTCGATTGGCTTTTCTTTGGCTAATCTTGACCCCACATATCATTACCACCGATCGCCCTACCTCATCTCTCTTGCAGACTACTCCATTCATGACTTGACTTCTCTCGCCACCTATCCACACGAGCTTTCCTTCTCAAGCTCCGCCTACCTTTTCATTCCCATACACGTATCCAAAGAACCTCAACACCTTATATGGGACATCCCTATTTGTCGCCTCAACATATTCATCCTCCATACCTTATCAACACTTAACCCCACCATTGTCTAGCGGAGGTCCTTGGCCCAATTTGCCTCCGTTTACCACAACCACACCATCATCTCATCCAACCTACGATTTCATCAAACAAATGATGGACAAAATGCAAAATCCTGGAGGCTTCGTGTGTTTCGGGAAGTCAGAAGCGCCTTGACATACGAGCAAGTTTGTCGGGAGCCCATTCACCCTTCTCGTCCCCTTCACTCATATCCTCCTCAATGGGAACTACCGAAATTTACTCGCTTTTAATAGTAAAGAGGATCCTCCTCAACAACACTTGCGATCATTTAGACATGCTTGTTATTTGATTGCCCATGATGATGCCTCGCTACTCCAAGACTTTCCCATGTCCTTATCAGACCCGCTGAGTGGTGTTGCTTTAACCAAAGACTCAATCTTCTCTTTAACCAACTAGCCCAATCTTTCTTGGATCACTTCTCCATTAACATTGCTAAGAAAGTATCCATCACCGACCTTTATGCCATTCGACAACACCAAGACGAATCTATCGCAGATTTCGCTTGACGATGGCATGGCCTTATCAACCAACTTACATATGCCTTGCCTCAGACTGAACTTATCGAACTTTTCACGCGGGCATGTGCTAAGCACATTTCTCCTACTCTCCAAATTCAAACTTTCCGTACATTCGATGAAGCCTTTACTATGGCTCGAAAACTAGAGATTCGAGCCTTAGAGGAAGAGAAATTATGTCACAGAACAAAACCCCAATTTCCGAACTCCCGATTCTACCAATAAACCAAATACCACCACTCCTCACGCGTCCACTTCTTCTAAATCAAAAGGAGCTGTCCACGCGGTGATGGTTAAATCTCAAACACCGTCTAATGCCCCACCAAAAACCACCTATAAGTATAAAGCCGAGCCCATCAACTACACTCCTTGGGAGAAACATATGGTGTGATATTGAAAAATTGCTCAAAGCAGAGCCATTACATTACCTCCCGTTAAACCTCATTCCGGGTTTGATTCCACTCGCGCCATACCTTACCCCGGTACAAAGAAAATGACTTCAGAATTTCCACCGCGTGAAGGGACACAAGCCATGAGAATCGCAAGATGTTGAAAAACATAGTGCAGAAATGGTCGACGCAGGGATATAACCTCGATAATCCTAATGCCCCCGCCAACCGAAATTTGAAAATCTTCAACAAACCATTCCCGAATCACTCTCCCAACAAGAACACAAACCAGATATCTTAGCCGAGGAGAGTGTTCATGAGATCCATGCGCTTCTTTGATACCAAAACCCAAAGCCTCTATCGAGAAAATTTTCAATCAAGCCTCTTCACTAACACAGAGCCCGAACCTCCTTTACCACCATCAAGCCAAAGCGAAATCATTCCTTTACCCATAAAGGAGTTAACTCGCCTGCACTCTCTTCCCATCGATGAGTCTCGCTTATACCACATCCCTACAAGATCGCGAACGGATGTTATCTAATCTATCTATTTCCCTGATTTCCTTCTACCACTCTTGTTGCACAAGAGGAAGGTACGCCACTCCTTTTGACATCCTTAGACGAGAAATCTCTTGCACCGACATCACCAAATTCTTTAACCATGACGGATCCTCTCGAACATGCCCTCTTACCTATTAGTTCTTCATCGCCTAAATCTTTTCAACGACCGGTTGACCTCTTAACATCTATTGATACAGTGCCTCATCTACTCCCTGTATCACACCCACAGTGGACCGGAATCACAACCCACCTTTCTTCCGTACAAAAGTTCACATTCACACGTGAGGACTGTCATTCCACAGAAGATAGACAAATCTATGGGAACGCTTGAGTACGCCATATTCTACTCAAATGCAAATGACCGATCCCGAGACCTCCACCATATACCCGAAGTGTTTACGTGCTTAAAATGCCCATGTTCTCACCTTCACCCCCTCACCTCTACCAAATGCCTCATCCACTTCTATTAACTTAGCCAAATCTTCCCTACGCTGGGACCTTACCCATACCTGGGCCTAACACACCCGCCTAAGCGACTAGATTTGTCCAAGAATAAAGCCGCCCCGCCACCTAGAGACACACTCAACCCGTGCCTCTATCACAATCAAAACCATCATCGTCATACCTACCTTCCATATGGGACCTCATCCTTCCACCTCGCACCAATATATCATACCTCCCGCGTTTTCTTCAAAACGATCTACGCCTTCGCACCCTATACAGGATCTAAGGGTATATCAACATTATCACCCCACGTATCCCGTCCACCCATCAACCCTAAACAAACTCCATCATCAAAGGATTTATTTTTTCTCACTCACCCTTTCTCCGTGGTTGTTTTCCGCTACCATGTCATCTCGTAGCCTCATCATCTAATCCAATATAGCTTCGCGCCAAAGAAACCACGTTTAGTGAAAACACGTATCAACACCCCTGCTAAACCACCACCCATACGAACCAACCACGCCCAAACATTACCAAAACCCGCACAATCAATACCCTCATCCTCTTCTGATTTTGACCCACTCAAAGGATCTTACGCCAAAATCCTTGCTATGTTAGTAGAGAATGCGACCATTTCCCTACCCCCACTTAGACCTTATGACCCGTCTAAACCTCGACCTATAGGTTATGATGAGTCTAAGATCTGCGCTTATCACCGCACACCAGGACATGATGTGGAGGGATGCAAAGCTTTAAAACCATCCTTCGTCGGGCCACCTCTCCCAGATAGAAAGGTTAAGAAAGACAACTTACGAAGGGAGAGACCTTTAGCTTCATTCCCTCTCCTATACCATCTATCCCCGCCTCACCAAGATCTCTATCATTATTACAACCCCACCTCAAGACCATGATTTATCCCAATCATCTTCTTCATCTCAAAGCCTACGAGATTAATATGATTAGTGTTGCTACTCGAGCGCAGTAAAAACAATGAGAAAGCGAAAGAAAGCACACTCGCGCCCTCTCCTTCTCCGTCCAACATCCCGATTGCACCACCACCAAAGTGGTTATTCGTGGACCCGCTTACCCCATCTCTAATGGAGCTGCCCATCGAGCCATGATTAAACAGCCTTCACCAATCACCCGTAAAATGACACTATATGATCTCATTCAGACTTCAATCTCATCGACAAGCTCTCGTTGAAATTCTTCAGGGATCGAGGTCTTACCTAATGAAACCCCCCGCCGTTGCCTCCATTCTAACACCCAATCACGTTGCTCTCTCACCAAACAACCCACCGCCCCAACCACTTCTCGCCTCTCGTACCACAAGCCGCAGCTGGGCTCAAGATGAAATTGTCGATTTTGGTACGTAAGATCCCGACTCGCCTGCTCATCTCGGCCTTACGTCCGGGACATTCGTACGCCGTGTTATGATTGACGGGGTGCTAGCCTAAACATCATCTCTTCAAAAGCTTTTCAACAAATGAATATCCCTTCTAGCTACATGTGTGCCAACCCCATCATGTCATGCGGTCATTCAATGACGCTATTACCTCTACCTTAGGCACCGTGATCCTCAACATTCGGTAGACTAATGACTTTACCCGAACTCTTCTATGTCCTCGAGGGAGAGTTCCAATATAATATATGTTGGTCGCCTCGATCCGGCCATGGGATGCGTTCCTCAACATTACATGATGCATAAAATTTGAGTACGAGGGGAAGTCCTACACCGTAAAAGCTGATCCTCCCCTTTAAAACCTCGCAATATGTTATACCGCCCTAACGATGTGCTTATACCAATCAAGACACCCATACATTCAACCCAACCATCCTCTTCAAATGTACCTCAACCATCCACCTCAACCGCGCCTACGCCTTCAATCGATGAAACCACCGCCGCAAAACCACTTCCCTTCCCGCAGCTAACATCCCAACCTCCGACCCCTTAGTAGATGTTTTTCAACGCCTTACGCTCGGGGAGTATCGCCTATATAACGTTAGTTCTTTCCATACCCCACAGAGAGTACGGACAATTACATGCACATCCTACCTATGACCGTGCGTGTGGGGAAGTAATCTCCTACGACCACCTCACTGCCGCACTAACCTAACGTATGGGGGTGTCGACGCATCTTCCGTTGCCCCTGAGCCTCCTCTTGGTGTGGTTCCTTTCCAATCCGATTTTCAATACCTGACAAATCGTCGCTTCGCCCTCACCTTCTTGACTCTCGCTGTGCTTGGAAAGGCTTTGGTTTTGGTCTTTATGAACAAGGCCGACATACGCTCATCCCCATCACACACGCAAACACAATGATCGTAGTGGTCTCGGTTTTCCGAAACACCTACACAGAGACACCTCGTGTCGGGCTTGTCTTCTCGGAAGAAGACGACGCTCACCCCTACCAAACCATCATCACCCACTTTGCCATCATCACCATCAGTAATCGATAGATCACGAATCTATCCCTCCTAACTTTTTTTTTTTTTTCATAAATGCTATCTTCATAGGTCCTCTCACTTATCAACGCGATAATGAGGACCCCTCTTCTATCCCCTTCTATATCCGACATGATCGAAGAGGACTCGCCTTGATTAATGTTGTTGAGTGCCAGGATGATGACTCCATCCTCACTTACCTTGGCGCGGATGACTCTTATATTCAACGAGCCTTACCATCTGAAACCCAAACCATGCTGAATGAATCTACTATAGAAATCAACATCCACACGGAGGAGGATCCTCACATTGTGAAGATCGGACAATCCCTTAACGCATCAGAACAAGTCGCCTTTACTACTTTCCTCCGTGCTCGCAACCAAGCTTTCGCTTGGTCCTACGCTGACATGCCAGGAATTGATCCTACCATTGCTGTCCATAACATCACTCTAAACCCCGATTCCAAACCAATCAAACAAAAACTGAGAAAAATGCATCCACGCATTGCCCTCTTGGTCAAAGAAGAGCTTCAACGACTTCTTTCTCGCTTCTTCATCTTGCCTATCGACTATCCTCAATGGATTTCTAACATCGCACTGCCACTAAAGCGACGGGGACTTTGATATGCACGGATTTCTCGGGATCTTAACCTCGCTTGCCCTAAGGATGACTTCCCCTACCCAAGTATTGATCAACTTGTTGATCTCATCGCGGGTCATGAAATGCTTTCTCTCATGGATGGCTTTTCAGATACAACCAAATTTTGGTCGCTCTCGCCGATCAACACAAAACTACCTTCATAACTCCTCGGGAACCTTCGCTACGTGTAATGCCATTGGCCTTAAGAATGCCGGTGCGACCTATCAAGCGGGCTATGACCTACATTTTTCATGACATTATGCACACTATCCTCAAGATTACGCCGACGATCTTCTTGGCAAGTCTAAACATCGCAGTTGAACATCTCGATGTTTTAACCATTATTTTTGATCGCCTACTACAATATTCTCGTCCGTCTTCAACCAAAAAATGTGTCTTTCGTGTCCTTTCGGGAAAACTTCTTGGCTTTATCGTCTCTTTGCGTGGCATTGAGGTCGATCCATCTAAAGTCAAAGCTATTCTAGAAATGCCCCCACCTACCAATCTCAAACAATTGCGTAGTTTACAAGGTAAGCTCCAATCTATCCGACGTTTCATCTCCCAACTCTCGGATCGATGTCAACCTTTCCATCACCTCCTTAAGAAGGACATTGATTTTCAATGGAGCCAAGAGTGCCACCAAGCCTTTGAGGCTCTTAAAACTTATCTCTTGCAGCCACCCGTGCTTATCCCACCTCAAGACGACCGCCCTTTCTACCTTTACCTTTCCGCCACTGACCACGCTGTAGGGGCCATGCTTGCACATCGTGACTCTGAAAATCGAGAACAAGCCGTTTATTATATAAGTCGTACTTTGGTGGATTATGAGACTAGGTATACACATGTAGAAAAGTTGTGCCTAGCCCTATCATTCGTGGCTACCAAGCTCCGACACTACCTTCTGAATCACAAAACTTTCGTCATCACTAACACGGACCCCATCCATTACATGTATGCCAAACCTCATCTAAACCAACGCATCGCCCGATGGCTCATGCTCCTCGCCGACTCGACCTTGAGTTCGTCCACCGTAAATCAATCAAAGGACAAACCATCGCACCAACTTCATGGAAGCCCCTTTACCGGGAACAATTTACCAATTTTACATTCCCGACGAACTCATCGCCACTCTTTCACTCAAGGAGGAGTCATATCAATGACTCTCTTTCGATGGATCCAAATGCCAACGCGGTGGAGGAGCCGGCGTTGTTCTTATTCCTCTCGACGCCGAGCCTATGCCTCTTTCATTCCGACTCGATTTCCTCGCACTAATAATACAAATGGAATACGAGGCCCTTGTTCTGGTCTCCATAAGTGCATACCGCACTTAGGTATCAAATCTATCAATATTTTTGGCGACTCTCAATTGGTAGTCAATCAAGTTATGGGCATCTACCAATGCAAAAATGAGGAACTTCAAAAATACAAACACTACGTGGATTCGCTTCTAGCCTTATTTACTCACTATTCTATCCAAACCATTCCACGCTCTACTAACAAATTTCATGGATACTATGGCTTGCTTAGCCTCGCAAATTCCAGCCTCATCAATCGACTCGACATTTTTGTCTTGGTCCAACAACTCTTCGCCCCATCTTATTCAGCCCCAGTTGTTTGTACGATAAAATACGTGTGTCTCGCTAACTCGCAGGATACTTGGTATCACCAATTCCATGACTACCTTACAACCTCTCGCTTCTCCCTTCCGACCTTACTAGTCGGTAAACGTGCTTTTCTTAAACGTGTTTCTCGTTATGTAGTTATGGGGGACTCCTTTATAAACGTGGCTTTGATGGCATCCTCCTTCGATGTCTCACCGGGTGCGGAGATCACCCATACCATCCAACAAGTCCATGACGGTATTTGTGGTGGACATTTTAGTGGCTCTTGCCGTGGCTAAACGAATCCTTCGCCTTGGTTATTATTGGCCTACTCAATAACGATCGCTACGAATATGTTAAGCGTTGTGTTATGTGTCAACAACATGCCAACCTTCAACATACTCCTAGCCACCCGCTCCTGTGTCGCCGAGATCTTTCGCCCTTCTCACAATGGGGTTTAGACCTTATGGTGAGATTCACCCGCCCTCTTCACAACGCCACCGATGGATTATCACAAAGAACCGAATATTACACAAAATGGGTGGAGGCTATTCCACTCATTTCAACTAAAAAGGAAAAATTGTCGAATTCATTAACCATCACATTATCTCGCCGTTTTGGTATTCCTCATCGCCTAATAATGATAATGGTAAATCTTTTAAAAACAAGTTGTTACAAGACCTTTGTGACAACTTTGGTATCAAACTTAGTTTCTCATCACCTTACTATCCGCAGGCCAATGGTCAGGCTGAATCTTCTAATAAAACCCTAACCAAAATCCTCATGAAAGTTGTCAATGAATCCGGAAGAAATTGGCACGATCACATTCCCTTTGCCCTTTGGGCTTATCGTATACAAAGCATTCGTACTCTACTAATGCCACACCTTTTTTTCTTTTCGTATATGGTACCGAGGCTGTTTTGCCTCTCGAAATACAAATACCCTCCCTTAGAATATCTCTTCGATATTCTCACCAACGATGATTTCCGCCAAGAGCGGTTAGCCCAATTGGAGCTTCTTGACGAACGCCGCCTTTACAGCCTCTTGATCACCTTCAAATCTATCAAAAACGCATCAAACGTGCTTATGATAAGTGACTTCATGAGCGTATCTTTAAGGTTGGTGATCTTGTCCTCAAAGAGAATCAACATGTCACCAAACTAGAAAAGAGCAAACGTGGAAAATTTGCTCCCAATCGATTGGGCCTTACATAATCACTCACACCTATGGATCGTGCACTTATCGCTTAGCTTCGCTTAATGGTAAGCCCGAGCCTCGAACCCCTTAATGCCTCGTGCATCTTCGACCATTCTACCGTTGAATTTAGTGTTATATCACTTCTTATCTACCTACCGCTCGTCCCGAGCTCACATACCACCACATGCACTTCTGTTTCCTACACCTCATAATAAAAATCAAGCTCACATAGTTTGATTCTCACCTCACCTAAACGATGCCTTCCCTTTTTAGTCTAGTCCATGACTTCAAAGTATTAAAATAAGCCGTATTCTTATGGGATTTTCTTGAGTCAAACTTCCTACCAAACTAGATGCTTCACGCCAAAAGAACATCTAGCTATCTAAATTATATATAGACTGCTCCTCGAAGGACAGCTATATGCCAAATTATTGCTGCTATTATATATAGACTACTCCCCGAAGGACAACTATGCACTAAAATCATATCTCGCTACTATAAATAGATCGCTCCCTCAAGGACAAATATACACAATAGCCAGCCTTTATCGAAGCTTCTCGCATTGATCAGCTTCGTGAAGACCTCAAGAATAGCACAATCAATATCCTCAGACTTCCCGCATCGATCGCCTATATTCAAGCAAAATAAAAGCCTCATTCAAAAGAAATTTTTGGGTCATGGACTTGTCTATTTAGGGTAGGTTCTCTTTCGCCGTAACACTCACTTTGTAATAAATTCTCTGCACCTCAGCTATATCATCCACCTCACCTCACCATTTGTTTCAACTCAAGGGATGTAACGTCACCCGATATATTGTGATCATACAACTCTTTTCACCTATGGACTTCGCCTATGCACGGTACCTAGGGCTTCAAGCTCGCTTCTACGTTTGGTGGTTTGTTTAGCTCTTTTCACCTACGGAGCACTCTTTCCACTTTGCCTCGCATCTAGGATTGTGTGTTGATCTTAATCAGACATGGTTCCCTACCACTTGGGTAGGCTAACTTTCGCTTCCCTTATACCTTTACAACATCACCAATTCATTACCAACACCAACAACCTTACCTTACCAATATTAATATCAATATTTTTACCAACCAACCAATTGCCTAAACCGTACTAAATTGCCTCGATTCCCGCCTCCCCGATCCTAAGGGAGAACTACATCGGTCCGAGGCCCCTCCTCGCTTTGTGCAAAGGGCTATGTAGGCAAGACTTTGAGACATGGGGTCTCCCAAGGTTAGCTCGACCATCCCCTACCATAACCTATCATGTGTGGTAAATATAAATATTTTTGTGTATTTCTATTTAATCACATTCCTCTTTATCCTTTTTCAAAACACCGAAAGTCAAAACGAAAACATTCTTATTATTATAACTCAAATCAACATACATATCTCGCTTTATTTAGATGTTAAACAAATACATCTTCTCTATCATCGACACGCAGTGTCGGTATCCTTATTTATTCTTATACCTTGCTAACATTTATTTAGACCCTCACGCCTCATCCCGAACTAGGCGATGATCGTGATCGCGACCCTCTCGCCAGCCCCTCCTGCCTCCTCAAATGGCTCCTCTGCAATGGTACATGGCTCCAACTATCGGGTCCTCATGGCCCCTCGATCAATCCGCCAATCTCTCCTCGTAACATATGAACAACACTCCTCCGCAAAATAGCTCCACTCACTCAATAAACCTCCAATCTCAACTCTCCACGTCGACAAGTCAATTTGGTTTTCAAAATAACAAAGTGACATTAATCCATAAGCCATATTTTTCTTTTTATAGGTTTTTCGCCTTAACCATATATCGGTTTCATTTTTCCCTAATGAACCGGTAGATCCAGGGTCCCTTAACCGATATCGCCCGGTCATGTAGAATCGACATCGGTTTTTCTCGCCAACTTTCCCCAATTTTTTTGCCCTTATTTACCATTTTCCCTTTTTTTTAACCACATATCACCTATATCCACCTTTGCTGAACACCATTTGTTTACCTATTCGGCCTGACCCAAGGCCTCAACCTACCTATTCGGCCCGACCCAAGGCCTCAACCTACCTATTCGGCCCGACCCAAGGCCTCAACCTACCTATTCGGCCCGACCCAAGGCCTCAACCTACCTATTTCGCCCGACCCAAGGCCTCGCCTACCTATTCGGCCCGACCCAAGGCCTCAACCTACCTATTTCGCCCGACCCAAGGCCTCGCCCTACCTATTTGGCCCGACCCAAGGCCTCAACCTACCTATTCGGCCCGACCCAAGGCCTCAACCTACCTATTCGGCCCGACCCAAGGCCTCAACCTACCTATTTGGCCCGACCCAAGGCCTCAACCTACCCATTTGGCCCGACCCAAGGCCTCAACCTACCTATTTGGCCCGACCCAAGGCCTCGCCTACCCATTCGGCCCGACCCAAGGCCTCGCCCTACCCATTTGGCCCGACCCAAGGCCTCAACCTACCATTCGGCCCGACCCAAGGCCTCAACCTACCTATTTGGCCCGACCCAAGGCCTCAACCTACCCATTCGGCCCGACCCAAGGCCTCAACCTACCCATTTGGCCCGACTCCAAGGCCTCAACCTACCCAACTTGGCCCGACCCAAGGCCTCACCTCACCATCCGGCCCGACCCAAGGTAACTTAACAACTTGGCCGACCCACGGCCGTATCACCAATACCATACCCACAATCAACGTTTTATTTTATCCATCCATCATGTACCTTTTGTTCAATCGAGCTCACTTGTTCGTGTTTTACCATGATTAGGGTCCTTGACTTGATCTGTCGACCAACTTTGCCTAGACCTAGACCGAGACGTTTATCTCAACCAAACCAACCATTTCGTACCGCCGAACATGCCTAAACGCTTCTATACCTTACCGTTATATACCCTGGAGCTACTTCCTATGCCTTGGATACCGTGATTATATCACCCTTGTTTGGATAAACTATCGACCTTTGCCTATGCATTGCTGGTTTGCTCGTCAAATCATGTACCCTAGTCGCACTATTGCATTTCAACATGCGTCCGCTTCCTGGACTTACCCCACCACCTTTTCCCCATCCCTCTACACCATTTACCCTTTATCAACCCTATCCCCGATTTCCGCTCACTCAATCTATGATAGATTTGAGGGGGATTACCTATACCCTTAACAGGGGAAACCACTTCATATTATTGTCCGTGCAGCCTTTACAAAACAAGCTACACGACAATAAGGGCTAATGTAGACACCAAATTTGTGTCTTACGACCCTCAGGACCCGCATCTCATCTCGCAACTTAACCTCATCACCTAAACCTTACACAATTATTTATTAATTACCTCAGTAATTGATAAATCCACATCACCTTACCTCGCCACCTCATTTTGCCACCTCATCATGACCTAGCCCTAACCCTAAACTAACCTAATTAAGACCTATGACTTGGTCTAGACTCACATCCATAACTAATGCCTCCTTACTCGCACCCAAAACCGACCTTCTAGCCACTTGACCAAGCCCGCAACTAATCTCTCGGAGAAAAGCAGGAAGGTGGGCTATTTTACTAAAAATAGCCTACTTTTTCCTTACCGATGCCGGTTCCTACTCGACCGCCGTCGGTTACGCAACCGCCATCGGTTCCCTGTAAATGGCCTCCCCAAACCAAAAACAAAGGATCGAAAATTCATTTTTGGATCAAAGGAAAGGATTTTTGAATCAACAGAGATCATTGGGAGTGAAAAACAGAGTCCAGATCTTCACTTGACCGAGCAGAGACGAGTGAAGAAACCAGAAGTGTTTACAGCAAAGGAGATCAACTTGCATCTTTGTCAAAACCAGTAAGTCACATCTTGCATGTCCTCTGTTATAACATTTCTTATGCTCTTTCAATCACCCTCCTAAATCCATTTCGAATCCACTACCCAAAGATGCATATTACCTCTAACCATCATTCATCTACCTCTCATCACCTTATTTCCTAATACCACCTATATACAAATTCTTACAAACAACACAACTACCCCATAAAGTGACCAACCTACAGATCCTATAACCCACCTAAGATCGGTTATCGAACCAGCACGGTTATCGAGAATCGCACGGTTCCTCCGATCAAAACCAAAACCAGCCTTTCCCCTACCAGTTCAACGAAGCAACTTAATTGATATTTTACGTCTTTTGTGTTAATTCATATTAGTAGGGAAACTGACCACCTTCGAAAGGAAGTTTTATATTTCCCGGCCCAAGGCGCTTCCTCATTTATTGTCTAATCAAAATCTTGTGGTCTTGTGTTCTTATTTGCAGTAGTCCTTCCAAGACAAAAAGGAGTTCTTCGTAATCAGCTCCGATCTTTCTCTACGGTGACGTGCACACCATCTCGACATTCTACGAGGTATTCCTCCTAGCCCTAACCTTATCTGTTTATAAAAGGAACGAATCATTCCGAGTGAAACAAAGTAGCATAAGTTGGAGGATTTCCCAGCACTGTATGAACACATGAGTAAAAACAAGAAGGAAAAGTGTGCAAAGTGATGATCAAGGTGAAATGGTTGAATGTTGATCAATAGATGCTTTATCTAGAATCAGAACCCATGCTAGTTACAATTTGTGCCAAGACATCAACACACACGCGTGAGCCTCTAAATGCAAAGCCACACATCATGAGGGAGTAAGTAATACATTTTAAGTATATAAATGCAACGCATCAAAAGGAAGTATATCAAGAAACCATGGAAGTCATCAAAGATCTACAAGCTGAAATACAAAGTGCTTAAAATAATAGGTGCATGAGAGATACCGTGTGAAGAATGTTGAGCTCCCACATAAGGATGTGGATGACATGAAAGAGGTGTGTAATATGTTGTGCCATGAGAGTATCCTCCCATTGGTAGGGGAGCGGATTTGGGAAAAGGTGTTGCGGGCTAGGGTTGAGCATGAGAGGAAGATACTTATTGCTAATATACCACCCCATGATCATGAATTTGACAAATAAATCACACTTGATGTGGTGATTGATGGCTAGATGGTGCACAACATTTTTATTGATATGGGCACCAAAGTAAAATTACTCACTCTCGATGCATGGAATCAAATGGGGAGACCTACATTGTAGCCATATTTAAATGTGTTTTATATAGAAAACAAAAATAAGCTTATTCTTATAGTGGTACTACAAGATGCATCCATTATTATTCAATGAGCCAAGATTATTGGAGACTTTGAGGTATTAAAGCTTGCTAAATCTGATAACTTTCCAAAGATTACTTGGATAGCCTGGTGCTATGCAAATAATGTTGATCTATAATTTAACAAGAGATATAGTAGTTTTAAGAACAAATACAAGCACATGATCATACCTTTGTATGATAAGAAGGAAGAGCCTTATGTTGATCCTTTGAGTGAAGAAGAGCTTAATCAAATTTATGCACAGACGGTGTGCGATCCGAAAATGTAGAACCATCAAAGGAAGACATACTTCAGTGGGAATATGCACATTCTATAAGTGACACTACCAGTGTTACTTATGATAACTAGGCTCATTACACATACAAGATGGTCAAACATGAAGTTAAGGGAAGATTCACTAGGATGATTAGGTTACGCATGGTTAGGTGGATGGGATCGTCTCTGTACTAAGGTATACTTCAAGCGATGGAAAACCTGATACATTTTTGTGCATCATTGAGGCTTAGTGGTAGAATGAAGGAGATAGAAGAAACATGTTGGTCTATACCTTACGTGAGATAGTAGGCGCTAGTGGAATACACATACGAGATATTCTTTTAGAATGGTGAGAAGTGAGAATATCCTTTTCCATAAGGTTTATTCGAGTAATGTACCTACATACATCTCGTGAATTTTATGGGAAGAATTTGGCTTCCCATCATGTCTATAATTATGAGATACTATGTGCTCAAGGAAAGGAGGATTTACCACCATCCCTCTGGTACATGAGTTATACTCCACATTACGTAGATGTGTGTGTGCCTGGTATGTCCATGTTGAATTCAAAAGGGAGACTAAAAGCTGGAAAGAGATGACAAGCATTGTTGTCCACTCAAAATTCCCTGCTCTTAAGAAAGTGAATTTTCAAAATTTTGAGTTTAAGTGTCTTCTCTGTTGTACTGAAAATGTTAAAAGTCAAGAAATTGAGAAAATCTGTGTTTTTGGGTCATTTTGTGTGTTTTTCGGGCCTGTCGGACATTTTTGTCCCGCACGTCCCAAGTTCAAAAGTGCGCTCTGTTCCCCGATCGGCCGATTTCCCAAAGTTTGTCTTTTTCGGGCCCGTCGGAACTTTTTGTCCCAAATGTCCCAAGTCCAATTGTGCAAGTTGTTCCTTTTTCGGCCGAAACACCCGAATCACGTACTTCGCACTTTCATGTTCCAAATGTCCCAAGTCAAATTGTGCAAGTTTTTCCTTTTTGGCTGAATTGCCCAAACCGCGTAGATTTCACACTTTCTTGTCCCAAGTGTCCCGTGTTCAATCGGGAAAGTTGTTCCATTTTGCCGATTAAACTCGAACCGCGTGCTGGCGATTTTTGCATCCCAAATGTCCCAAACTCTTAGGACCCATTGTCACCTTTTCACCCGAACTGCCGAGCTGCATGTTTCACATTCGCGTCCCATGTGTCCCAAAAGGCATTTGTGTGTCTTTTCCCCGCTTCACCCGAATCGGCCGAGCCGCGTGTTTCGCGCATTCGCATCTCACATGTCCCAAATGAACCAAGTGCCATTCGTGCTTATTTTTTCCCACTCTACCCGAATATCATGCTTATTCAAATTGGTAGGTATGTATTAAATGCACATTCATTATCTTTCTCTCTCCTAATCGGCTATATAATGAGCAAACCCCTATGCATTTTTCACACTGCTTCCATGCTATCCTTTGCTCGAACCCTTGCAATATAATTTCCTACGCGTGTATCCCTTCCCTCTGTAATTCTTTCCCGAAGTCTAGCTCGCGTCTCTGTCCTCCGAATTACTATCAATATGAAGATCAAATTTCAGGGACAGGAGCAAATCTCGCCACTAGAATCTGCCGTTTCCAATGTTGGGGACAGTGAAGCTCGTCATCTTGATTTCGGTGATTTTTGGGCAAGGATGGCAGATGCAAGCCCTACACCAATGGCGCAGATGATTCATGACAGTGGTTTGGCTTTCTTACTGGAGGTTTCGATCTCGAGTGCAGTGTCTTTGACACGGTGCTTTCATGCGGAGCTCACTTCGACCTCCCGATTCAAGTGAATTTTGAAGTCATGGGTCCCTCCCATTCATAACCGCCTGTCTTCTTCTCCTTGTTCTTCTCTTCTTTTCTAATTCTTTTTCTCGGATTCATTGTAACTAGTTGAGGTATTGCGATTGGCAATCCTTAACTAATCTTTAGTTAAAAGAAGTAGTTACAAAGAGTAACTGATTTGTAAGCTATATAATGGCCTCTCCATGCCATTTTGAAGGAAGGAAGAACTTGGTTTATTTTCTGAAAGTGTAAATAGATCATAAAGAAATCAATACAGAAGGGCTTTCCATTCTTTGTCTATCTGATCTCTGTTATCCCTAAGCTTTCATTTAATTTTTGTGAAGATCATTTGTCTCTAGTTTGTTAGTCTTGCCGATTGCATACTCTCCAACTTTGCAAGCATGGCGATCTTGTATAACCAAGAAGGAACTTTGTGTCCTTGATTAATGAATCTGTAGAACTTTGTGTCTTTAAATTCCATCTTATTTATATGATACAAATGATCTTGTTTCAATTCACTGTAACTTCGCATACATAAAGAATTACTCTGTTATCTATAATTCTGCATGTTGCCTTTCTGCTCATTCTCAAACTCTCATTCCTCAGTCCTTTTGTAATTGATGATCTTTATAGAAAACACTTTCGTAATATCCAAGTTTAACCAGAAAATCATGTTTTGTATATTTGTAAATAGGTTCGTTTCTGAATAAGGGAACCTCTCCCATTAAAGAGGAGGGACTTCTTGTCCCCTGACTGTTGCTCTTCGTAAAGTCCTATTTGACGACCAACAGTTTTTGGCGACTCCACTGGGGAAAATCATATTCCAGTTCTGTAATTTTTGATCATCCTTTGATCTGGTGACTCCACATTTTACTCAAGGGAGAAGGGCCCTTGGTATTGAAGATTCTCAGTTTCAACTTTTGGAGTAGCAGGGTTTTCCTTTCCCTTCAACGAGAAATAGAAGGACTCGTTCAACAAGCACTCCACCTGTTCAAGATAGAATTCCTACGGGTGGTATTCCTTCAGAGCCAGCTAGTCCTAATCTTCAAGCTTTGATTCTTGCTGGTGTTGCAGTTCCTCTCCAAGCCATTTTTCCAAGAATGGCGGTACCATTTCCCTGGGGTCATCGTGTCGGGCCCCTTGCCCTTCCTCAGCCTTTGCATGAGTTACCCAGAGGTAACCGGAAGAACTTCCCTAAATTCAAAGGTGATGGCAAAGTGCATCCTGATGAACACATCGCAGCCTTCATAGTTGCATGTGGAGTTCTGGGAGTTGAACATGAAGACGTCTCCGTGAGACTGTTCGTTGAGACTTTACAAGATAATGCTGCTGATTGGTTCTATCACCTTCCGGCTGGTGCTATCACTAGCTGGGACACCATGAGAACTAGGTTTGAAAACCATTTCAAACCAGCAGAAGATGTGCATGCCTTGCTAGCCCAAATCTCTCAGATAAAGAAAGATTCACCAGAGCCCATGAGAGAATTTGTGGCCCGATTCAACAGGTTAATTAATAAAATCTGGTAAATACTCGACCTATTGATCAAATCCAAAAATGTTTCTTCCTAAATGCCCAATCGCCTGAAGTTAGTTATGCGCTAAGAAGGGCTAATCTCGCAACAAGATTAGCACTTCAAGGACCTCTGTTAAAGTTCCTGTCAATGCAACCTGTGAAGTTGAGGAACCAGAGGATGATGAGGATAATGAAGCTTGCGAGGAATTGGTGGAAGAAGTTGATGATGAAGCAGATGAACTTGAGGGATCTCGAGTTAATTTCTTCACCACTGAGGGCATTGATGATGGAGATGATTATGATGAAGTAAAGCGGACATGAATAGTGAATCATTCATTGTCATGACTCGAGAGCAGCACAAATCGAGGGAAAAGTGACGCAGCCCCCAAGAAATCTAAGGAGCAGCCGGCAACTATCCCCGTAATTGCAAAAAGAGGATCTCCTATCCCCACTTCATCTACACCAAAGGTGAGTCCTGTCAATCCTGCTATTAAAGTTACTTCTTTTTCCCCTAAAGTTGATAAACCTAGGATCTCAAATGATGATGGCCCATCCATACGGGGTCTTTTGATATTATTGATCACTTGAAAAAGACTAAGGTTCAAATCTCAGAGGCTGAGTATTATCAAACCCATCCCAAAGCTTTTGCTAAAATGATTCACTTTGTCAATTCCCATTCTAAAACCACATCTAAAGGCCTTTTACCCACTCCTTCTACACCACAAACCCTAGTCTGGCACTCACTGTCACCTCACCCAATGACAAAATTAAACCATTTTATGTAACACTTCTTATAGCTGGTCATAGGCTCGCATTAATTGTGTCATTGACTCAGAGCCTTTAAAATGTGATGCCTCGCTAAAGTACCTTATGCCTTAGGCTTAACCTCACACACACTTATGGATCTTGTTACTCCATGGAGAGTAAGGAAGTGCCCCTGGTCGGAAGAATTAAAGATGCACAAGTGGCTTTTGCTGCTTTGCCTGAAAAGAGAGTTTTGGCTACCATCTTAGTAGCAGATATTCCTCCTTCATACGGGATGTTGCTAAGTAGGAACTTCTGTAAGGATGTGGGTGGAGAAATTCAAATGGATTGGTCACATGCACTCGTACCTGTTAATGGACAAATGAAGAAGTTGATGCCTGAGAAGCAATCTGAGTATATTGTACAAAAAACGGATGATCCTAAAGCACAAATACTCTATGAGGATATGGGTCATGGCAACTACATGATTATGTCCCCTGATGAAATCCAACTCCCCAAAGTGTCACCTAAAGATCCTAATGGTGTTTGGATTTTAGAGTTTGATGGAAGTTGTTCCTCAGCTGGTTCTGGAGCTGGTGTCCTACTGGTGTCACCTGAAGGTAGCCTTCATCCTTTTTCATTTAAGTTGCAGTTCGAAAATACTAATAATACAAAGCAGAGTATGAGGCTCTCATTCTTGGACTGCAAGTGGCCAAAGAACAAGGTGTAAAGAATCTTCTGGCTCATGGTGATGCAGAATTGATTGTAAAGCAAGTTAGAAGCCTTTTTCAGGTAAAAAATGGAAGGTTGAAACATTACCGGAATCAGGTTTGGGATTCCATTGAATTTCTTGATGCTTTCTCCATCGAGGCAATACCTAGGGAGAAGAACAAAGCAGGCTGATTCACTAGCAGTCTCAGGGTCACTACTGATTCCTCATCCTGACTTCTCTCAGGATAAATTCACCATTGAGATGGTCCATCGGCCTAGTGTACCTGATAATACCAATAACTGGCAAGTTTTCAATGATGATCAACACTTGCTTTCTTTCCTTGAACTCAAGGGTAATTTCGAACAGCTGTATTTTGAAGGAAGTGACAACCTACCTCGTGAAAGTGTGCCCTTTGACAAAGCAGTCACTCGAGGAGAAGAAACGGATCAGGATGGATGCATCAATCTCAAAGGAAACAAGATTCCTAAAGGATTGGTGAGTTTGGAGGAACTATTTGATAAACATGATAGGTATGTGAAGTCTAGAGCTTCCACTGGACCTCAACAATCAGCTGAGTATGACAAGATTGATATTGGGAGTTCTACTGATCCTAAGCTCGTGAACATTGGAAAATGTTGCACAGCAGATGAGAGGAAGAAAGCAATTGACCTTTTAAAGAGGTATAAGGATGTTCTTGCTTACTCTTATGAAGATTTAAAAGCTTTCAAACCAAAAGATATGCAGCATTTTATTCCACTCGAATTAAGCCTTTTAAGCAGAAACAGAGGCAATACAACCCCAAAATAGTTGACACCATCTTTCAGGAAATACAGAAGTTGTTGAAGGCCAAAATCATTTTTCCCATTCACCATTCAACATGGATTGCTAATATTGTGCCTGTTAGGAAGAAAAATGGTGAGATCCGCATCTGTGTTGATTTCAGGAATCTGAATCAGGCTTCTTTGAAAGATAATTATCCTTTGCCTATGATGGATCAGGTCTTGCAAGTAGTAACAGGATCTGAAATGTTATCTATGCTTGATGGATTCTCGGGATATAATCAGGTAGAGGTTGATACTGCAGATCAACACAAAACAGCTTTCACTACTCCTTGGGGTACCTTTGCTTACAAGAGAATGCCTTTTGGGCTCATTAATGCTGGTGCCACTTTTCAGAGAGCTATGGATCTGGCTTTTGGAAGTTTGAAAGGGAAGTGTATTGTCATATACCTTGACGACTTGACATGTTGTTTTCTAAAACAACTGGCGGATCATTTTGATCACCTCGGAGACAGCTTCGCTAAGATGTAGAGAGCATGGGATTTCTTTGAATCCTAAAAATATGTCTTTTGTGTCACAGAGGGAAAACTATTAGGGCACATCGTCTCCAAAGATGGTATTAAGATTGATCCTGAATGAGTACAAGCTATCCAGCAAATTCCTCTCCCAACCAGCAAAAAGGGCGTGCACTCTTTCTTTGGTAAGATCAATTTTTTAAGAAGATTCATCCCTGATTTTGCAGAGTTAACTTTGAATATTTCTCAAATGATGAAAGGGAAACAAACATTTGGTTGGTCTTCTGAAGGAAAGGAATCCTTTGAGGGTATTAAAAGAGCTATCGCTAAAACTCCTGTTTTAGCCTGTCCTGATTTCAGCAAAGATTTTATTATCTATTGCTATGCCACAGATAATACCTTGGCTGCTATTTTGACTCAAGAAGACTCTAATGAGCATGAACTCCCAATTGCGTTCATGAGCTATATTCTGAAAGATCATGAGTTAAAATACACCATGATGGAAAAACATGCTTTTGCAGTGGTCAAAGTTGTTAAGCAGTTTCATTTTTACATCCTCAATTCTCATTCCATGGTGTTGGTTCCAGATACAACTGTTAAGTCAATTCTCACACAACAAGAATTTGGATCCAAGAGAGGGAACTGGGTTGCTAAGGTCCAAGAATATGACATTGACATCAAACCGACCAAGCTGGTTCGTGGAAAAGGTCTTTGTGAGCTCATTGCTGAAGGAGCTAAGCATGAATTACTGGAGAACAAAGTTGGCCTTCCTACCATTCTGTTCCTTAGCTCAGTTGATGAATGGTATGCTGACATCACCTATTTTCTCACCTATGGGGAATGCCCCTCTCATTTAACTACCAAAGAAAAGAGGACTGTTAAATTGAGGTCAGTGTAATATGTGTTGTGGGAAAACGCCTTGTTCAAACATGGATTAGATGGAAGATTTTTGAAATGTGTGGACAAGGAACAGCAGAAAAAGTTGCTCTCAGCTTTTCATGATCAGGCATGTGGAGGGCACTATTCATCAACGGTCACTGCTCACAAGATAATTCATGGAGGATATTATCGCCTTCCTTGTTCGTAGATGCATCCAAGTGGGTTGATAAATGTGAGGCTTGTCAGACCTTCGTGGGAAGACCCAAATTGGCCTCTTTGCCTCTTAAGCCAGTTGTAATTGAAGAACCTTTTCAACAGTGGGGTTTGGACTTCATTAGAACACTTAATCCTACTTCTAGTGCTGGTCATACTCATGTGTTAACTACCACGGACTATTTCACCAAATGGGTGGAAGCTATTCCAGTTAAGAGTACTACTTCTGAAGTGGTATGCAGCTTCATCAAAGAGAACATCTTGGTAAGGTATGGTGTACCTAAGATCGCAAATAAGATAATGCTTCGAATTTCTGTTCAACTAAGATAATAGATTTTGCTATGGGTATGGCATTTCTTTGGCTCACTCTCGATTACTATCCTCAAGGAAATGGGCAAGCATAATCCACTAATAAAAATTTGGTGACTATTATAAGGAAATTAGTCAATGAGTCTCAACAAAATTGGCACAAGAAGCTCTATGATGCTCTTTGGGCAGACATGATTACACCAAAGAGAGCTATTGGAATGTCCCCTTTTCAAGTGGTATATGGAGTAGAAGCTCAACTGCCAGTAACAGTGGAACTGCCAGCCTTGCATCTAATGAAGGCCATTGAAGATACTAGTTTCAGTGATGCTTTGGATAAGAGAATTATGTACCTTCACAAACTGAATGAGGACAGATTGGAGGTTGCTGATAGGATATCTGTTCACCAGCAGAAGGTAAAGGTCCTATTTGATAAGAAAGCCAGGTTCAGAGATTTCCAAGTTGGAGACACTGTGTTGTTATGGGATAAAAGGCATGAACCTCGTGGCAGCCATGGCAAGTTCGATTCCCTTTGGCCTGACCTTTCAAGATCGACACTTTGGCTGGTAAGAATTCCTTTATCTTGATTACATGGATTGTTCTCCTCTCCCACTTCCGTATAGTGGGCAGACTTAAGTTGTTCAAGTCATAGGTGATTAGGAGTCCTTTGTATATTCTCGTATGCCGTTTTTGTTTTTTTTTCTTTCCTTTTGTTTTGGTGTGTTGTCCTCTCGTATTGATCTACTTTTTGACTCCGTGGCCCAATGGATAAGGTAATGGTCTGCTTCCCCAAGTTTGTCTAAGTTTTTACCTTGTCTCATTCCTTGAATTTATGCCAAGTCATCCCCGTATGAGCCGGGCATTGTCCATTCAAAATTCCCTGCTCTTAAGAAAGTGAATTTTCAAAAAATTTAGTTTAAGTGTCTTCTCATTGTGACTGAAAATGTTAAAAGTCGCGAAATTGTGAAAATCGTGTTTTCGGGCATGTCTGACATTTTGTCCCGCACGTCCCAAGTTCAAAAGTGCGCTCTGTTCCCGATCGGCCGATTTCCCGAAGTTTGTCTTTTTCGGGCCCGCTTGAACTTTTGTCCCAAATGTCCAAAGTTCAATTGGTGTTGTTCCTTTTCACCCGAAATACACGAATCGCATACTTCACACTTTCATGTTCCAAATGTCCCAAGTCAAATTGTGCAATTTTTTTCCTTTTACGCCAAATCGCCTGAACCGCTTACTTCACACTTTCTTGTCCCAAGTGTCCCAGGTTCAATCGAGCAAGTTGTTTCATTTTTGGCCGATTCACCCGAACCGCGTACTTCACGTTTTTGCATCCCAAATGTCCCAAACTCTTCCTGCACTCCATTGTCACCTTTTTCCCAAACGGCCGAGCCGCGTGTTTACCCCGCATGATTCACGTCCCACGTGTCCCAAAAGGAATTTGTGCGTCTTTTCCCACTTCGCCCAACCGTCCGAGCCACGTGTTTCGCGCATTCGCGTCTCACATGTCCCAAATCAACCAAGTGCCATTCATGCTTATTTTTTCCCGCTCTACCTAAATATCATGCTTATTCAAATTGGTAGGTATGTATTAAATGTGCATTCATTGTCTTTCTCTCTCCTAATTGGCTATATAATGAGCGAACCCCCTATGCATTTTTCACACTGCTTCCATGCTATCCTTTGCTCAAACCCTTGCAATATAATTTCCTGCGCATGTATCCCTTCCCTCTGTAATTCTTTCCCGAAGTCTAGCTCGCGTCTCTGTCCTCCGAATTACTATCAATATGAAGATCAAATTTCAGGGACAAGAGCAAATCTCACCACTAGAATCTGTCGTTCCCAATATTGGGGACAGTGAAGCTCGTCATCTTGATTTCGGTGATTTTGGGCAAGGATGGCAGATGCAAGAACTACACCAATGGCGCAAATGATTCACTTACAGTTGGTTTGGCTTTCACGAGGTTTCCCAATCTGAGACAAGCAGGTCGATACATGAAGGTGCTTTCATGTGGAGCTCACTTTGACCCTGATTCAAGTGAATTTTGAAGTCAATGGGTCCCTCCCATTCATAACCACCTATCTTCTTCTCCTTGTTCTTCTCTTCTTTCTAATTCTTTTCTCGGATTCATCAGAACTAGTTGAGGTATTACGATTGGAAATCCTTAACTAATCTTTAGTTAAAAGAAGTAGTTACAAAGAGTAACTGATTTGTAAGCTATATAATGGCCTCTCCACGCCATTTTGAAGGAAGGAAGAACTTGGTTTATTTTCTGAAAGTGTAAATAGATCATAAAGAAATCAATACATAAGGGCTTTCCATTCTTTGTCTATCTGATCTCTGTTATCCCTAAGCTTTCATTTAATTTTTGTGAAGATCATTTGTCTCTAGTTTGTTAGTCTTGCCGATTGCATACTCTCCAACTTTGTAAGCATGGCGATCTTGTATAACCAAGAAGGAACTTTGTGTCTTTAAATTCCATCTTATTTATATGATACAAATGATCTTGTTTCAATTCACTGTGAATCTCGCATACATAAAGAATTACTCTCAAGTTATCTATAATTCCGCATGTTGCCTTTCGCTCATTCTCAAACTCTCATTCCTCAAATCCTTTTGTAATTGATGATCTTTATAGAAAACACTTTCATAATATCCAAGTTTAACCGTAAAATCATGTTTTGTATATTTGTAAATAGGTTCGTTTCTCAATAAGGGAACCTCTCCCATTAAAGAGGAGGGACTTCTTGTCCCCCGATTTGTTGCTCTTCGTAAATTCCTATTTGACGACCAACAAGCATGTGTGGTTCAAACTTTCAATTATTTTTCTAATAAACCTCCGGTCCATTAACCACTACAAATTATGAAGTGCATCACATTGGGGGATAGTGCGAAGGTAGAAGAACTCATGCTAGAGATGTTGGGTGAATGTGATTCTAAGGTGGGCCTTGATCCTAAGGAGATAGAAGAGGTACGAAGATGGGGTGTTCCTAGAAACAGAAAGAAAACAATAAGCTAGTGTACATGATTAATGATGAGGAAGTGGACACTTGGATTTTAGCCACACCGAAGGTAATCGCTGAGGTCATGGATTCCTCATATGAGAAGGCATGTGCATACCATAATCCCATGAAAACAAAGAAGGTGAATATTGGAATGGAGGATGAGCCTAATGAAGAAATCATTGAGCATTACTAGTCGAAAACGAAGTAGCCAAGATCATCGAGATCTTGCGTGAATTTTAGGATCTCTTTCCAAGAGGTTACCATGAATTGAAGGGTGTGCATCCTTCTTTAGGTGAGATGAAGATAAAGTTGAAAGAAGGAGTGTGACCTATTAGGAAGAGGCCTTATAGGATGAACCCAAATTTACACGTCAAGGTAAAGGAGGAAATTGATAAAATGCTCAAATATGGAATTATTGAGACAATTGAAGATTTGGAGTGGGTTATTCATATGGTTATTAGTATTAAGAAGGATGGGAGGATCAAGATTTGTGTGGACTATAGATAGTTGAATGCTTCATGTGTTATAGATCCTTTTCCCATACCTTTTACGGGGAAATTTTGGAAAGATTTACTAGGCATGAGATATATTCTTTTATAGATGGGTTCTAAGGCTATCATTAGGTGTGCATCGCGAAAGAAGACTAAGAGAATACCAATTTCACTACTCAAAGGTGGGAATATTTACATATACGGTTATGACTTTGGATTGTGAATGCGTCGATGTGTTCTCGCACATTGTTGTGCAAGTATTTCATGATTTTATTCACAAATTCTTGCATGTGTATTTAGATGATTGGATTGTCTATGGATTGATGAATGAAAATTGTGAAAACTTGAGACTAATGTTTAAGAGATGTAAGAAATTGAGAATCTCTTTGAACATTAAAAAGTGTATGTTCATATACACCTTTGGCCCCTTTCTTGGGCACATTATTTGCAAAGAAGGATTATTGGTAGACCAAAGAAAGATAGCTCTAATTTTGGGTTTATAAGAACCTACAAATTACAGTAAAGTGTGTGGATGTTTAGGACATATTAGATACTACATGAAGTTTATCAAGGGATATGCAAATATTTCCGTACTCTAGAAGACTTACTCAAGGCTAAAGGTAAATTTTATTGGGGTGACACGCAATAACATGCATTTGAGACATTAAAGGAGAGGCTTACCACTGCACCAATTTTACACTTTCCTTCATGGGAAAAATCATTTCATGTACAAGTTAATGCCTCTGGTATGGTAATTTGTGTAATCTTGGTGCAACTAGAGAAGGGATTATGGATCGTCCCTATTTGCTTTACAAGCGTGAAGTTGACACCCATAGAGCAGAATTACACAAAACGAAGCGTGAAACCTTGTCTATGATCTACGCATTGCATAAATTCATACAAGACTTATTGGTTACCCCATTTAGTTTCTACAATGCATCATATGGCATTGAATTATTTGGTCAAAAATGTTGGGTGTGGAGCCTCGATAGCGATGGGGGTTACAAGGGATTCGGCGCAAAGGCCCTTGTAAGCCACATTTTATATGTATTTATGCATTGTGAAATTTGGACCATTCCTTATTAGGTCATAGATCTAACGGGTGGTTTTCTATGTTTCCCCGAAATGATAAAAACCCTAATATCTTTAAAGGTTTATTATGTATGAGGCTCATTGTAGTGAAAGCACCGTGAGAGAGTGTTTTGGGCTGGAATGAATAAAAGGATTGGTTGTTTCTAGTGGATGTATCCCATTTTGGGTGAACCACATTAAATTTGTGTCTCTATTTTATTGCATTCTTTTTTGTTTTATGTTTTCTACATTATTCATTGCAAGTTTGTTTATCTGTACAACTATTATAATCCTAACAAACAATCTGTTTTTCAAGGCGATCTCGGTGGATACTTCTATTTCAGGAGTTTAATTTCACGCTTATGGTCAAACCAAGAAACATAAATTCAAGGCTTGACCTTCTATCAAGGATAAATTTAGGTGAGGATGCGTAAAGCATTAAATATACTATGCCCGATGCATATTTTTTAGGTTAAATCTGCGTGCCCTTAGATTTGGAATATATAGTTTTCTTTTTTATGCACTGGATCGTGTCGAAAGGATGAAGACACGGAGAAAAATCATTTTTTTATACACCCAACACCATATCACTTTATTGAAGGTGACTTATACAAGATTGGAAGAGATGAGGTTTTGCGTCGGTGTGTTCTTGAGCATGAGTGTGAAGCTATTTTGGAATATGCTCATGACAAGATAAAGCAGAGGACATTATGCAGTGATGTGATTGCACGTAAGATCCTAATGGTTGGCCTTTGGTGGGAAATTTTGTACAAATATACCAAGGAGTATGTAAAATCATGTGATCATTATCAACACCTTGGAAATCCTTGACATAGAGATGAGATGCCACTTAGACCTATTACGAAAAGGAACCTTTTAAGAAGTAGTCTATTGACTTTCAGAGGACCTACTATACCACCCACACGTAGAACTAGAGCGTGATACATTATTGCT
Organism: Taxus wallichiana var. yunnanensis; assembly: GCA_018340775.1. NCBI lineage: Eukaryota > Viridiplantae > Streptophyta > Pinopsida > Cupressales > Taxaceae > Taxus > Taxus wallichiana. The sequence continues at coordinate 678,236,163 of CM031234.1, forward strand.
TATAGAGATTATCTAACAAGGTGGGTAGAGGCTACACCTACAAAGGATTGATACTCACAACTACAAACAGCAAAAATTTTATGGGAGAATATAATCAAGACGTATGGCTTCCCATTAGGCTTAGAAAGTGATATAGGAACTCATTTCGTATTGAGACAATCATAATTTTGTTGGTAGACTTTATGGTGTCTCTCCATAAAACCACTCCTTATCACCCTCAAGCTAATGGTATTTATGAGAATCTTTCAATGATATTTTGGGAAAACATTGAAAAAATTGTGATGTTGGAAGAAAGGATTGGGATGATAAAGTGCCAAATGTATTTTAGACTTACAAGACCACTTATAAATGATTAAACAAGGCTCTGCCTTTTAGTTGGTGTTTGGTATATATGTTTTACTCCCATTTGATTTCATGTTTTCATCCCTACGTATTACACACATATGTGGGCTAGATGATAAAAAATATAGAGGATCACATTCAAAACCAATGCAATTAGATGAGCAAGTGCGTTATCATACGTTAGAGTTAAAATATCAAAAAGGAAAGATAAAACATGGCATAATAAGCACATTAAGAACAAGACATTTACAGATTGGAAAGACAATTCTTCTCTATGACTCCAACTTTGTGTGCCACCCAAGAAAATTCAAGGTGCATTGATTGAGATCTTTTATAAGAATTAAGATACTTGAATCAGTGCATGTCAATATTAGAGATGGATGGCACCATGTTTCCTAGTTACTTCAATGGGAGTAGGTGAAGTTCTAATATAAATAAATATTTTTGGTGTTTGTAATAAGTCATTATTTCCATTTAGATTAGGTTTCCCTTTCATGTTTTTCTTTCTATTTCTTTTATTTTGTTTTAATAAGTGCACTTATGTGCAAGAAGTTGATTATTATCTATTGAGTTCATACATAAAGGACCGTGCATACTTTTAGTGTGGGTGAACTAGATACAAGTACGTGAAAAATATCTTTTGAAGGTGAGCTTAAGTGGATAAATATGTACGATGATGATGGAAGGATAGTGTGTTGGTTGTGGCGCATATGTGCAAAAAGTGGAAATTGCAAAGGTGCATGAAGGTATGTGTGAGGAGGTCCGTGTCTTAGGAAATAGTAGGCATACCGAGAAGTTTACAAATGTAGTGCATGGAAGAAAGCAAGATAAAGAGTGAAAAAGTAGAAAAATCAGATTTAAATTTGTTATATGATGGTAGTTTCATGAGAAATAAATGTGGAAAAAGCATGAAAATATATAAAATGGAGGCAAATGATCTCATTCTTACCTTGTGTGATATAGTGTTCAAGCCTTCAAGAACAATTAAAGTAAAAACCAAAGGAGAAAAGATTAATCAATCGAGAAAATGAAGAAACCCTGTGGAAGATTTATAATGGCTTGAGTGAGGAATCCTTCATGAAAGTGTGAGGGAAAGATAATGGCATGCTAAGAAAACAATACAGGTTTGGGAGCCGAGTTCACAGTAAAGTAAGGTTTGGAAAATGAAATCTATAGCTAGGGCACATGGGTTAGGGCAAACAGACAAGGTGAAAAATAAGGAATTACAAGAGTAATATGTATAAGTTGAAAATTTCACCTAAGAGAGCACCTTCAATGGCCACAAAGGGAAGAAAGAAGAAGGATCCAGAGGCCGAGGTTGAAGAAGCACCCAAGGAGAGATTTTTCTAAAATGTAATATCCATAGGGCATGATTATAGGGACGGGATATTGAAATACCCACCTGGATAATAAGTCCCTTGAAAATTATTTGTAGATTATAACTGTGATGGGGTCACATGCACTTACAAGTTAAGGGTGGAGATGTGATACGGTGAGATGAGCTAGGTGTTTGAGCATGAATGGCACATCCCAGTAACTTGCCCTCGGTTTTGGATGGAAAGGCATATTTTTCCATGTGCACCGGTATTATTGCATAGGTAGGTTTTACATGAAGGATGGAAAGAAGAGTCCATGGTGCAAGTTGAAGTATTCCTTTATAACACATTATTTTCAAGCATCGCTGAACTTCTTATCATACATGTGTAAGTTGAGATTCGATGCCGATAAAGTGGATTTTTACTACCACACGTTGTAGAAAGCTTATGTATATCCAAGGAAGGAAACTTACATCAAGACCTTGATATTGGATGACATCAAAATCAATTCCATGACTTTAGCATTAGGGAATGAAGAAGTGGAAAAGGTATACATCTACCTCAAGCCTAAGTTGGTCAATGGTAAATATGTTGAGGAAGAGCTAAAGATTTTAGACCCACCAAAGGATAAATAAACAATTGGAAAGAAGAAGAGAAATAAAATAGTGCAACACTTGACCGTGGTTCTAGATGAAGAGTCGAGATGAAGCATGAAGAGTGAGACAAGAGGGGTGGGGCTTTGAACCTACAAAGTCACCACCTAAATAAATCCCAAAGAATAAAAATAAGAGGAGGTGAAGGCTGGTGTGAAAGAGTGATACTGATAATAAGGATGTGATAGAAGAGCTATAAAAAATAAAGAGGTTAGAGAGGGTCCATTCCATGACTGGAGGAGGAAGGGCGTAGAGAATAAAGTACCACACACAATAAAAAGATGTACGAGGTCCATGAAGTGCATACAAGAAATCCAAAACCGATGAAGAAGAAAAAGGAGATAAGATAGTGGCTAGGGTGAAGTGTTGGGAAAACTAGTGCATACATATGAACGAACAACATGTACCCACTAGAAGGTGTACTATTGGAAGGAGGAAGAGGGATGAGTTCATGCATACGCCCAAATGAGATATGTTAATTATTATTCTATGGTGATGCACGCGTGATTTCAAAGTATTTTGGTATCATAAGAGTTATATAATCGAGAGATCATCAAATGACGAAGGGGTTTCGATGCCTACCAGAAGATGATGTCTTAGAGCATGCAAAAACACATGGATGAGCTATATTTTGATATTGCAAGAGATGCATTTTCCATGCGCAAATTGAAGAATGTGTCAAAGAAATTTTTGATGGTGAAGCCAATTGAGTTGATTGATGAGAAAGCTAATAATATTTTGAATAAAATGGTTATAGAGTTAGAGTGCAAAAATCCAAAACAAGGTGGTCACCATACAAATGTTGGTGGAATATAAGAATAATAAGGCAAGTGAAGTCTAAAGAACTCACAGAGGAGGTAGAGAAGGCACAAAGGTGCACAAAATTTGTCCTCGACATGATAGAGAGTATTAGAGGAGAAATTTTGGAGGCGTTCCTGTGTTTGAGAAGAGAACCAAGATAACATAGCCTTCAAAGACCACTGCACTACTTGCAATATTTGATGCATATGCTATTACAAGAGAAACCAAGTGTGTAGTGGAAAAGTGGATGAGATGTAGCACCTAAGGAGGAGAAGAATAAAAATATCATAGTGTAAAAAATTAGAGAATATGAGGCCATGTTACAAACCATAAAGGATTCTTTTGAAGAAGGTGGGATGGGATTTTGACCATAGTTAGGACCTTGATCCCATCCATAAAGCATATGCCACACAAGAGGAGGTAGATTTGGAAATCATGTAGGCTACAAAGGAGGGGAAACTTGGGCAAGAGGAACTCCTGGCTGAGATTGCATAGAAGCGTGATGCTCTAAAAAATAGTGAGGGACATGTATGAAGATAGGTTTAAGGAGCTAGGATCCCTCATCATGTGGAAAATGAATGGATTGGAGGAAGTGATCTCAGGACTAGTTGAAGTAATAAGGGAGTGAATCATAAGGGTGAAGATATGACTCTTAAATAAATGGTGAAAGAAGCACGTTTCATCCCAAATATAGCCACAAAATGTTTGGTAAAGTGGGGTGAATTAGAGAGCACCTTACTAAGGATATGCCCAAATTGTTGTATCCCATTGAGAAGCAAAAATCAGCGCAATGGATAATTCTTTCTTTCTTTTTTATACACATTCGTTATTCTTTTATGGTTATTTTAGGCCAAGTGTTATCGAGGACGGAAAACATACCTAGTGTGGGGTAATGTTGGGATGAGAAAATGACTAAGTACCCGAAAAACATTAATGCATGTACATTTGTGCACAAGTGAGTAGAGGAAGCACGCAGGAGGACGTGCACATATGTTGGGAAAATTGGCAAAAGTGGGACTACGTATATACAAGAAACAATTCAAGACTTGGCCAATTTTCTAGTTTATGGGTTAAAAATAGAAAATAAGGATAGAGTGTCGACCAAATAATGACTAAAGCATATTGTCTTTACAGGAAATTAAAGGCTATTTTTAGATACTAAACATGTAGATCGATCACATGCATGGAGGCTATTAATAGGATTAAAGTAAGTTTTATTTATAGGATAGTCTATTATTAGATTTTTTAAAGCATACATGTAGTCTATTTTTAGCATGCCTATTATTATGAAGTGCATGGGCGGTGAAGAGAAATTCAACACCCCTATATATATATATATATATATATATATATAGTACATCATTTTTTTGGCATTATCGTGCCACGTCTTAGTTCTAAAAGTCTATGGTATGCAATAGAATTGTGATCTAGGGTTTTGTTGTTGCCTACATGATTCTATAAGGACTACTTTTGTATTTGAATTATGTGATGTAATACTTTTGATATAGTGAAATATGGTGGATGGATTATGATCATTGATATGTCTGAATATGGAGATTTCATGGTGCAATTGATATTGGTAATTGTCTGATCTGTTATGTTTCCTTATTACATATGTTTCAAGTGAATGAATGTGATGGTTTAGTGTGTTTGAATATGTTCTTAGTTAAGTATCATTATGAATGTGCATGCTAACATCATAACAAGCAACACAAAGGAGGGACTTGGTACTATGCATGCTTCAAGTAAGCATTCATCTCTACTAAATGAGGTGTCAGTGAACCTAGCTTTGGTGGGAAAATAAAAAGACTACACTTTTTATCCTCCCTAATCCTTTTCATCCTCTCTAATAATCCTTTTTCATCTCTAGGTTCCCACCTACCCTCATTTAATGTTTTCTTACCCCCTAATCACCTTTTATCCTCCCTAAGTAACCCTAACCCACATTAACCACTCAAAACCCTAATATTGCCCCTTTTAGGCCCTTTTCAGATCAAGTTGATCACATCTCCACCACCTAAATCTATGATCCGGCATGCTGGACAAAGTTGACCCTATAAATACACCTAAACCCCTCCTCTCTCTAGGATTCAATTTTGAGATCTCGAGCTTTCTTAAAAAAAATCTATATTTCTCTCTTCTTTAGAGTTGTTACTATCATCTGGAGCTACTTTTAATACCTGCATGCCATTTTGAAGATCTTGGAAAATTAAGCTAGCTTTGGGACCCCATTTTCATTCTATCCTCTTGTACATCAGCCTTAGGTTTACCATTCACATTATATATTTTCCTCACATCAATCATCATCAATCTCTCTCCATAGTTCATTTTTCCATCCATTTTCATATATCAACCCTTGGATCCCTTACCGAGTCGTTGTTGGGGTTAAGCACAAGGTTTTACTGATAATATATCAGATCTAAGCATACATGCAATAAAAGTGTATATTCTACTGTAAGAAATATACAAAAAAAGAGATATAAATCAACACAGCATTTAACGTGGTTCACCCAAAGGTGGGCTACATCCACCAAGAAACAATTCAATATATTATCCAAAGCTTTTATAATATATACAATCTTCCACACCTCTCAAATGTACAACACTCTCTTTCTCTCAAGCTTTTCCTTCTCCAAGAATTCTCTCTCTCACAATTATTTTCACAATAATCATTAACTCTCTCAATCCTTACTCTTAAACCCTAGCTTTCATGCTTATATAGGCATTTACAAACTTAGGGAACTTAGCCATGTAATTACAATCAATAGATCTTCTTTAATGATAAATTTAGATCTCATTCCCATGAGTTAAATAAAACACCCACACACAAGTCACCAATGTCGGTTCTTACTTGCCTGACCGATCACGATCATAGGTAATTGATGTCGGTCCCTTCATAACCAATGTCAGTTACTATGTTTTCCTACAAGTTTAATATAGCATGCTAAACTAAAGTAATTGAGCTCCACAACTCAATAATCTCCCACTTGGAGATAAATTACTGCACTATACTTGTACAACATCATTCTTGGATCCTTTCCTTAGCTTGGTTTCTTCCTCTTCAAGTCTTAAACTTGAAGACCATCAAGTGGATGTAGTTCCAACATCTCTTTTCCTAATGGTTGTGTTAGCTTATCCGTAGGTTTTCACTTGTTTGTATCTTCTCCGCTTCAATTTCCCATCCTCCAATACATGTCATATGAAGTGATACCTCAATTGAATGTGTTTTTTTCTAGAATGAAACATTGAGTTCTTTGTCAAATGGATTGCACTCGACTATCACTCGAAAAATTTACAATAATTTTACTCCTTTCCCAACTCTTCCATGAACCTTCTCATCCATATCATCTCTTGCTAGCCTCTATAGCTGCAACATACTCGCCTTTATAGTAGACAAAACCACAACCTTCTTCAATCTTGAAATCCAGCCTAACCGTTGTCCCACCTACTATGAAAATATATCCAGAGTGTTCCTTCTACCATCCAGATCTCTAGCCATATCCGAATCAACATAGCCACATAAAGAAATATCTAATGTAACCACTACCAATTTTTCTTACCGATTTCGGTTTGGATCTTCCGTAATCGATATCGATGCAGGTGACTAATGTCACCAGAGGTCAATTGACACCGGCAGCATCTTGTGTAACTCTATAGGTATGATTTTAAATCGAGAGTTCATTTTCAATCATAAACTTCTCAACATGTTCATCTTTGGGTACCAAAATTTGATCCTCGTACATTCTCTTTTCATTCCATTCAATATCATGAATCCTAATAACTTTATAATTCTCTAAATCCCAAAAATAGAATCCTAAATCACTAGATCCATAACTAATGAAAGTACATCTCTTGGATTTTGCATCTAACTTTTTCCTATTTTCCTTATCAATATGCACAAAAGCTTCGAACCAAAAACTTTAAGAAAATAAAGATCTACCACTTTTCCAATCCAAGCTTCTCTCTTGTATTCCTCCATCTAGTGAACTTGAAGACCCCTTGTTAATAGAATAAACCGTTGTATTAATCGATTCTACCCAAAACTGCAAGGGTAATCCAAAGCATGTATCCTCGCACTTCTAGGATGTTCCATGATTTTCCTGTTCATTCTTTTTTATGCAACACCATTCTCTTTTGGTTTTCTTGAACCATTTTTTCTCTACATATTTCATTCACTCGAACAATAATCATTGAAAGTATTGCTACAAAAGTATTCACCACCATTTTCAGATCTAAGGAACTTTAACTTTGAATTTTATTCATTCTCAACAAGAGCTTTCCATATTTCAAAAGTCTTAAAAACATCGATTTATGTTTAATACAATAAACCCATAATTTTCTTATAGCATCATCAATGAAAGTAACATAATATTTGTATCCTCCATGAGAAGCTACCTAGTATGGTCCCCACACATCTAAGTGTAGAAGCTCTAATTTCTACTCCTTATTTTCCCCAACTTTGAGAAATCTAACTCTCTTTTTCTTTCCAAACTTACAATGCTCATAGAAATCAAGATCTAAATATTTCAAATCTGATAACTTACCCTTAACCTTTAAGATTTGCATTCCTTTTTAACTCATATGGCCCAACCAATTATGTCACATGCATGCATCTAAATCTAAAGTAGATAACATAGAAAAGGAATCAATAACACAAGTATATAAATATAATATTCTTACTTTCTTACTTACTTCTCCCACAACAAAAGCACCCTTGGTGACTTTCCAAGAGTCTATTTGAATGTAACCATGCAACCAAACTTCACCTAGTTGCCTTATAGAAATAAGATTCCTCTTGAGGCTTGGCACATGCCTCACATATTTCAATACCCATGTATTTCCATTCTATAATTTTATATGAACTTCCCCTTTACTAGTAATACTGCAAGGTTCATCATCACCCAAATAAACATGCCCAAAATTTCCCTAGACATAATTTCTAAAATAACCCTTATTAGGGGTTGCATGGAAATAATCTCTTGAATCTAAAACCCATGATTCTATTCTATTATCCAAAGAAATAATAAGAGCATCTTGCATTACCTCTGCTATAATATTTTCCTCTTTACCTTTTCTCGGGTCTTAATTCTCTTTATCCTTTGACCAACAATCTTTCTTTGTGTGTCTTTGCTTTCCACATTTCCAATAGGTAATTCTCTTACCTTTGGATCTAGATCTTTCATCCCTTGACTTTTATTTTTCATTATTCTTACTCTTGGATCTCTCCTTCTTCCTACCTCTTATTTCTACATTCAAAGCTTTCCAAAATGATGATTCCCCGTACTTTTCCTACGAATTTATTCATTCAATATTATACTAACCACATCATAAAACTTCAAAATATTATTAGCAAATGCAATATTACTAACAGCCATTACCAAGTTATCCCAACTATCAAGAAAATAACATAAGAATAAAAGTGATTTCACTTCATCATCAAATGGAATATCAACCAATTTTAACTGATTTATAATAGATATGAAATCATTCAAATGACTAGATGTAGATCCACCTTCATGCATCTTAGAACTAAATAGTTTCTTCATCAAATAAACTTTATTTGAAGAACTAGGTTTTTCATATAAATTAGCAAGATATTTCATTAACTCTACCATAGATGTCACTTCTGTAATATTAGAAGCCACAGATGTTGCCAAGCTCAATCTTATAGATCCCAAAGCCTTTCTATCAAGAATATTCCATTCTTCATCAATTATCTTCATAGGTATAGACTTTTCATCCAACGGTAAGTACAAATCTCTTTGATACATATAATCCTCAATCTACATCTTCCATAATTGATAATTTTGGTCGTCAAACTTCTCTACCTTGTATTTATTTTCTTCTACCATTGTTATAGCTCCCACTCAATCAGAAAACCCTCTATGAGTAAATTTTTCAAAACACAAAACCCTCAAACAAAACTTTGATACCATTTTTGGGGTTAGCACAAGGTTGTACAAATAATATATTAGATCTAAGCATACATGTAATAAAAGAGGATATTCTACTAGAAGAAATATACAAAACAAGAGATATAAATCAACACTGTATTTAATGTGGTTCACCCAAATGTGGGATACATCCACCAAGAAAAAGGCAATCTATTATCCAAAGCTTTGTAATACATACAATGAAGATATGCAATCTTCCACACCTCTCGATTTGAGCACTTTCTTTCTCTAAAGCTTCTCCTTCTTCTCCAAGAATTCTATCTCATAATTATTTTCACAATAATCATTAACTCTCTCAATCCTTACTTCTAAACCCTAGATTTCATGTTTATATAGGCATATACAAACTTAGGGCACTTAACCATGAAATTACAATCAATAGATTTGTTTTAATGATAAATTTAGATCTAATTCCCATGAGTTAAATAAAACACCCACACACAGTAATCGATGTCGGCTCTTACTTTCCGGTCGATACTAGTCATAGGTGACCAATGTTGGTCCCTTCATAACTGATGTCATTAGTTTGTTTTCCTATAAGTTTAATAAAGCATTCTAAACTGAATTAATTGAGGTCCACAACTCAACAAATCATCATTGACTCTACATGCTCATCATCAACCCGATCTACTATCTTTCATCTATCCTATCAACCACTTGTTTTATTATCCCACAATCCATCAAATCTCCCAATCTTTCCATTCTACACACTTATTGCTTCATATCTCATCTTCCTTATAAGCAAAGTCATCATCAATCCGTCCCAATCTCTCTGTCGACCCAACTTGTAGTTATCACTTATATTAGCAGATATACCAATTTTCTTACATAGTTTCTATCCTCATCAGATCCAAATTTCTACATCACCTTAGGATTATCATCAGTCTCATATCAACTTCATATGACCTCTTTAGATTTGTTAGTCATCATTGATCGTGTCTAGTAGTCTCGAGTTGTCATCGACCCAATCAATTTTGGTTCATTTTTCATCAATTGTTGTTATCGAGATCTACATTTGTTCTTATTTAAAACTTTTCAGATTTTTTGTTTCAGCTTAGATTTTTTTACATATTATCATTTATCCATTATCATCTTATTTATATTTTATCAAAGTGGGTTGACATCCATCCTAGGAAGTTTTTACTTCTTGGGACTAACGTTGTTAGGAAACATGTGATTTGTCTTAGAAGGTGTATTCTTTGACATTGAAAATCATGTTTGCAATGGATAAGCTATTACTTCCGTAATTCATGCTTTTGTAACTCTGTTTACTTGGGAGAGAAGCCATTCTACTCGTGAAATAAAAGTTGTAAATTTGTACCATTGTTTTCACATCTTCCATATGTTAACAACACACCTTGAATCAATTCCATTGATCCAAGGTATGCTTCAGTTCTCTTTATTGTCATCTTGTTAATAGACATGCTGAATGAAACATATTATGGAACCGAGCTATGTTTTGATATAAATTTTAAGGACCCAACTTAGGTATCCTTACTAGCATCATGTTGCAAACTGTAAGTCTGGACCTCCTTTATTAATGTTTTGGAACGTTGAACAATGTGAGGAGATTAAGGACCTATTATTGGTCTTATAAGGAAAATGCCTTAACTTTGGTCGGAATGGTTGGTGTTATTTAGATCTGACCTAAACTGTAATGTTTCCCTATTGGATTTTTGACCTAAGGTAATAATACTTACCTAGGACCTATTACTAAACTATTACGGTTGATGCCTAAAACTATGTTGCAGTGCCCTACCCTATATGGATTCTAACCTAAGGGGGGGTTATGACCTAACCTAAGAAGGTATATTATATGGTTATGATTTTTGAACTAACCTAAGATAAATTCTAAAGACCTAAGAACTAAGATGGAAACCTAACTAATGCTAATGTAACCTAAACTATCACTAAGCCTAAAGAGGACCTATGGGTTACGTGGAAAATGGAAGGTTGGTGGTGGTGGTTTCTAAGGTATTAATGAGAATTAAATCTCAGTCCTTACATCTTAATTTTCCAAGTTTGGCGGAGGCAAGGAAGGTAGGTAGGATGCCTAGTTGGCATCATTGCTAAATTTAAAATGCATGTTAAATTTTGAAATCCACTTTGCCAAATTTGAAGTGGTGGTGGCACAAGAAAAGAGAGGGAATTTGCATTCAATGCATTCAATGGCATTGATTTCGGTGAAGAGACCACCTAGGAAAGAGGAGAAGGGTGTTTTGTGGAAGTTGTTGGTCATTCTAGTCTTTCTGGTTTTTCTCTGCATGTGGTTTTGGTTCTTCGAACCAGCAAGTCTATTTTTGATCCATAGTGATCTTGAGCATCCTGAACTATTTTTGAACCTGTGGAAACATGGAGGCAGTTGGGAGATTTGATTGTTGACGTTGTTTGAAAAGAAGAGATTCTTGAGAAGCTCAGCTAGAGATCTTCTACAAATCAATAAGAAATTTTATCAGGCATGATAGGCTCTTCTTATTAAATAGTTTTGCTTTTTTATTAAATGTCTTCATTAAAAGAACTCTTCTCTCATAGAAATGAGTGGTTTTGTGGAATGCCTTGGTGTATTTTTGTTGTGATCTTCTGTTTAAGTTTGTTGTTTGGAAAAAGAATTGATATGGGTATTTTCTTGATGCATGTTTGAGTAAATCATGTTTATCTTATTTGAAACTAGATTGTTTGCTTAAGTCGTGTGGACTTTTGACTTCCTGTGCAAAATGGATTAGGAAAAATTGTTGGGCAAAGATTTGATATGGTTTGTTTCCTCTATTAAAGGAAAGTATAAAATGTTGTGTCTTTTGTTGAAGCTTGAGTTGCTTCGAATCTTTTTGTTCCTATTGATTTATAATGGAACAGTGGTTTGGATTCTACATTGGGTAGATTCACATTTGTTAGATGTAATAGAAAATGAGTTTATTACTTCTGAACCTTGCACGCTTGAGTTGTGAATCTCTGTTAGAATGCTTTGAAGGAAGATAACCTTAGCACTCTTGAAGTAGTTTCGGTCTATGTCACTCCAGTTTGACCCTTCGTTGTCATGGTTGTTGGTAGCCTCTATTTTATGGAATCAAACTTGTTGAAAATAACAATAAGGAAGTCTTATTGTGCTTGGTATGAATAAATTCTGTGGATTCTTGTGTATCCATTTGAAACAATTGGTAGAAGTTCTTGTTGTTCTCTTACCTGTATGTATGAAATGGTTTGTGGAAAACCTTTTGATTTACATCTGTAGATGTTGATGTGAAAATTGACTACTGTAGTGGAACGTGGAATTAGTTTGGATTTTGGTTATCTGAGGGGAAAGAGTTGGAACGTTCTATTTTACTCTCCTCTCTTTTGTTTGATTTTAGGAACCAACTTGGGGTTGAATCTCCTTTTGATTTGCCTACATCTTGTTCAAAATAGGGTTGGAATTCTATCCTTCTTACCTTTTTATTGTTTCCTTAACCCCTGTAAAGTGGGTACATGGTCGGCTTAGCTATAACTTGTATTCATTCTTTTGGGTATATATATATATATTGTAAGTCTCTCTCTATTTAGGAATTAAGGGAACATCTGGGTAGAGGCTATCTTCACTGAAATGAAGCTAAGGAATTAGTTACTGAGCTTGTTGCTTGAAAACTTGTATCATTTTTGTGCCAGTGATTGTTCTCTTTATTTGATGAGAAGCCCCCTCTTTCGGCTCTGTCTTGCTAGTTTCAGTTGTTTATTCATATATCGATTCGATTTCAACTTTGTTATGTTTGTGTGGCGGTGGTTGTTGAATTTGGATGTTGTTAGGAAAGGATCAGTTTGGCCTTCTTGGAATATTGACTATGTTTAATTTTTCTTTAATAGAAGGGATTACTGAGATCTTTTCTCTATTTCTGAGCTAGGTATGCATCGTTGTTTTTCTTCAAATCAAGGAGATTACATTCTGTTTTCTCTCTCTGAGTTGTTGAACGCAATGTTGTTTTCGATGAACTTGAAGGATGAAAAAAGTTGTTTCAATTCTTATCTGTTCACTTTTTCTCTCTTCTACATTAAACCTGGTTGAAGTTGAGTGGGTAATTAAGGAAAAACCTACACTCCTTATTCCTATTGAATCGATAAATTGAAATTGAATTTGAATTTGGTTCAAGTGTTGGAAAGAATGGAATTCTTGTTTTAGGATGTTGTTGGTTCATTCTAAATTCCATTCTTTAAAGGTAAAATGAATTTGACCTTTTATATTAAATGAGAATTATGTTAAAAGATAAGTATTGTGATTCATCGTTTCTTTAAAATAATTCTCTTCTGAGAACTATTAGAGTTAATATTCTTCTTGAACCTTTGTTTGAATCAAGAATGAACTATAGACATTATAGTATGAAATAGATAAGTAAATTGGGATGTAATATTACTTATCTGTTGTAGATTTTCTTATGAAATTGCTGACTTAAGAATGTTGATTGATCATGATCCTTACTTGAAGTAATGTGGATTGTTCATGTGATCTCCCTTTTTTATCCTTATTTCTTATGTGATATCTATCTGAATTGCTTAAATGTTTCATAAAAGAAGAGTTCTTTTTATGAGACAGTTAGTCAAAAGCACATCATTTTAATGTTTAGTGCTTATCATGCTCAGTTCGATGAACTAACCCATGCTAGCAATTTTTGCAGATGGATTCGTAAGTGATAAAAGAAGACAAGTTCTTGTATGATGCTTCTGTGTTTACTTAAAGGCTGCATCTTTAATGAGGAATTATTATTCTTTTTGAGATGTAATTGAAAAAGGGAAAAGTTGTAAATTTTACTTAATCTTATCAATGTTGATTGACATGAAAGATGTCTGAAATGTTTAGATCTATAAAATATGTATTTTGTTTGATAAATGGAAAAGGGATTGAGTGTTATTGATCTTTGATGTGCCATTATCTTTTGGGCTTACTACAAGGGGATTGTAAACTTATTCTTATTCTCTTGTAAACATATATGTTTTAGATTATTTCAGTTGGACTCAAATGAAATAGAGAAAAAGAGTATTGATACTCTATCCTACTCTTAATTGCAACTTTAAGGTTGGCATGCATAGATGAACACTCAACTAGGTCAATATGGTTTATTCATTGACAATAATAGATAAGTAAATTACATATGGTTTTTGTATAAGTAATTGTTGCAATGGACCCTAACGAATATATGTTAAGGGAAAGACAATTAGTCTTCGAAATTAAATATTCGTTACTATCCTTTTTGGGTATAATACTCAAGGGATATTTGGAAAGAGGGAATCTATACCTCTTCTTAGTAAACCTTAATCCTAAAATAAGGTAACTGAAAATGAAAATATATATACATGAAATAGACTTCATCTTAATGAAGTCTATTATAAAGAAATCAGAATCTAAGTTCAGCCATGGATAAATTTGGTCAAGTTAAGTAAGTTAGTCTTACTGTTGTTAAGCTGGTTTGGAATGTTAGTTTGAAACTTAAAGTTAAGAAACTAAAGAATGACATACAAACCTTCAAGAAGAAGGATTGGTTGCAGATTAATCTACATGACAACCATAAGTCATTTATGACTAGCAACCATAATGATCGAAGAGATTAGAAAATCAACAGGGTTGCTGAAACTGAATCTTAAATTAAGAAGATAAGAAAGTATTTAACCTCTTATCTAGATATGTACCTCTAAACAGGGGATTCCGTGGGATGTTGGTACACACCAACTACAATAATGTGTCATCATGAAGACGAGTCTTCATGAGGACACAAGTTATGCAGCTGACATGTCACAACACCCTTCCGAATTGGATCATCTAGGTTTACATAAACTCGGACTTGACTTGGTTACACTCTAGGTCAGTTTAGGGACATGATTTGGTATAGGGAAGGACTCCGATGACTAAAGGTAACTAGACACATGTAATCGACCTAGGTTGATTGAGTATGTCTATGTACCCTTAGTCATTGTGAGTGGCCCTCTATACCAATCTATGTTGCTAACCTGAGTTATGGTTAAACCTTGGACAAGAGGACTGACAGGAGTCAGTGAAGACCATTCTAGATAACATATGAAGGGGGGTGAAGGATGTATTCCATTGACGAGTATGTCATCTAGGAATATGATCATGCAAAGCATGTGAAAATCTTTGGCCAAAGTATTGCAAGTTGTTGGTTACGTTGTCCTATATCACCTAGTTTAAGAAGCAGGATTTCAGATGAATATTGGTAACAAATATTCAGATAGGCCTCTTAAATGGAACACTTCAATACCCCAAAAAGGGTAAAATAACCAAGTATACTTAGTATACAATACATTGAATTAACATGAAGGATCGGTAAGAAACCGAGTCATGAAATGAGAGATCGATGAAACTCCAAGTCATGAAATGAGAGATCGGTAGTTCATCGAGTCATTATAGTTGCATATGGTTATCTATTATGAGATTGATTAGCATGGAATGTGTGTTCTAAATCATGATCATTTAGAATAGAGAACATTATTTAAAAACTTGAAACGTGTGTTCTAAATTATGATAATTTAGAACAGAGAACGTTATTCAAAAAAAAAAAATTCCCTTGTTTCTAAAGCTTTAAAATGGGAATGTTACATGAAATAGAGCAAGAAAATTTGATCAACAAGAAGACTCAAACTTGGCCTTTGGAAAATTTTGAGGAGACCTCTTCCTTTTATAAAAACATCCTTAATCATTCATAGTTTTCATTTAATTTATAAGGAAATATCTACATATCAAAATCGCATCCAATTTCGAAAGGAGGTTTATATTCTTTTTTTAGCATTTTGTGTAATTTTATTATCTTATTTTCACACTTTATCTTGATGTATTTGATTAAATAATTAAGCTATTATTTACTTGAGTGTTAAGTCGTTCCAATTTCGAAAGGACTTCAATTGTTAGATTATATTATTCAACACACATAAAAGTTCTTTCAAGCTCAATATCACACACCTCTATCGATCAGTCTTCGGGTCTTCAAGCAGTGATTATTTATTTTCAAGCACCGATTTGTACAATTTCCTCAATATGATCAAAATTGTAGTATTCATTTTATTAATACCAAGAGGGTTTAGGTTTGTTCTCCTTGATTTTTCTTTTCATGGATATATGATCATGTTGTTTTTCATTTTATGTAAGATGATGATAAATATTTACCTTGAGTGAATTGTTGGTGTTTTGTTTCCCTCTTAGATTTCCCCTAAGGAGATTGATGTAAGGTCTTAAGATGAAGTTGTAATTTTGTGGCTCATGGGTCTTATTGTTGGATTAATTTCGCTTATATGCATAATTGTGGAATTTTTTATCATGTGGTGAAGGCTTTGATGCTCAATTATTGGATTTGGTCATTTATGAAATGATTGTTATTATTAAGAGGTTGTCATCGAGTTGAGGACTATTTCTCATTTTTGATGTTGGTTTTGATGTGGGCAATTTTAGGGTTGATTTTTATTGATGGATTAAGGATTTGGTGAGGTCAAAATCAAAGTGTGGCTAGATATAAGAGTTAGATTTCAGATGGATTCAAGATTTACCAAGGTTTAATCCAAAGGGTTACTTTAGATGTAGGAGGTGGATTTTGGATGGATTCGGGATTTGGTTAGGTTAAACCCAAATGCTTTTAGATTGTAGGAGGTGGAATTTTTATGGATTTGGGATTTTGAGACGTTTAAACTAAAGGGTTTCTAAATGTAGGAGTTGTATTTTTATCGATTCTAGATTTTATAAGGTTGAACCCAAAGGGTTGCTAGATGTAGGAGGTGGATTTTGGATGAATGGATCCTTTTGGCTAAGAATGTTACATAAATTTTTAGGATTGAAATTAGGTGGAAGGTTGTATCTTAGGTCTATAATCCTTAGGATGATGTTTTCCTTGTTTTTGTAAAGGATTTTTATTTGTTCATAGTTATGATTATTATTGTTTTTATTACGAGAATGGATTGGTAATGAAAGGATTTGTCTATTGTTGGATTTGTTTGATTTGATACCTAATTTTGGATGCCATTGATTTATTTTATTTGAGACGAGTTTTATGGCGAGGGGGAGGAAAAACACAACAAGAATACCTATGTTATTTAGATAAGATGTAAAATTGTGTATTGGCCAATAAATATACATCAAGGGTATGTGTGGGTATATTGGGGAATGTTACTTTCTGGTACCACTACACATTTTTAGTAAAAATGCTCTTACACTAGGATGAAAATTTCTTAGGGATTCATCCATATACCTTGTAATATGTGAGGCCCAAATCCATGCAAGGTTTTTGTTTAAGGCTTGGGTATTGGTGGAAACCACCTCATTTCATGAGAACCAGGTGAAATTGATTCCTTCTTAGCCAAAGAATAATAGATCTTCTAGGAGTGTTTATAGTCCACTAGAACACAAACTCTAGATGAATGATTGGTGGTCAAATTAAAGTCATCTAGTCCTATAAAAATAAAAAAGAATCATTTTAAATTTTTTTATTATCAAGGTCATCTTTCATCACAAGAAAAGAGAATACATGTCCACCTAAGATAAGGGATATGTTATAGATAATTTTTCCCCCTGGAAAAATTGATAAGAAGAAGCCGATAATTCACATTCAAATCCTCATAATAATACAATGGCAAGGCCTGCAAAAGTCAAAAGAACTAGAGGCTCAAAGGAAAAGAAATGGAGAAGATTTGAAGTCTTCAGCTTTGCAAATGGTTTAGAATGGGCCCAAAAATGACTAAGTATGGAGGAGACAGTGGAGGGAGCCAAGTGTCCAAATGGCGCACCTCCAAAGATTAAATCCAAAGGGGTAGACCCAAACGAGTGCCAAGCTTCCACGCATCCAGCCCCAAAAAGTTGCACCGAGCCGTTGAAAAGTCTTGACTTAGCGGAGGGTGCCAAGTGTCTTAATGGTGCACATTCAAAAGTGGGATCAGGCTAGAGACTCAAACTTGTGCCAGCCCTCCACGTAGAAAATGGTCAACAGAGGTCAAAAAGGAGAGAGCGGGCCCAAAATGACTAAGTATAGAGTGTAGGAGGAAGGTGCCAAGTGTCAACATGATGCTCCTTCAAAGGTAAAATCTGAGTGGGTTTTCAAATGAGCACGGGCCTTCCACGTGTCTCAGAGTCAAAAAGGGATAGATTCGGGGTTGAATAGTCAAGGTAGAGGTAGGCTAGTGGAGGGCCAAGTGTCAACATGGCACTATTTCATAGGTAAAATTTGGGGTGGGTTTCCAAACAAGCGCCAGTGCCCACGTGTCCAAGGTTAGACTTTTGGCCCCGCCAAGCAAAGAGACTCAGGAAAAATACAAAGAAGCCCAAGGAGCACGCGGAGGCCATGCCACGTGGACCCTGTATGGACAAACTCTTTAAAATATTGCATGCCCATGATCAAATATTCAAATGGCCATATCTTTTGACTGGAGACTCAGATTTGGGTGGGAGAAGACTTTTTGGAAAATGTCTCGACACCCTCTATGCCATGGAAACATAAAATATCATTCTTAATAGGATTTGGTGGGTGAAAATGGGAAAACATCTTCCAGGCCATTAATACAAAGCCTGATTTCTCCAACTACTAGATCTGATTTGATTTGATCCACCGGGAACTAGACATGATAGATTTGGGGTGGATTTGAGAAAGGCATTGATTGATAGTGGTTGAGCTTTCAAAGTAGGATTCAATGCGTATCTCTAGGTGGTTGAAGTAGGATTCTAATTCTTCCCTCTTCTCTCTCTTATTCTTCCTATATATTGTAATGAAGGGGCATATTCAAAGGGTTGGTCATTGTTTCTCTCTTCCCCCCTCTCTCTTTCTTCCTTAGGGTAGAATGTGGAGTCTAAGCCTCCTCCCATGGCTCTGTAATGGCATTTTCTTGCCTCTTCCCACTGATGATGTATTGTGTAACATTTTGGAGCAATAAAATCTGTTTTGTGATGCATCTGTCCATCCTTGGCTTATTTTGTTGTCTCTTCTTACCTCTCATCATTACAGGGTATATTGTGCATATTCGATGTTTGTTGTAGGTCTAGGAGTTGTGTTTAATGGGTTTTGAAGTGGTGTCTATGTGAAATCTATCTCTAGTCCATGGTGCATTTGTCCACCCTCTCCTCTTCTCACCTCTCTCCACTTCGGGTGGTCGGGTCTGTGATTCAACCACTTCCTTTTCTGGTGTATCACCGCTTAGTGTAGGCTCTTTCACCCTCTCTCTCTCTCTCTCTGTCCCCTTGGAATGGTTAGATTAGGATAGAATAGGTTCTTCCTTGCACTGGAGTAGCTTGTGGCAGGTAGATTAGGAAGCAAGAACCGGCTTTCTCAGAGGTCCATCTCAAGTTTTGCAAGTCCCATAACTTGAGAGATGGTCCCATGTTGTGCAATCACACCGAATGCCCCACTTCACACCGGGCCATTTGGGGGTGTTGTGATTCTGCACTAACAGTTTTGGCACACCGGTGGGACACTGAGGTTAGATCTTCCATCTTTCTAAGGTGTCTCATTACAAACAACAAATCATAAGCCACCATGTGACCACACTAATAGTTTTGGCACACCCGATGGGACATTGAGGTTAGATCTTCCATCTTTCCAAGGTGTCTCATTACAAACAACAAATCATAAGCCACCATGTGACCGCACTAATAGTTTTGGCACACCTGGTGGGACACTGAGGTTAGATCTTCCATCTTTCCAAGGTGTCTCATTACAAACAACAAATCATAAGCCACCATGTGCAGTTTTGGCACCCTTGGTGGGATAGTTCAAAACCTTACCACTTCATCTTAGTAGGTTGGTGTGTTCTGTTAAGGTTCACCTTTTGAGGCACATGCAAGCACATCTAGTGACTCCATCTAGTCAATAACCCATCTCTGAGTTGTAGACCTTTTCCATCCATTTCCACTCATTTTCATCCATTTTCTTCTTCCATCTCTTTCATTTTCTCCCATTCCATGAAGTTGTGCAATCATGACTTCATTCCCTTCATGGAACTCACACTTACAACAATGCAATCCACCTCCAATGCATTTCCCAACTCCTCCAAATCAGCATTATAATCAGATCCAGGACCATTATGCTTACCCATATGAGTAGGGTCAAAGTCAGTTTGGCCATGGAGCTTATCAAGAACAAGGGGATGCATACAATGGTGACAACTATGTGGAGAATGTTGGTTTATTGGAGAAAATTCAAAAAATGGAGGCTGGCATGGTTCAGTCAAGGGGCATAGCACAAATGAAGGCATTCAAGATTGGTTACAGGGCACCTTGTCCATGGGAAGGCCCTTTTCCAAGACATTATAACCCTCAGGAGAAGCTTGGCTTCATGGTTGAAGTGTTGCCTCAACTTACACAGTGGATTGAGGACATTGAGGCTTATGAGAAAAGTGTGAGACAACCTTGTCAATGGGTAAGTCCACCACCTCTTAGCTCTTCATTTTCTCTTCCTCAGTCTTTATCATTTCAAGCATGATCAAGAGTCAAGCCCCTCAGTTGCTGCCCCAAGTGTTAGTTTCTCTTCTCCATCCCCTGATCTTCCACCTCATCTCAGTTCTTCTGCCCTTTTCCCTTCCAAATAGTCATCCCCTCCAAACAAACAAGAAGTTCCACCTCCCTCCCCACCACAAACAATTGCAAAGCTGGTTGAACCCCAACCTGCCACTCCTCTTGCTTTCCCAAGTCCATGTTGGGAAGATACTCAAGAATCCAGTCAAGGACAACAAGAAGAGGAGCCCAACAGAAAAGAAATAACAGACAATATGATGAGTTGGGCTGCTAAATTTGGGTTTACAAAGATCCCCTTGATGGTCAAGCCAATAGAGGAGGTCAAGGTTGAAGAGCCAGTGGTGGTTGAGGTTGAATTTTTAGTAGAGGAGGAGGACCATATAGTT
The DNA here is from genome assembly GCA_018340775.1 of Taxus wallichiana var. yunnanensis. Taxonomy (NCBI): domain Eukaryota; kingdom Viridiplantae; phylum Streptophyta; class Pinopsida; order Cupressales; family Taxaceae; genus Taxus; species Taxus wallichiana. Next base: position 678,257,073 of record CM031234.1, read on the forward strand.
TCAGAGGCCCCAAGTGTGGAGCAGGCTATAGAAGAACCTTCAGTTCTTCCTCCCACTTCATCCCCTTTGAGCTCTGATGTTGAAGAAGAGTTTGATCTTTCAAACTTCATGTTTGAGGAAGAGGGAAACCATGGTGAGAAAGTTTCAGATCAGGAGGACACCATGGAGGAGGTTGAGCACATGCAACAGGACAACAATGAGGCAGATTATCTATCTGACTTGGAGGATTGCTTTGATGGAGAAAATCCCATGGAGATCACATCATTTTCTCTTCCATCATCCATCTTCCAAGCATATGATCCTACTTACCATGAAGGAGGGCATTCAAGAGCAACAACCTATGTCTCACAACATGTATCTCTGGAACCAAGGTTGGAAGATATGAGTCTTCCATGTTCTTCACAAGAGAAGGAAGAAGAACAGCCAGCTCCAAGCCCAGTTAAAAAGGAGCATATGGAGGTGACCAAGACAAATTTAGAGGCACTGAATCATGAGCGGTTGCACAAGAAAATACAGCCCCCTCTCCCATTCAACCTCTCCAAAATTCTGATCTTTTGGAGGATCTGAACTCATTAGCTTCATGTTTGAAGATGAAGCTTCATATGGTGAAGATAATGAAGATTTTAAGATCACCATGCAAAAGGGAGAGACCTTGTTACAATAGGACAAGTAAAGAGTTTGATTTCCTACCAGACTCAAAAGAATGTTTTGATAAGAGGAGCTAGTTGAAATTGCAATCTTTTCTTCCCCATCATTCATTCTTCAATCACAAGAACCCTACTGCCATGGAAGAGAGTGTGCAAGCACAACTGTAGTTTGCAACATGCCTCCTGAATCAAAGTTGGAAGATTTTGATCTTCCAAAAGTCACACCTACTACAGAGGAAGAGAAAGAGTATGAGGCTATCATTCCTCCCACACCATCCATCCATGAGGGTCAGCAAGAAGGCTCCATTCTTGGAGTTAGAGTTTAGAACCATGGGTAGATTCAAAGGACCATACCTTTGCCCAATCAGATATTTGGCTTCATTGGAGCCAAGGGAGAAGCCAAAACTAGTCATGCCTACTTTAGGGCATGAGGATGAGTATCAAAGCACCAAGGGTCACCATCAACACCTCCAGGAGTCCAATGCAAATCAGCTTGAGGAGGTATTTTCCATTAATGTTGATACCTTGCTGATATGGGTGGAGGATCGACTTAAAGTCAGTTTTTCACTCATATAGGAAGCCATATTTAGTGTCAAATCATTTGCATGGCTGCCTCTCTTGAGAAAGGGAAGCTACTTCTCCCTGCCTATAGTAGGCTTTGTTTAGCCCTTTTCTCTCTGGTTAGTTTAGGAGTAGGAGTAGACTTTGTTTCAGTAGAAGAAGTGCTTGTGCACACTCTGCATGTCTCATTTGAGGCATGTATGATTTTTCTTTGTACATAAGTTTTGTTTGTATTTCTCTAGAGCTACTGAGGCTAGGCCCTTCACTATTCATGGTAGAAGACTCATAGTTTCCTGTAACAGTTGCAAATTTCAAAATAAAACAAATGCAGAGCAACTAAAGAATGTTTTCAAGACAACCCATTCAGGGATAGACAAAAGCCCCAAGTCAAAACAATTTTCTACTCTCAGAAGCCTTGTTTCAAGATTTCTTATGAAAATTGAGAGTGCGGATGCGGCAGGCTTAGGGTCAGGAAAAAGTGAAAAGTGGGTAATCGGAGAGTCCATTTTGAAAGAAGGGTCAGTACCAGGCCATTAATTGTGACTCCATGCCCAATGGATGCTTCAAGGCAACTGGTCCTCTCATCTAGCAAGGCTAGATACCCCTACGAGTCACCAAATTGTTATCCATATTTTCCCCCCGGAAAAATTGATCGCCATGACCCACAACAAGAAGAAGCTAGAGAATTCACATTCAAATCCTACAATCAGGCAACAAAGGAACTCTATAATGGAGTGGCAAGGCCTGCGAAAGATCAAAATGACCCCATGTAAGAAGAAATTCAAGAAATGGCTCTGTCAAGTGAACCCGTGCTTCAAATCCAGCAAATAGATTATAGGCGGGCTTGGAAATGGAATAGCAGGGTCGGGGTAGGAAGTTGAGTAGTGTCAAAAGAACCTAGAGGCTCAAAGGAAAAAAAAAATGGTGAAGATTTGAAGTCTTTGGGCTTCATAAATGGTTCAGAATGGGCCAAAAAATGACTAAGTATGGAGGAGACAGTGGAGGGAGCCAAGTGTCCAAATGGTGCACCTCCAAAGATTAAATCAAAGGGTAGACCCAAACGAGTGCCAAGCTTCCACGTGTCAGAGCCCCAAAAATTTTACCGGCCGTTGAAAAGTCTTTGACTTAGCGAGAGAGGTGCCAAGTGTCTTAACGGTGCACATTCAAAAGTGGGATCAGGTGGAGACTCAAACTTGTGCCAGCCCTCCACGTAGAAAATGGTCAACAGAGGTCAAAAAGGAGAGCAGGCCCAAAATGACTAAGTATAGAGTGCAGGCGGAAGGTGCCAAGTGTCAACATGATGCTCCTTCAAAGGTAAAATCCTGAGTGGGTTTTCAAATGAGCGTGGGCCTTCCACGTGTCTCAGAGTCCAAAAAGGGACAGAGTCGGGGTTGAATAGTCAAGGTAGAGGTAGGCCAGTGGAGGGAGCCAAGTGTCAACACGACTGCTATTTCATAGGTAAAATTTGGGGTGGGTTTCCAAACAAGTGCTAGCCGCCACGTGTCATGGGGGGAGATTTTTGGCCCCAAAAAAAGAGACTCGGGAAAAATAAAAAGAACCCAAAAGAATCCCAAGGAGCACGCGGAGGCCACCACGTGGACCCTGTATGGACAAACTCTTTAAAATATTGTGCCCATGATCCAAATATTCAAATGGCCATATCTTTTGACTGGAGACTCAGATTTGGGTGGGAGAAGACTTTTTGGAAATGTCTCGACACCCTCTATGCCATGGAAACATAAAATATCATTCTTAATAGGATTTGGTGGGTGAAAAATGGAAAACATCTTCCAGGCCATTAATACAAAGCCCGATTTCTCAACTACTAGATCTGATTTGATTTGATCGTCAGGGAACAGACATGACAGATTTGGGGTGGATTTGAGAAAGGCATTGATTGATAGTGGTTGAGCTTTCAAAGTAGGATTCAATGTGTATCTCTAGGTGGTTGAAGTAGGATTCTAATTCTTCCCTCTTCTCTCTCTTATTCTTCCTATATATTGTAATGAAGGGGCATATTCAAAGGGTTGGTCATTGTTTCTCCTCTCTTCCCCCCTCTCTTTCTTCCTTAGGGTAGAATGTGGAGTCTAAGCCTCCTCCCATGGCTCTGTAATGGCATTTTCTTGCCTCTTTCCCATTGATGATGTATTGTGTAACATTTTGGAGCAATAAAATTTGTTTCGTGATGCATCTGTCCATCCTTGGCTTATTTTGTTGTCTCTCTTACCTCTGGTTATATCTTTTTGTGAAGAGTTAGGGTTTATGAACTTTCTATTGATAAGAGTTTTTTATTTGAGTTGTATTTTTACATGTGTGAATCTACTTTGAGAGAAGGAAATAGTTGGAAGTGGAAGGATTGAGATAAAAAAATTAATGGCAAAATTTGAAGTTATGAAAACTCAAGATGGAAGATCTTCTTTTAGATAGATGTTAGTGGACTCTGTGTCTAGAGGTTATGAAGATAGAGGATTGGGAAAATATATATAGGAAGGGAAATAGTTCAATTAAATTGTGTCTACAGTACAATTCAATTTTTTTAATGTATTAAATGAGAAAACTTATCATGTGCTATGGGAGAAGTTGGGGACTCGTATCAACTAAAGTCTTTGGTGAACAAAGTGTTTCTTTGAAAAATCTATATCCATTCGAATGAATGGCATTAAATCTATCACAAAACATCTAAACATATTTAATACTTTAGTAAGTCACATGATTTCTATTGATATTAGAATGGAAGAATAGGATAAGTGTATTACTTTTTTATGTTCTTTATTTGAATATTGAGATAATCTATTCATGAATATTACTAGTACTAAAACAAAGTTATTAGTTAAGGATGTAGTTGCGGATTTATTTTTGAAATAAATGAGACACAAATCCATTGAGGATTATAAATCTAAGGATGAATTATATGTGATAGGCCATACCTAAGATAAAATTAAGAAGAAGTAAGGATATGAAAATTCCATGAATAAATTGAATACTAGACTTAGAAAAAGATAAGAGGAAATGTTTGAATTGTGGTAAAATAAGGCATTTTAAGAAAGATGTAGAACTAAAAAGGTATAAAGGATAATCCCTATGATGATGTTGGATATTCATATACAATAACCTCTAATAAATAATTAGGGAGAACATTTTTGAAGTGTCTAGCTCGCATTTATGTGTTGTTGTATGGTTGATTGACTCAAGTACCTATTTTCATATGACCTAATATTGGGAGTGGTTTTGTAAATATGAAAAGATCAATGGAGGTGAAGTATTCTTGGGAGAAAATTTTACATCCAAGATCATAATTCATGGGAGATACAAGTTGAGGTTTATAAATGGAAGGTTTAAAACCCTCCTGGTATTCTATACATTCTAGGTTTGAACAAAAACCTCTTGTATATAAGTAAGATGAACAATGCAGTGTGCAGGTATTCTTTACTAAGGATAGTTACAAGATGGTTTGAGGAGAAATGTTACCATCAAGGGAATTATATATTATAACTCTTTCCAGGATTGAGATAAGAACTATGAGTGATGATACAAATTTATTTTTGGTTCTAGAGGATAAGAAAGCTACAGATTTAACTCTTATATCTCCTAAAAAAAATATGATGTTGTGGCATAAAAGTATTGGAGATATTTGAGAGAAATGCCTTTGTGCATTAAAAACAAAATTTATGGTTGAAGGAATTTTTTATTTTCCTTAGGTTTCATTTATATGAGTATTTAGAAAGAAAATTATGGTAAAATTGCATAATAGCATTGCTTTATAAGATCATAACGGATTCTACATTAAATACTGATAAGAAGATGATGTGTTTAGACCTATGAAAGTTATATAACTAGGAAAATATTTTTATTATGTCACATTTATAGATGATTTCTTAAGGAAGACTTGGGTATATTTAATTTGGAACAAGTATGAGGTTTTCAATAAGTTCAAAGAGTTTATGACTCTTGTGAAAAATGAGACAGAAAAAGATGAAGGTTTTGAGAAGTGATAATGGTGGGGAATATTGTTCTCGTGCCTTTCATAAATTTTGTAAACAATGTAAAATTAAAATAAAGATGATAACTCCATATATGCCGTAACAAAATGGAGTTATAGAAAAAATGAACATAACTTTATTGGATAAGGGTAGGAGTATGCTTAATGGTGCGCTTTTGGATGGGGAATTCTAGTGATAGCTACTTGTTATCTTATCAATAGATTAACGACATCCACCCTTAAAGATAAAACTCCACATGAAATATGGACTAGTAAGAAGACCTTTATTCAACATTTAAGGGTATGGAGACACTAAATCATGCACTTTGGGTATATTTCTAGTCCTCATCATATACAACTATTCATATGATTCCTAAGAGATAAAATTACTAATTGACCACTATCTTTGGCCAATTTTATTTCTTTCTTCTTTCTATTTTTTTCTTACACACCTTCTTTTCTAGTTTGAATTTTGATGCTTCAATTTTCTTGAGTCTAGATACCCATTCCTAGCCAATACGTCAGGAGCACCCCCGTCCCCTCTTGGCACCCCGACCTCTTTATATTTTTCTCACAACTTTTGGTTCCTTTCTAGTTGTTGGGCATCATGTTTTCTTGGTGCTTATCCTTTTAGTGGTTAATTACAAAATTCAAGCAAGGGAATCATATAAATACAAATTTATGTTATCATACTAAGGCACCAAGCACAAATATATACTATCACCACCTAAGGTTTCATTCAAAGGCCATTACAAGAGAATTCAAGCATCCATCTAGCACTCACATAATGGAAAAGGGATGTCATTCTTCTGCATACACTTCATAGAAGGGGGATTTCATTTTCCATGCACACATCTATCTATATTTTCTACATCTAGTTATTTCTCGTTATTCAAGTGAGACTCGCATGACAAGACACACCTAAGGAATGATTTTACACACACTCGCATAGAACTACATGGAGTTTTAAATGTAGTGCAGTTCCTAGATCATAATTTCACTCATTCACTTGACCATCAGTAAATCTAACTCCCATTTACATCTTTTTTTTTTAGGATTTGATGTGTTTTAGGGTTTAGCAGACGCTATTTCTTCTAGCAAGGTTTTAGGAAAGTAATAGTGAGGTACAATGACATACGGGTGAATAAATAATACATCTAACAAACATCTCTTGACCCTACGAAATTGGTTATCTAAGGTTCTAAGTAGTCACCAATGCCCAAAGAAGGTCCTTGATTCCCTAAACACCCCCGACCCTACGAAGAGGTGCCTTAGTCTTGACATTGTCGAGAGCTCACGTATTTTTACTGGGTCCGAGTGTGATAGTCTTATTTCATGTTTCATCAATTTTCCAGACTTAGCACATAAATAATCGATTTATTTCGAATCATCTAATTATCTTACCTCTCTCTTGTAACTAGGGTTTTCATATAGCTTACTTGCTTGGGTAAAATCTGTATTTCATTGTTTATATCTTTGTTATAACATATTTAGGATTTAACATTTATAATTTCTATATTTGTTAAATCATTTGGTGAACCCAAATCATTTGACCACTCTTGGATCATCTTTCATCACTTGCATTTTCTCAAGCTCCTCTCATAATGGATATTTCTATTCATGATTACTTGTTATCCAATCCTAAGTGTCATGCTAAAATCATTACTCTTTTAGATACTACTTGTATTCCTTCCACTACTCATTTAGATGTTGTTTATAATACATTTGTAGATGCATTTTATCAATAGATTACTTTTCCATCTACTATAGCTAACAATATTTCTGTGTATGAAAATTATCCTCCTCTATATATATGAGTCTGCATCAATAACTTGGGAGTTTTTATGTTTATATTTGCAGTGAACCATCAAAGTTATGGGAAATATTAGAGATGTGGGACTTGGCCCCTAAGATAACCTCCAGATTTTATAGAAGTTGGCTCTTCTCTGATTTGGGTTGAGATAAGGGTTAGAGAGAAAACAAATCAATATGTAAATCCTATCTAAGGAAATGCGCTGAATATTTACTAAAAGCACATAGATAGATATTGAAATAACTACTAAAATAGTCGAAGAGCATCAAACATGATCTATTATTTCAAATATGTTTCAAACTATCAAAGGTGGAATGAAACTTAAAACATAATCGTATGTAAATGAATAGATTTATGTAAAGATCTAAGGGCATGTAGCATGATAGATATTTAAACATTCATCTAGAACTGAATACAAGTAAACATGAGGAAACACATGATATAGAATATTGTGAACTTACAGTGCATAGAACAAGAACTCTTATTTATATAGAAAATAGTACATAAGGTTGAAATGGCACAAATTACAAAGCACTTCTTTACAACATAGCCTTGTTAAGGCCAATGAACACAATAGACTAAACCTAAATTCCTCCCTTTTGACGTTCTAGAACTTCTTTTTCTATCTATGTGTATCTTTATCTGGCACAAAGAACATTCTCTTATAGATCTTCATGGCTCTTGCTTCAACGTGCCTCCATTAAGGTTTCCACCATCCACATTTAGTTTTTACCTATGAAATATTCAACCTTTGGAGAAAAATCTCAACTGCATGCTTTGGGGACCAAGATCACATTCAATCTGTCAAATCTCAAGCCCTTTGCTTCTTTGATTGGTCCTTTTAGTGGTGGTAGTTGCATGTGTGACATGTAGAAACCTTGTGCAGCTTTGGGACTTATGTTTCTCTCTTTCCTTTTTAATTCTCACTGGACGACATGTGGAGGCCTTTGTGTCCTTTTCATTTACATTGAATTTTCATCCTCGCTTTAGTTGCCTTGTCGTGCTTTAACCATGTGGTTGATTCTCATTGCTCAAAGACTTCTAATTCTTTTCACCTTCTCCAAAATGAACTGAAAGGACACGTGGATACCCTCTCGCATTTAGTTCCATACTTAGGAAAAATTCAGTCCCACAAAAAATACAAAAGAACACCAAAAGGAAAAAGGGGTCAGGGTGACAAAAGATAGCAAAATAGAAGAGCCCCAAAACAATGTAGAATTCATTCTACAGCTTATGGCAACTCACCACGAGGACTCTTTGCTAGTCATGGAAGAATCGACAATCCTAACCTACCAAAATTTTAAAATGTGTGTGCAAAGAGATGTCACTCAGATTTTTTTAAAGCACTTGAGATCACATGCAACCCATTCGGCCTCTGTCAAGTAAGTCCTTCATTATAGAGCCTGAAATTCTCTATCCAACTCAATTATCTCCTTATGAGAGAATTTATAGAGATCTTGCACCATTTTATGTAGATGAAACTCCAGCTTTATGATTAGTTTTATAAATCCCTACCCATGGATAGGATTTGCACCAAACTAGTTCAACCCTTAGCAGTTAAGCTGCAGCTTTTTAGAGGAAATTATGCCATGAATTATAGAGTGGGTTGAAGAAATGGAGGCTCACCAATTCAATGTTGGGAAACCCTATCAATGGGAGAACTCTACACTATCTTATAGCTCTCCCATTCCTCCTCCCCAACCTATACAATCTCAGCTTGTTTCCCATGCTCTTAGTTCTTGTCTACCCCCCATTGAGGATTCCCTTCTCCATCTTCTCTCCTTCCATCCCACCTTGAATTCTCTACCATTTTTCCTTCCAAAACTCCTTCCCCTCCACCAAAAATAAGACAAGATCTAGTTGAAGAGCCCAAAGAGAGAATCGTCATTTAAAATTTGAAAGATTGGGATTTAAACTTTGAATTGATGATGTGCCATTATTGGTCAAACCTATGAATAAGCCATGGATTAAAATTAAATAAATCCAGTGTGATTCAAATTTGTGTAACACTTTGGATGAAGCTACGGGTTTAAGAAATCCGTGGGAACAAGAAAAAGTGATGGAAGATGATTTTGCAAAGAGAGCAAGACATAAGAGGATGACCAATAATCTCTCTACTCTAAATGTAGTGTGCATGATGGTACAATGTTCACAAAGGTTATTCATTCATCTCAGCTCATAGAATCGAAGTGGAGAAATATATGGGTCAAATAGAGGAGTTTCTTACAGTGCTTGGTTAAGAAGAGGTTGATCATCTATCAAACTTGGAAGATTGCATTGGTGAAGAGGAACCCATTGAGCTCACTAATTTTTCAGCCCCACCAGTTTTCTTCCAACAGAACGAGCCTCTTGATGTAAGAATTTATCATTGGCCATCCATGGAGGAGGAAGAGAAGGATGATAACATACCATTCATCATGGAGGTTATAGATACCTTTCATGAGTTATTTGTAGAGGTTGAACAATGGCCAAATCAGCTTGTAAATAGATCCCTTCTCGGAAAATCCACAGGATGTCCCCATCTATAGGGATGAGCTTCAACAAGATGGGTAGATCACAAGGATCATTCCATGGTTTCCCAAGGCTGCATGCCCAATCAGATATTTGGCTAGTTTGGAGCCAAAAAAATTACCACCAGCCATGTTCACCACACAGAGCATGAGGATGATCATCAGTACCAAATTTAAATTACTGCAACACCTCCAACTAGATGTAGAACAACTTGAGGAGGTATACATCTTGTTTGTAGTTGATACTTTGTTGAAAGAGGAAGTGTGGATCATGTTTGCACTTCCGCCATGTGGTTTTATTTCCAAATTAATTACATGGCCACACTTTGTAAATAAGGGAAGCTACTTCTCCCTGCCTATTGCAGGATTTGTTTAGCTTCTCTTGTATCTAGTTAGAGTAGGGTAGGAGTAGATTTTTTGTAGAAGAAGTGTTTGTACACACTTTGCATGTTCCACTTGGAGAATGTATGATGGCTTCCCTTTTTTATATAGTTTTGCAAGTTCATGGTGTAATCATATTTTGGGAAAGATTTCAAAATGTATTCAATAAGCCCCAATAGATCATTTGTAGAGGTCAAGTCTATCAATGCTTCAAGTAGACTCGGGGGTTGGGTTTCAAATTTTCTAGATCAAATTTTAGATTATCAGGCTGACTTCATGCCTAATGGATGCTTCATGCCGATGATCAATTCATCTAGCAAGTAGATGACCCCTGTGAGTCACCAAAAATGTTGTCTATTCATCCGCTCAACCACGGTGTGTGTTCCACCATTGACCAATTCTGATTTTTGGGGTAGGGCTTTCATGAAATACATAGCTAAACACAATAATACCAACCCATAACAAAATGTTTGTTTCCCTTCCTTTTTTCTATTATTTTCGTGAAATTCATAAGCCAATAATTCAGCTAAATTGTACCTTGAATGTGAATTCACCATGTCAGAACAATTTGTGTACTAAGCCCGTGAGTTCCATCTTCACGATTTGTATGATAAATTATCAAACATATGGCCTGGGTGGTGTACCTTAGTGTATGGTTTGATATGTCCATGATGTGTACTCCTCTCTTTGTCTTCATGACCCCCATCGCTAGTGTCGTATCTTTTCATCATTGTTTTCTTCTTTGTGATCGTTGATCATCTTTGTGATCGTTGATCATCTTTGTGCCCATAACCCCATCACCTAACCATGACCTCTATGTTAATTGGGTATGGTTGATCCAAATACAACATTTGATTATGTATTTGGCTCAAAAGAACTCAATTGCATGATCAGCCCTAGCAAAGTATGGAATTCAGCTCCGGGGAATCTATTTTTAATTTGTTGATCACCTTTGTATTCTTTTTGTATTGCATCTCTTTGGTATCGTAATTTTATTCAAGCGGTATTTTTATCTATTTTGATTCATGTGTGGTCATATTCGGTGATCTACGTGAGTGAATATATTTCTACAAATCCCATGTATTGGAAAATTTGAATGGAATGTGTGAAAAATCTCCCGTTGGATCATGTTTATTAGATTTTTGGGAATGCTTCTAGAACTTTTGTTCTCAAATCTCATCTTGCATGAGTATAGTATGAGTATCCATCTCTCTCAATTTTCCCTAGTTTTCCCTAGCTCATGTCTTTGCAATTTCGTTGGTGAATCTACTATCTCCACTTTATCTTTGTGTGCTTGATTCATTATGATTCGATGCATTTTATAACCCTCCAGCTTGTACCTGCCACATTTATTATCTTTTGAGAAAAATAGCTTTTGTTTCGTCCTTGGCTTTGTCCCTCCTTCCATGTGCTTTCTTTATTTTGCAGCTTTTTCCTTCATTACGTCATGTGTGTTTTCTTCATTTCATGGATTTTTCCTTTGCTTCATTCCATGGCTTTTCTTCTTCCGTGGTTTTTTTCCTCCACCCTTGTTAGTGGGTATTCTCCCTCTACATGTTTTTGTCTTCATTTCGCAGGTATTCTCCCTCTGTATGTGTTTTCCTTTTTTATTCTACCGGTATTATCCCTCGTGGCTTTGTACTTATTTGTTCCATGGGTATTTCTCCTCCATGGATTTCCTTTTAATTTTTGGTTTTCTTGATTTTTAAAGGATTCCCTTACAGGTTTTCATCCTGCCCCTCATCCTACTCGCTTTGATTGTTAGTTTTTCGAGATAGGCCGGTTTATTATTTTATTTATTAATTTATTTATTTATTATTATTATTATTATTATTATTATTATATATATTTCAGTTATTATAACTTTTTAATCTTGATCCATTCACATAGCACAGTAGTTCCTTAAGTTTCCAGATTTGAAATTTCATTTCTCCTGAAGGAAATATTTCCTTGATAATGTAAGGTCCTAGCCATCTAAATTTAATTTTTCCTGGATGTTTCCATTTACTATCTTAGATTAGTACTTGATCTCCAATGTTAAACTCATTTCTTTTGATGTGGCACTCATGTCGGGCTTTATGTCTCTCTTTTCACGAGTTAGATTGTATGCTGCTAGGAACCTTTTTTCATCCAACTTCTCTAATTCAATCAATCTCTCATGAAGTGAAGATTCTTCATTCATCCTAAATTTTACCACCACTCTTAAACTTGGGAGAACAAAATCTATAGGATCTGCAGCTTTAAGTCCATAGACTAATCTAAATGGGGAGTATTTAGTCAACCTTTTGTATGTGGTGTAATAAGCCCATAAGGTGCAAAGTATCTTCAAATCCCAATCTGATTGTTGTAATGAACATATTTTTGTAAGTACTTTCTCCAAGACTTTGTTGAAATATTCTACTATCTCATTCACTTGTGGGTGATAAGGCATACTTCGGTTATGGTTTATCATGAAGTTGTTTAGTAATTCCCTCACAATAGCATTTACAAAGTGTTTCCCTTGATCGCTTGTAATATTAAAGGAAATCCAAACCACGTAATTATATTTTCATAAATTAATCGGGCCACTTTCTTAGCAATACAATATTTAGTTGGGATAGATTCTTCCCATTTGGTTAGATACCATGTTCTTCTAATGATGAATCTTTCGAGAGTATCTTGTGGCTGGTTTAATTGGTCTAATAAATTCTATAGCCCACTTTTTAAACCAGACTAATGTTAAGACCGCTTTCAAAGGCATCTCATCTAAGGAATTTGTTTTCCTACTCACTAAAAAAATTTCACAAGACCTTGCATGTTTATGTGCATCTTTAAATAATGTAGGCCACCACAATCGGCCATCATCACTTGTCCCCTTCATTATGTCTTCCACTTATACCTTCATGAGATTCTACTAATATATTCTTTCTTTCATGTTCTAAGGCCACCCTTCTAAGGACATCTTCTTATCCTTTCTTATATAAATTCCCACTGGATCAAGGTTAAGGGGAAGGCTTGACTTAATAAGTTCTCTCTTTTTTTTTGTATGATTGTAGGGGAATTATCGTGTGGTGGTAACTCTATTATTCATCAAATTCTCTTGGAATAACCTCAACTCTAAATAAGTGTGAACACGGGTAAATCATCATCAATTATTCCTTTTTCTTCTCCCATTTCTCTTCTTGACAAATAATCTAGTCCCTTGTTCAATTTTCTTGGTTCAATTGCAATGGTAAAGTCAAATTCTAGAAATAGCATTAACGATGACATATCCACCCTTATAACACTAACCTATTTAATAAATATTTCAATGGCTCATGGTCTATGTAGAAAAAAATGATGCAGCTAATAAATATTTTATATAATTTTGTAGGGCATAGACCATGCTCAATGCCTCTCTCTCCATAGTTAAATAATTTCTCTCAACCTTGAATAACTTTACGCTTGCAAATGCTACTAGATGATTCATTTTTTCTCTAGGTTGTGTCAATAGTGCACCAATGGAAATGTTAGATGTGTCAACATGGACGTGGAATGGAACTTTCCAATCTAGAAATATTAAGATATCTTATCCTTGAAAACTTCAAAATCATCCATACATTATTTTGTAAGATCTTTTTTTCTTTTCCTTCAAAACTTCTAAAACATAATTCCTTATGAATTTTCTATGGTATCATGTGTATCCACCTATAATCTATGTGAATACCTGAACGCACCTTCAGCAATCACCTAGCACTTTGAGATAAGGCACTCACTAAGTGTGCGTAAAAATGGGTGGCCCTCTTTAGACATAATTAAACATAAACATTCCACAATGCATAATCCAGATCTAGATCTTAGAGAATCATGAATTAAACAATAACTATAATAAGATTAACCATACATGAACCAAATTTAGTTATGTTTAACACCATTATCAGCCAATATTATCCATTACATTAAACATTGTAAAACACATAAGCTTCTTACATTATAAAGTATATCCATAAGTCATGTGCGCATCAGATCCAACAACATAACTCTACAATAACTCAGTCACACACACACTAAACTACATAGTTCAATACATATTTATAGAGGTGGGGAATTTCCCTTCACCACTTATGCACTTCTCAAAATAGGTCGCATGCTGATAATAGCCATGTGCCTTTACAATAACATGCACACATGCAAGTGCGCTAATAATAGATGTCCTATAGTTAATTGGAAGAAGTAATCCTATTATTAACTACAACCATGCATGGTGCTTATCATTGCTCATTCCCAAAATACCATTTCGTGTGTGTGCAAGTCTCCATCTCGATGTGTGCTTCCACATGCTATCTCCAAAAATAGCTTGTATCCATAAAAATGGCTAAGTCTCGAACCAAACTATTATGGTGTGTATTTCCTTCCTATCATTCTTTGCCTTCAAATGTGCCTTGTTCCCACATGTGCGTATTCTTTTGTGTGTCTTCTCCTTAGAACAATATTATGTCTGCTCAACATTACCCCACACTAAAGTACATTGTCATCCCAAGCAATGGGAATTCCTTTCGATGTCCCAAATAATAAAGAATAAGAATTGAAAGAATTAAAGAATCACTGTACAAAAGAATGAATCTTTACTCTGCAACATCCCTCTTCTTCAACTAGGGAGGATTAGCTCTGGATATTCAAGTTTTTGATTTCTACCTCCAATGTCTTTCATTCATGTCATCTAGTGTTGTCCTTGTCTTTTCTGGAATATCTGTGGCTATGGCATCTAGTTCATCCTAAGTGATCTTTTCCTTCTCATTCTGTAGTACTGGACAACATTGGCCATACCAGACATCATTCCTTCCATAGAGATCCATCTTCTATGCTATGAGCTTCCCAATCTCATCTATCCTCTCCTTATGTGGATCTTGGGTTTGCTGCTGCAAGGGCTTCACTTTTTTTTACTAGTGCCAATCTTTTTGCATGCCCTAAAGTCTCATCTTTCATTACTACTAGAACTTCATTATCTTCAACTAGAGTTCTAGTCCTTATCACTACCTCTAGTGTTGCACACAAGTTTAGAGCTTGGTTTGCTTTCTTTAGCTCATCCTTTAAAGTTTGGAGCAATGCCTCATAATTTGAAATTTTCTGATCATAGAGGCCCTTGCTCTCTCTCTCTTCTTGTTCAACATCTTTTGGTGTGGGCATTCTAATTGGTCCATCTTCTAACACCAAATCAACCAAAGTGCACACATAATGCATAGTAGAAGGAAAATTTTTAGGTACCTTTGGTTCAAGATGAGGCCTTGCTTTTAGAATAATCACCAATTTCTTCACCATGCTAACAAAGGCCTCATTATTTTTTCATTCATTCTTGTTCCTTCTCTTCCTTTAACCACTCTATCTCTGTAGTTTTATCCTTGTTATCCTCCATCATCACTCTCTAATGGTGGCATCCTTATCAATATTTCTCATGCCACCTCAGTAGATACCTTGACTAAGGCATTATTGACCTGCTCATCAGACATAAGAGTGGGATTTATGGTCATGTGTGTCTACTTGGGGTGCCTTCTTTACTCTTTCGAGACATAGACTCCTCACACACAAAAATCCTGGTTCATCCATATGGGTTTGCATGGACCAGGATAGTTGTTTCCTTTGCACACGTAGTGGCCATATCTGGATCCATCAACTCCCATCCATATAATTCCTTAAGGTCCATAGTGCTTTGAAACCTAGGTGCAGATGATTTTTCTTGTGTCCTCAGCATAGCCCATACTAGGCACAACATACTCTTCACTTCTTCTTTTGTCCTTGGCCCCTTAGGAACATGAGTGCCAAGGTCTAGAGTTGGCCCTTCTCCTATGAGTCGAGTCAGAATGGTGTGTTGATCTGCTCTTGCATAATTTCTTTTTTTCTTTCACCCCTTCTTCTTCATCTCTCATTTCTTCATCCTGAAGGCTCCTCCACATCTTCTAGTTGAACTGGGGTTCTAGTGCGCTCTCTTTTGACTCCTCTCCACCTCCTGTTAAGCTTCAAGCTTTTTCTTCTTCTTTTTCTCTAGTGCTTCTTTCTGAGGGGAGAGTTGAGGTGATCTTCATATAGGATGTGATGTTCTTGCACCTTGGGTCCTGGTTCTTCTAAATACCTTCTTAAACTGGCACTCTTCAGGACTGCATCCTCATCCAAGTCCTCTCTCTCCTTCTTGCACCTGTGGTGGAGTATCTACGTGCTCACTTTCCACTTTTTCTATGGGCTACCTCCAGCCTCTATGGTCCAAGCCTCCACTATCCTCATGTTCTTCTTCTTCATCTATCTCTATGGTCGAGGTAGGCTTTGGAGCTTCCACATTCTCAACTGTGTGTTTTCCCTTAGGTGGCCCTGGGAGCATAAATTCATTCTCCACATACTTTTATTCTCCAACCTAGGCTTGAGCTGAAGATAGATGAGCATGGCTCCACTATCCCCAATAGCCAAACTTACTAGCTTTATATTTATAACATCTGAAATGAGCCTCTCAATGTAGGTAGATCGACCTAGATAAACATATGTTTTTTTGAGAGTATGGTAGTCACAATCTACCTTGTCCACATTAAAGCTCAATTCATCCACGCATGCATCAAGTAAACATGAATGAGGCCTAGAAGTAGTAGCTGTGATGTGAAGGCATAGGGAATTTTACACCATGGACTCCATGTCCCATCCTTCATTGCAAACCATGCATGATGCAGAAATGTTGATACACCGTGAACTATATTTCCTTCCCACTACCGAAGGTAACTCCTTTGGAATGTGCCATTCCTCCTCAAATGCCATGTGAAAGTCGTCATACCATATTTCTTCCCTTTTCTTGAATGGGCCACTCATTTTTCCTTCACACAAGTATTTCTCAAACCTCTCCGCGAGGGACTTTTTCTCTGTGGGGTATTCCCAAATTTTGTTCTTTGGCCCATCGGGCACTCCAATTTCTACAAAGACAAGAGATAATAGAATAGCACCAAAACTTATCTTCTCACCATGTGTGCACTTCCTCAATAATATTTTTACTATGTAGCTTCTAGATTGTAGAATTCTCCTTCTGACATTTTCTTCATGATATGTAGCCACATGGTATTTACCTGTGACCATCTCTCTTGATCATTCAATTTAATTAGTGAGTAGGTGTGCGTACTTGCCTACACACATGATACTTCCTTAATTTGTATATGTCCATTCCACATGGACCCTTGGAGTATCCCAACTCCTTGTTGGTGGCTATAACAACTACTTTATCAGTCAGATCACTAATAATATATGTCCATGTGCCCTTCAATCTTGTCAATGTAGCAATCAAGGTTGTTGTGATCCTTACCCTCCATCCAAAAAATAGAAAAAGTCCTCATGGACTCTTCTCATAAGCCATTGGTATAAAGCTTCTAGTTTTCCAAAATATGGGAGTTCATATAATGATAAACCCCTACCTTCTTGAGCAACTTCTCCCCAACATCATCATATACTGGCATATCATCCACCGTGCACTTGTTGGTCTTCTTATTCAACAATGCATCCAACTCTCCCTTTTTTGGTGGTGTGGTGGTTGTAATCACTTACTTTACATCTGTGGATGTGGGAATCCCAATCCCATCCGACTATCACTCCTTCTGGATACTGCATCTCTAAAAAATTACTCTCTCGGGAGCAACTTTGACCTCAACTTCCACCTTTTTCTTCCCCTTCGTACCTATTGTAAGTGCTTTCTTTGGTGCCATTATAAAAATCCCACCTTTTTTTTTGTCGAAGTAAGACCTCATTCTAGTAAGCTCTCAAACCCTAGCTCAAAGCTCATGTGCCCTAGCTCAAAACATGCCCTAGCTCCTTCTCAATGCTTCTTCGCTACTTTGCTCAAACCCTTCACCAATGGGGATGCAAGCCACTTCATGCACAAATCTCTCTCCATGTCTAGTTTTGTAGCTCTCGCACCTCAACACATTTCACTTGGCTTGGTCGCACTTAGCTCACTTGAATACTTGTGATCACAAAGGTAAAAATGAACCCGCATCACATCCTTATATAGATTTTCAAAAAATTTAGTGCATTTATTGCTCCTTCACCTACCACAATCCTCTCATTAATTGACCATTTTCCCAATTTTTCCACGTGGTACACCTTCGTGCCCCAACTATAACCTTCTAGCGTGCCTTCCTACCTTCTAGTACAGTAGACCTCCTTCTGCATGTGCTTCCATGCACCAAAGTACCTCACCACTACACCTTCCCTAGTAGTTTCCATGGCCGCATCTTACCTCGCAGTGTTATATTTTTCATTCATTTATTTCCACTATGGTCTTCTTCTAGGATCAATCTTCTTTCTAGTAGATCCTTCCATCTTGAATAGCACCTGTAATAGTATGTTCTCATGTGTACCCCTTTTTTGAATAAAAATAATAACCACCCCACACCAATGGTATGTGTAGTCCTCTGCGCATAAAAATACTTCAGATTGTAATTAGCTTCTAGTGCAAATGCGCTTATTACACAAAACACCAAACTAAATTGACAAAGCATAGCGATGAAGAAGGAAATACATTAAAAGAAATACATAAAAGGAAATCTATACTAAATGGAAATATTTCCTTATTACAAACACCAAGAAGACTTATTTATAGTAGGGCTTCAACCTACTCCCATTAAAGTAACTAGGTAATTGTATTCCATTAAGTGCCTCTAACTGAAAAGCACCTAATTCAAGGATGTGAGTGATAACATACGGTCCCAACCAATGCACCTTAAGTTTTCTGGATGGCACAAAAACTTGGAATCATAAAGAAGTACCATCTATCCAACCTCAAGCTTCTTGTCCCTGATGTGTCTATCATGTCATGCCTTCTACCTAGCCTTTTCTTGCTTCTAACTCCAACGTGTTATGGCGCGCCTCTCATCCAACTGTATTAACTTGTCAATTATTTCTTCTAATGCTTATTCATCAACTAGACCTCCAGCATGTGTAATATGCAAAGATGGTAACATGAATTCCATTGGAAGAACTGCTTCTGCACCAAACACCAACTAAAAGGGTGTAGCCTTATTCAACCTCTTGTAGGTTGTTCTATATGCCCAAAGTAAAAAAAACTTTATCATCCCAATCTTTCCTTCCAACATCACAATTTTTTGTTAAATTCTAGCTCAATATCTTGTTAAGGCCTCAGCAATCCCATTTTTTGAGGGTGATAAGGTGTAGTCTTGTGGTGTGCAACCATAAATTCATCCAACAATATCCTGATTGTCTCATTCAAGAAGTGTGTGCCCCTATCACTTGTCAAGCTCAATGGACATCCATACCTAGTAAGAATATTTTCCCATAAGAACCTTGTTGTTGTAGCTATTATACAATCCTTTGTAGGTGTTACTTCTTCCCACCTTGTAAGATAATATATACAAGTGATGATGTAGCGTGATCCGATTCTACATGTGACTAGGGAAATAGGACCCACAAAGTCTATAGCCCATTTTTCAAATGGCTCTGCACTAGTAATAGGCCTCAAATTCATTTCATCTCTTTTACCCAAGTTTTCCAAGGTGCGAAAGTGATCACACGCCTTACAATACTCTTTACAATCCTTGTACAGGGTCTCCCACCATAATCCAGTGAGTAGAATCTTATGCGTGGTGGTGTCACCTACATAATGCCCACCTATAATACCACCATGAGCCTCTTCCATGATATATGTGCGCTCATGTTCTAGTACACACCGGTGCAATACTTCATCTTGGCCTAGTTTGTATAAGTCACCACTGATCAACATGAAGGGTGCCGCATGAATTGCAAGTTGTTTCTTCTCTAAGGCTTTCATTCCTTTTGGTTCCATACATGTGCGTAAAAATACAAAATATCCTCCAATTTTAAAGGTGTGTGATGTAACCTATATAATTGTGCATCCAACATGGTATCTTCAATTTTCTATGTTATTCTCCGATTGAATTCTTGATAAGTGGTCTGGGCCATAATTACTTTTACCTAGTTTTATAATGACTTTAAATTCAAATTCTTAGAATAAGAGCACCCATCGACATATGCACCCTTGTAAAATGGGCTTATTTACCAAGTATTTTAATGTCATGTGATCTATATAAAATATAAAAGGTGTTGCTAGTAAGTACTATCTAAATTAATGCATTGCATAGATCATCGACAAGGCCTCACACTCTAAAGTTGTAAAATTCTATTTCGTAGGAGTCAACTTTCTACTAGCAAATTAGATAGGATGATCTATAATACCTTCTACATGTTGAGCTAACACTACGCCAATGGTCATGCCAAAGGCATCCACATGTATGTGAAATGGTTGGCTCCATGAGGGAAAACAAATAATAGGGATTGTATTAAGTCTCTCCTTCAATGCCTCAAATGCGTGTTGCTCCAGGTTCTCCCCAATAAAATTTTCCTTTTCCTTTTAGTAACTATTCCAGGGCGCAGCAATCTTGCATATCCTTTGATAAATTTTCTATAATACCCCTGTGTGGCCCAAGAATCCGCATACCTCACTTTGACGGTAGGTTTCTCTAGGCCTACAATAATGTAACCTTATCTAGATCTACTAACAAACCTACCTTATAGATGATGTGCCCCTGTAACAGAGTTCCAAAAGGTGTAGCAAACACGCACTTCTTGATGTTTAATGAGATGCTTAACTATCTACATATTTCAAACATTAAGCACAAGTTGTCATAATGATCCTTAACAAGCCCATACACCATCCCATCATCTAAGAAAACCTGCAAGAATTTGTGAATAAAACCCTAGAATGTTTGAACAACTATGCACGAAAATACAAACAGGCACATTCTTCAAACTAAAGGACATCATAGTATGTGTAAAAATTCCCCATTCAGTGCTAAAATTCATTTTCTCTTGATCCTTTTATACAATTCTAACCTGGTAATACCCTAAGAATCCATCTTTGAAAGAAAAATTTTACGCCATGCAACACCTTCTAAAATTTCCTCTGTGAAAGGCGTAGGAAAAGGATCAATCACACATGCAGAACTCAACTCCTTGTAATCCACACAAATCCTAATCCGCCATCTTTCTTTATGCTTTGATTATCATGGGGCTAGCCCACTCTGATTCTTCTAGGGGCTTAATGATGATACAGATTTCAACATTTTGGCAATTTCTTCCTTAACTTTTACATGCATGCCGTAGGGTTCCTGTAAGGTCTCTTCCGACCAGCGCACACCTTCCTTTAGCTTAATCTAAATTTCACCTAGTGACTCATACATTCCCTTTAACTCATGGTAGCCCTTAGGAAATATGTCTTGGAAATCCCGTAGTAACTCAATTATCTTTGCTACTTCAAAATCGACCAATAATCTCCAATCATGACCTTCTTTAGTTTACGAAGCATCATGCAATGTTCACTTTCTTGGTCTTCATAGGTTCATGATAGGAACGCACACATTTTTATCCGCAATGTCTAAAACCTCACACATACCTTTTGAATGAGCTATGTCCAAATCTTCTACTTCCTCATCATCCACTATGTATACCATCTTTCCTTTCTCCTTCTCAAAGAAAATGCATGTAAATAAATCGTCATCTACTTC
Source organism: Taxus wallichiana var. yunnanensis (assembly GCA_018340775.1). NCBI lineage: Eukaryota > Viridiplantae > Streptophyta > Pinopsida > Cupressales > Taxaceae > Taxus > Taxus wallichiana. The sequence continues at coordinate 678,278,483 of CM031234.1, forward strand.
ATCAAAATGTGCTCCTTGTTATTCCTCACCAAATAACTCTTGAATGAGTTCTTCAACCTTTGCATTGTCTCCCATAGTTAAGCACTCCATAACCCATAATGCCTATCTTATTGGAGATTTAGTAGAATTACTCAAAAGTCCTCGGGTCATTCCTGCAATCAAATATTGTCAATTTAAAGTCTCCCTATGCGATTCGCATAAACATGCCAAGCGTGTGCGTAGCCTTACAAAGTGGAATAAAGTTTGTACACCCAAAGTGAAGGTGGTAAAGCTTCCTACCCTCTATCTAGAGTCTCTCACACTACTGAATGTGGTGCTGAATAGGTTGATTACCATGATATATGCAAATTTGAGTACACACATTGCTCCCGAGAAACTGGGTTGTTAGAGAAGTTCTAACTTCATTCCATTATAGGAGATTATCCTTGTGAACCATCCACCAAGCATGTTGTCATCCCCGTAGGGTATATACTAACATATTTCTTCTTTCAACTTAATTTTTCTGCTGCTCCTCCATGGTGTGTAGGAATACTATAACTCTTTCTCACTCAAAGGTTCAACATAAGGTGAAAATATCCCATCTCATCAAAGGGATAATAACTCTTTCTTCCTTATTCTCAAAACTTATATACCCTTTGTTGAACAAAGAGGTTGACATTATTTGCATAACACAAAAGGTGCCCAAGTAGAGCTAGGAAGTTTTCTTCTTCGCAAGTTCTAAAACCTCAAATTCCCTAGTGAACTTGGACCCTTGTATAGTAATGGATGCATCCTTTAAAAATCTAATCGAGTGGCCTTATTTTGACTAGTGTTGTCATGTAAATGTGCAACAGGAAATTGACTATTTCTTAGCATGATAACTATATCGTTGTCTGAATTTTCATGTTTTATCATTCCTAGGCACCCCAAGTCAAATCCGTCAGTCTTTTCACCCCCTATTTGATGTAAAATTGGTCCCCTAGGTGATTTAGGAAAGTCTATTCATTCCCCCTAGGTGATTTTAGGGAGTGCCGAAAAGATACTATCTTTTGGTAGTATTGGGAAGGGCTATCAACCGGCCTTCTGTAGAAGGGACTAGACCAACCACCTTGGAGTGGATGGCAGAAGGGTAAAATTAAACATGGAGGTGAATTGAATACCTTAGAACATCATGGAAATTATTTTGGAAGGCTTTGAGAAGTTTTGAAAGACGTGTAGCGATCGAGTGAAAACAGGTTCACAAGTTCATAGGTGATGGGTCGTTGTATTCTTCCAATCATTTAACCGACATAATATTTTCAAAGTGTCATTCTAAACTGGGCTATGTCCTAGGCAATATGCAATGGAGTCTAGGAGAACTAGTTATACGTTGAGTCTATTGGGGGTTGCTTAGTTTTAGTGACTATTCTACGGAAGTTCGGGTTAAAATCTATGGAAATTAAATACAAGTCTACGGAATTCAAATACGTGTAATGAAAGGAATTTTAGCAACTAATCTTCTACTATAAAATAAAATATGCACACACTTATTCTTAACAAATTAAATCACAACTGAATAAATGGAATTTTTAGCAGAAAGCAAGACTATTCATGAACTAGATTTGCATAACAAAAGCATCTATTCTAAGCGAAAGTGGTAATGGAGAAAGCAGAGATAGTTAATCAAAGCATGCATGTAAAACTCATCAAATGATAATTGCAGTAAAACTAATCAAAGGACTATATGCATGAACTCAAAGTAACCTTGTATCTCCTCGGTTGAGTGGGCCCTTGCTCTTCCTCTAGATAGAGTGATCAACAACTTCTGATTCTCAAAATGCCATGGCTTTCATTAAATTCGAAATGAGTTCATAACACATCAAAAAACAAATCTAGAACAAGTATGTAGATAATCTTCTTCAACAATCAAAAAGTGGTACTACCAAGTTTTGAAGACAAAGTCTTCATATAGATAATGTTGGTTACAAGATCCGCCATATCAGGTGACATTAAACATTGTCCATCAAATATCAATTAAAACTCATAGATTCCTACGGGCCGTTAGAATCAAGCCCAAGATAATAGGTCAATTTGATGGAAATAGTATTCAGCCGCATACTTTGAACTCGGGCTTCTTATCCACCAGTAACTTCCATCATTCCCTACACACATCATCACATTTGATCTCATAAAGATAGTTAGTAGGAGGTTCATGTGATAAATGGTTTTCATAAATAATAGCAAGGAAAATGCATCAACCTACTAAGATATGACTACACAAAACATCCCCATATACTAATAAGTCATATCACAAAGAGTATTTTATTCGAAGAAATGATATTAATGAGCCAAACAATGCACTCATCATTTTCCCCTAAATTTACCTGTTGCATGTCCCAATGCAACTCATCTAGCACCCGCTCGCCTTCCAAGTTGTTCAGCCATGTCATACTCCTTGAATTGATCAGCGTATTGCTTTGTGGTATTCTTGCAGCCTTGAGTATTGGAGGTAATTTCCACCTAGGTAGTGAAACTATCATGGGACTATGTTGCATTGTTCTACCAGGTCATGAGAGGGCTCAAGAGGAGTGGTGGCCGTACTTGGAGGCCTTCCCATTCATCAGTGTATTTCTGGCTGGTTTTCTCTATAGTTTGTTTGATAATGGTGATGAGGGCATCACCCCTGCGCATGCTCCAGCTCAAATTCTGGGGAGAGAGAACCTCCCTACGTTTCAAAGGTAGGCTTAAAGTATCCCATCTCCTATCACAAGCTTGCCAAGCAGCCCCAAAATTCTCTTGACTATAATTTTCAATATCAATAACACATCTTTGAAGCAAAATCCGAGAAGTATTCACCCCACCCTTGCACGATAGTAAAATGATCAAAAAAATTTCCACAGGTGACATCTCGCATGATGAGTTGGGCGAATGTGAAATCCGATGGACTAAGTAGTGTTATTGAAACTTGTCTGTTTGCTACCTCCAAATTATCTGATTCCGCAATACAGACTGAAAGGATTTAATTTGAAAATCACCCACAAATAGGTTGATCAAGAAATCAGGGACATTGGTCACTATCATGTTATGTAGATAAAATTCACAAAGCAAATTTTGAATTTTCGGAGCACTACACTTGTAAACTGATAAAAAAACTAGGGCCATCGGGAATTTCATGAGGGGCTTGAGAACAAAATTGAAATAACTGCCAAGAATAAAAATTTCTTGGACATACATGTTGTATACCGAGGAGGGTTTCTTACGGGATAGTAGTTTGATGGCCAAATGACAAAAAGAGTCTAAGATAGATGTTACTTTTTGTTTTTCCTCTTCCATAGATTCTTTTTCTTTTTTAATTTTTGATTTTCCTTCCGTAATTCCCTTTCTTGAAGGGACAACTGTTGGAAACTATTCAAGAGGGTAAGACTCTTATCATGCTATCACTTTAAAAACTTACTTCAAGCTATAGGGCAGCAATCTCCTGAACTTTTTCTACTGTCTTTTGTGTAAATTCAGCTTGTAATAAAAGGGTGGTTTCTTCCATACCTTGTAACTGAGATTTTAGTAGTGTGATTTCCTCCAGATAGTTATGAGAAGGTGCCACTTGGGTGTCAAGAATTTTAGGAGTTACAGTGTGAATTTCTCGTAGATGACGAAATAGTAGATGATGGAGTAGCGGGTCATCCTACATGCAGTTCCTCCCGAATGTGGGTGGTATCATTAGGCAAGGACTCCAATTGGAAACCTCCTGTCTACAAAAATGAGCTAAGCCATCGGGACCGTAGTTGCTTAGAGGAATATGGGGCCATGGGACACTTGCCTTTTGAATTAGAAATGGATGGGGATGGTACCTCGAGTACAAACTGTGCTTCGGCATACTCGGGAACATCAACTATCTCTACGCTTGGCTATGTGAAGGGAAAGGGCCCGATGCAAGGGTAGGCCGAGGTGTAGAAAAGAGACTAGATTTTAATTGCTTTGACCTATAACCTTCGCCACCGGCCACGTCCCTCAAGCCTCCACTTTGGTCGAAAGAAGACTTGGTGTGAACACAACAGATGAATCAACCCCGGGTGCTTAATCATAGACTTGCCTCCACTGGACCGGTGTTTTTGGCATACTTTAATGATGGAGTCTGCAAGGTACTCTGGCAGATTTACCCGAAGGGCCTAGTTGACATGTCCCTTTTTAAGGTGAATGAGTATTTTGAGTGCATCACCATCCCGAATTGCAGAGGCCGGCGTTGCATATGAAATATCTTGGTTGACCCATTTCACAATCTCACCCTAGATTCTAGGTAAACTTGTATGCTTAACACCCTTCTGGACACCTAATGGAGTCAGGATGACCTCCGGGAGTGCCTCTCCTTTTGTGGAACTAAGCAATCAGACTTTGCAAAGGGGCATTTTTCATAACCTTTAAACTGAAGTTTGGCAAGTCAGACAGGTCAGAAATGACCTGACTGGTAATTTCAACTCTTCGTCCACCAACTTGTGAGTAGGTGGACTCAAAATTATTCAAGAACTCTTCCACAATGCCCTCATCAAAACCTTCAAATTGCTAAATGAAATCCAACCATCCAAAATCATGAAATACCTATGAAAGGGCGGCATTCCGGAGCAAGGCGTCAGGTGAAGTAGGTTCTGATGTCTTTCATGGTCCCATGCTAAGCCAAAAAGTGAGAAATACATGGTAGTGGAAAAACCAGAGCAGAGTGTTTCTTCCACTTCCCGTCTAGTGTCTGATAAAACCAGTCATGATTGATGTGCATACCACAATGGGAAGAAGCGGTTGTAGAAGCATTAAATTTCAAATGACACCATATTCCTTAGGTAGTGCAACATCAAGTGAAGGTGATGGTGAAAAAATAGTGATGAGACCGGCCACCCATGTGAGATTAAGATTTTTATGGTGGCACATATCCCATGGTTGAGGAGCAAGTGCCACCTGTCCTGATGTTGGAGAGTGCAACACATCAAGGCATGTGGTGATTTATGAGCCATTACTCCTTTTATGTCGTCATTCATAGAGCCAAATTTGGAAAGAGATCCAAGAATGACCATAGCAATCATTTCATGATGGCGTCATAATGACAAATGAATACATGGGGAAATGTTTCACATAGAAATATCATTAGCAAGTTAAAATGCACTTACCCATGCCACATTTAGTTAGCCGATATCCATAGATTCCTACACCCTACAATTTGGGATGAAACATGATTAGCGGCAGTAGAAATAATGAAAATTCCTACATTTATTGGAAATTACAATAAAAACCGCTAACTAAGGGAAGAAGATCGAATGAAGGATCATCTTCCTTTATTGAATTTGCAAGAGATTGATTACTCCATGTGTGAGAGGCAAAGAGCCTCCTCAAAGATACATATGTCATTTGCATCATGAATGTTATCGATGAAAGTCTTCTTATCCAACGGTTGGTGATAAACTCAGAGCCTATGCCCATTTACCAGAAGAGTCTGTTTGTCTCCATCAATCGGTATCAATCAAACAGAGCCATTATCAAACACTTGATTTACCTGATAGGGACCTAACCAATGCGTACGTAACTTGCCTTTAAACTGTTGATAGTGGGAATCAAAGAGTAAAACCCACTGTCCTTCATGAAATGTATTTTTTTATGTGAGCATCATGTAAATTTTCTACCGATGCTATAGAATTTTGATCTCATTTGTTGTGCCTCCATCTGCATTTCATCTAATTCATTCAACTGCAACACTCATTCACGTTGTGCTTCATCCAAATAAATCCCAACTTCCAATGTTGTTCTCTAGGTGTGCAACTCGAACTCAACAGGTAACAATGGATTCTTCCCAAAGACTAGCTCATAGCGAGAGAAGCCGTAGTTGTTTTCCAGGTCGTGTTGTAGAGGCCCAAATGGCCTCGGGAAGATTTGGTACCCGGTTCTTTCTATCGGCATTGACCACCTTAGTTAGAATATTCTTGAGTTCTCGATTGGTTACCTCCACTTACCCATTGGATTGGGGTGATATGGTGATGATTTCCGGTGCCTAATTCTGTAGATTCCTAAGAAAGCTTCAATCATATTTGAAACAAATTGAGGACCTTGATCGATACAATAGCCCTTGGTGCTCCAAATCGCGCAGTAATATCCGATTGAAGAGAAAATCAGCAACATCATCTTCATTGGTAGATGCCAATGCTTGAACTTCAGCCCATTTGGTGACATAGTCATGCATACCAAGAGATACTCCTTCCCGAAAGATGGAGGATCAAATGGTCCAACAAAATCAATACCCCATTTCTCAAATGGTCGTAGAACCAATTGAGGGTTCAAAGGCATTTTCATAGAAAGTGTAGATTTTTCCATTTGTTGGCATGCATCACACTACCACACATACTTTTTGACAGTCTTATGGAGGGAAGGCCAATAGTACCCTGCTCCAAGGATCTTGTGAATTTTTTCGTTTCACTGAATAATGTCCACCTCCTGGCTCATCATGACATGCTCGCAGTATGTCATGTACCTCATCCTCTCGAACACACCTGCGAAGAACCATGTCAGGAAAACATTTAAATAAGAATCCATTACACCATTTATATGTTTCACTATTTCTAACCAATCACCTTCTTTCCTTATGAGTAAAATAGGTAGGAAACTTCCCTGTTGTTAAATAATTCATGAGATTAGCAAACCAGGGAGTCTTAGTAGAGATAGAAAACAAGTGTTCATTGGGAAATTGGTCTTGGACTGCTTCGTCATCACATGAAACATTTATTCGGAAATAAAGTCAGCAACAACGTTAGATTTCCTGGCTTATATATAATAGTGAGATTGAATTCTTCGCAACAAGAGTAACCAAATGAATGAGCCTTCCGCTAATCTTTGGTTTGTTAATCAAATATCGAATGGCGAGTGGTCATTGTAAACAAAAATTTATATCCAAAGTGATGTAATGATGAAATTTATTCAAAGCATATACAACAGCCAAAAACTCTTTTTCTATAGTAGTGTAATTCTTTTTCGTAGGAGTCATATTTTTGTTGATAAAATAAATTGCATACATATGATCTTCTGAGTCTTTTTGTCCAAGGACAAGCACCCATGGCTGTATTAGAAGTATCAGTGTGGATATGGAAAGGTTGTCCCCAGTCAGGGCCACGTAAGACAGTGGGCTGTTGTCATCTTTTCTTTGATAGAATCAAATGCCTGTTGACACTGAGAAGACCATTCAAAAACACAATCTTTGGTTAGCAATGAAAACATTGGGGCGGAAATTTTGCTAAAATCTTTTATGAATCGGTGGTAATAACCTGCATGGCCAAGGAAACTTTTGATGTCAGTTTGATTAGCTGGTGTAGGTAATTGGGTGATGACTGATATCTTTTTGGGATCCACCTATATACCTTGGGCTGAAACATGGTGACCTAAGACAATTCCTTGATCAACCATCATTAGACATTTTTCATGACTCAAAGATAGTTGGTGTTGTTCACATCGACTGAGTACTTTCTCAAGATTATTCAAAGATTCTTCAAAAGTGGATCCATGGATAGTGAAATCATCCATGTAAACCTCAACACAGTCATTAGCAAGATCTGCAAAAATGGCCAAGACTGCCCGCTGAAATGTAGCAGGGGCATTACAAAGCCCAAAAGGTAAGACTCTGTAAGTGAATGTACCCCAAGGGAACGTAAAAGTAGTCTTATCCTGATCAGCAAGGGAAATACTAATTTGATTATACCCACTAAACCCATCCAAGAAAGAGAAATATTTCTTACTGTACCAAATTGTCCAGGACTTGGTCAATGAAAGGCGGGGAAAATAATCTTTCTTAGTGGATTTATTAAGTTCCATGTAATCAACACATATTCACCACTTACCATTCTTCTTGGGGACAATAACTAATGGGAAAACCCACTCGACTATCGAGATATAGGATAGATGAAACCTACCTTTAGGATATTTTTGATCTCAGTTTTGACTATGTCTCTCAATGCGTTGGATTAATTCTTCGTTGCGGCTGCCTTATAGGTTTGACGTCATCAGTGTAAATATGATGTGTACAGATGCTAGGATGAATTCCTTTCATATCAGTGTAATCCCAAGCAAAAGCATGAGAATGTTTTTTCAGAACCTCAAGCACCCTAGCTTCTTGATTGACCTCCAAGTCACTTCCTATAGTCATCTCTCTACCCATACTGACAAGCACCTACTTAGTATCATTCGCAAGAGCAAGCTCTGTACTAGTGATAAAAGAATTCAATGGGAAAACATGGGGTTGAAGCATGTGCAAGATGGATATGTTATCAAAAGACAGAACCTTGGTTAAAGGACAATAGAAATCAGAACTAAATGTTTAGAATTATAAGCATAGAGTTTCCTACCAGACTCAGCAGAGGTAATGTCTAATGCCGGTATTCTAGATTTTGTAGCAGTAGTGCTGATTTCCATAGTTGCAAAGTCCTTAGAATCAGTCAGTGCATATGACTCTGTAGCTTCTATCATATGATTGTGTCTTTATGCAATAGTGGCAGTGTTGTCCACTCAAAATTTCCTTGCTTTTGAGAAGTTGAAAATTGAAAATTTTTAAGTTAAACGCCTTCTCTATTGTCCTGGTAATATGAAATGTCAAAAATTGGAAAGAATCTGAGTTTTTGGTCATTTTGTGTGATTTTCGCCCGTCAAAAATTTTTGTCCCGCGTGTCCCAAGTTCATTCGGGCTCCTTGTTCGCCGATCGGCCGATTTACCCGAAGTCCGCCTCTTTCACGCCCGTCGGAACTTTTTGTCCCAAGTAACACAAGTTCACCCAGGCTCAATGTTCACTTTTCATCCGATTCAGCTGAATCGCGTACTTTCATCCCTCATGTCCCGAAGCATTTGTGCATACTTTTCCCGTATCGGCCAAATCATGCTTTCGCATCCGCGTGTCCCAAATGAACCAAAGTCCATCCGAGATAATTTTCCCACTCTTCCCAAATATCTTGCTTTTCAAGTTGGTAGATGTGTATTTAATGTGCATTGATTGTCTTTCTCTCTCCCAAATGGCTATATAATGAATTGCCCCTATGCATTTTTACACACTACTTTCTTGCTATCTATTGCCCATACCCTTGCGATCAAATTCTGCATGCGTATCCATTTCCCCTACAATTTCACCTTAAGTCTAGATTGCAACCTTGCTTTTCAAATTACTATCAATATGAAGATTAAATTCCAAGGTCAGGAGCAAATCTCACCACTCGAGTCTGTCGTTCTCGATATCGGGGACAGTGAAGTTCACCACCTTGACTTTGGGGATTTTTGGGCAAGAATGACATACTCAAACCCCTCTCCTATGGCACAAATGATTCAAGATAGTGGTTTGGAATTCACCTGGTGGTTTCCTGTCTCGGTGTAATGCGCGAGATACGATAGGTGCTCTCTCGCGGTGCTCATTTCAATCGACTTGAGTGAGTGAGTCAAGAATGTGCATGGGGAACTAATTGCCAAACTTGATCCGCGCCATTGGTGTTGCCCTAAGGATTCTGAGATGGAAAATGCTATAATAATTTCTCGGAACTGTGCACAGTGCCCTCTTCGACCATGACAGTGAGCAATACAAGGCACGGGTGGTGAAGTCCTAGCTTAAAACCTAAAAGGGGGCATCTCGTCTATCCAAGGTTCTGTTCCATGCTGATTTCAATGAGGAACTATCTAATTTTATAATCTTATTGTCTCGGGTCATGGGCTGCCCTCTACCAATGAGTTCCATTTTTGAATGTGCCCACTTATCAATATGGTGTGCAAAGGAACTCGTAATATCAATTGGGCGAGATCATCAATATGAACCTAGCAGAGCAGCATTTCATCAATGTACAAAGAAACAAAGAAATTTTACATGAATTCATACTTGATGTATACTCCTGGCAAAGCATTGAGGCAATTATTTGGCTTCTCATACATTGATGCTCATAAGGGTGACCCCATATATGCCTACCGCCCTCGGTTCACCTTGGAAACTAGCAATCGCAACTTCGGGAGGGTGAATGATGCTTTCACCATGTACATTGTCAAGGCTCGGAGAGCAACACGGCGAGGAGATTTTTCGATGAAGCTATGAATCGATATCACACTACTGAGTGCCTACTTCATCCAATTTAGAAAATTTTCCTATATAAGGCTTGCAGTGCTATGAGAGCACTCCTCTCAAGCTCCATATGTTTCAGCAACGATAAAATGGCCTTGATAGAGGTATGCAGTAGCTAGACAAATTGCATAGAACCCGTAGGGATAAGAAAATCACTAGCCTCGCACTTCCCCATATCTTTGGGAAACTACACCTGCAAAATGGCTCTAGATGTACGAGAACATAGAAAGAGCCCTAGCTCCCATCACTGTCCATTTCTTGGGCCAAGACTTGAAGAAACTCTCCTCCACTATTGGGAGCATAGATAAATAAACTCTCCTCCACTATTGGTAGCATAGATAAAGAACTTAAACTTTAGAGCGGTTGTATAGTAGACCTTTGCCTTATAGGGCAAGCCGAGTGAAAATCTCTTAATGGCAAGCAAGGTCTTGATGATACAAAGGATAACTTGTCAAGATCATGGGTGTACTAAACATGGAATGGAAAATCAAGGTGTTGGAAGAAGCTTTGGGAGAGTTGAAGAATATTTGGCGAAGGGTGAAGCCTTCAAAACTTTAGTAATATCGCTTCAGGATATACATTACCATCTCCATGATGAGACTTGGTGTGTTCCCCTCTCTTTACAAGAAATCAAAGCTCAATTTGAGCTTTTTGTCAAAAAGAATTTATTCGGGGAGGAGTCTATTTCAAAGAAAATATGAAGGAGATCTTCTCTCTCTAGATGCCGTTATTGAAGAAGAAAAATAAATATTATCATACTCACGTCAAATTCGACAAAGAAGATGGAGAAGTGCCTCAGATTTTGGACCCAGTCCCACGCCAACACATCAGTCCCATGAGGTAGAGACATAGCATAGGAATTGAAAAGATTCAGACAGCGGATCCTGAAGTCAGTGGGCCCCTCCCACCATGAACACATGTCTTCTTCTCGATTCTTCTCCTTTCTTCCTTCCCTCATCTTGGATTTATTGTAATTAGTTGGGGTATCGTGATTAGCAGCCCTTTAACTAAAACATTAGTTAAAAGAAGTAGTTACCAAGGGTAACTAATTTGTAAACTATATAATGGCCTCTCTCACCATTTTTGGAGGAGGGGACTTGGCTTATAATTTAAAGTGTAAAGAAATCATAAAGAAATCAATACGTAGAAGGATTTTCATTCTTTGTCTATCCGATTCTTTTTATTCGTAATCTATCCATTAAATATTGTTAGATCATTTGTCTACATTATCTTGAGAAGCTTTGTATTCTTGTAGATGTTATTCATCAAACTATGTGTCTTTTCAAATTTCATCTTATTAATGTGATACAAATGATCTTATTCCAATTCACTATATTCTTGCATGCATAAGGAATTATTCTATCATCTATAAGGAATAATTCCTTATGCGTGCAAGAATATAGTGAATTGAATAAGATCATTTGTATCCACATTAATAAGATGAAATTTGAAAAGACACATAGTTTGATGAATAACATCTACAAGAATACAAAGCTTCTAAAAGATAATGTAGACAAATGATCTAACAATGTTTAATGGATAGCTTGTGAATAAAAAGAATCGTATAGACAAAGAATGAAAATCCTTCGTATTGATTTCTTTTATGATTTCTTTACACTTTTAAAAATAATCCAAGTCCCCTCCTCCAAAAATGGCAAGGAGAGGCCATTATATAGTTTACAAATTAGTTACCCTTGGTAACTACTTTTAACTAATGTTTTAGTTAAAGGGTGCTAATCTTTGCATATGCCCCAACTAATTACAATATAACCGAGATGAGGGAAGGAAGAAAGGAGAAGAATCTTGGAGAATAAGATAGGCGTTCATGATCATGGGAGGGGCCCATTATCTTTAGGATCCGTTGTTTAAAGAATCTTTTTCAATGCCTATGCTATGTCTCTCGCTCATGGGACCGATGTGTTGGCAAAGTGGACTCGGGTCCAAAATCGAGGCACTTCTCCATCTCTTTGTTGAATTCAACGTGAGTATGATAATCTTTATTCGCTTCCTCAATAAGAGAAGGAAGAGCAGATCTCCTTCATCTTTCTTTGGAAATAGAACTCTGATGAATAAATCATTTTGAAAAAGCTGAATTGAGCTTTGATTTCTTGTCCAAAGAGAGGGGCACTCCCAGAAGTCTCATCATGGAGATGGCAATGTATATCCTCAAGGCAGATATTACTAAAGTTTTGAAGGCTTCACCCTTTCGCCAGCTATTCTTCAATTCTCCCAAAGCTTCTTCCAACACCTTGATTTTCCATTCCACATTATACACCCATGATTTTGACAAGTTATCCTTTGCATCATCGAAGACCTTGCTTGCCATTAAGATATTTTCATCAGCTTGCCCCATAAGGCGAAGGTCTACTATACAACTGCTCCAAAGTTTAAGTTCTTTATCTATGCTCCCAATAGTGGAGGAGAGTTTCTGTTGCAAATTGTTCACCTTCTCGTGGAGTTTGAAGGCTTCATCAATGAAATTCAATCTTGCAACAAGCATATCATCCACCATGGCCTCCATAGCCCTTCCATAGATGGAATACTTGTGTATATCTTTGATACTTTGCACTTCATCTTGGCTGAGAATTACAGGTGGTGGAAGAGTAGCCAATGGGGTAGGATCTAGAACTTTATCCTTGGATAGCAGTGACTTGATGAAACCTGTAAGAATCTGGGCCTGCTCCTCTAGCTGTTCTATGGTTTGTTGCCCTTTCTCCACCCTCCGAACGACTCGGTGATTGCTTTCTTGGAGATTGTGGATCTCACCTTCGGGGTGGACTCTCCCATGGGAATTCTCGAGAGCTCTCGATCAGATGCTTGTAAATCATGCTCTGGTTTGTCCATTTTGGGCTTGGCTATCTCCAAGAATTGCTAGGCCCTGAGCATCAGATACTATTCTGGAGGTAGTCCTGGCTTTCTTAGCGGGAGTAGGAGGAGCAGTGCCTAATAGGGCTGCCACAACATCAAAATTGGGTCCTGAGGTCAGGAGGAAGACTTCCTCTTTCTACTATCAACAAAAGGCTGCACCCATGCAAAAGAGGAGGAAGAAGAGGAAGGTGGGGCAAGAGGGCCGAGAGAAAGGGAACTCATGGCACTCAAAGTGTGCACTGTTGTCATCTCTAGTTGGGATATGAGTGGAGTGCTCGGGGCTTCTGGTACAGAGGAGTCACTAGCACCCGGAAGCTCAGTGCTTTGGACCTCCTTTTCTTTATCCATGGGGGCTTCTGGAGCACTTGTAGAGACTGGCACTTCACTCTCCTCACTTTCACTAAGAACAATGATGTTCTCTAGGCCTGAGGGCAACTCCGTATGCTTCCTTAGGGGATCTTCCTCCACAGGATCCTTCTTGACTTCTCTGACTTTCTTTTGATATACCTGGGTGGATGAGGAAGGAGTGGAGACTGTGGGACCTTGAGTTGACGAGGCAGGAGGGGTCTGCATGGTTCTTCTGAACTGGGTGTCAATGCATCCCTTCTTGGTGTTGGAGTATCCTTGGAGGAGGATTCCCCTGAGTGCCTTCTAAGCTCACGGACTTTCCTATCAAACCAGATTTTGGTTCTTACCAAGACGGGAGCTAGGATTTCTGCCAGATCATCCTTCTCCTTTTTGAACCAATCCAAATCCTCCAAGGGAGTGTGTTTGACCACGTTGTCATATTCATATGAGTACAGGTCGGAATTATCATCCTGGAGCCCTTCAGGAACTTGGTACAGGTTAAGCTCTTGAATTAATTGAAGAGAAAATCTGCCATAGTGTCTCCTCCTTGCCTCAAAATCATCAAAGCATAGTTCAAGCCCAATAGTCCTGTGTCTTCCTATGATGATAATTGATTTTGATGTTCGCTCAATAAATTTCTTCAAGTCAAAGTAGGTTCTTGGCCTGAAGAAATGGACAGTGATGGGAGCTAGGGCTCTTTCTATGTTTTGTGCATCTAGAGCCGTTTTGCAGGTGTAGTTTCCCAAAGATATGGGGAAGTGCAGGCCAATTGATTTTCTTATCCCTGCAGTTCTGTGCAACTTGTCCAGCTACTGCATACCTCTATCAAGGCCATTTTATCATTGCAGAACATAGGAAGCTTGAGAGGAGTGCTCTCATAGCCTGCAAGCCTTATATAGGAAAATTTTCTAAATTGGATGAAGTAGGCACCGTAGTGCGATATCAGATTCATAGCTTCATCAGAAAATCTCCTCACCGTGTCACTCTCTAGAATCCTGACAATGTACATGGTGAAAGCATCATTCACCCTCCTGAAGTTGTGATTGCTAGTTTCCAAGGTGAACTGAGGGTAGTAGGCATATACGGGGTCACCCTTATGAGCATCAATGTATGAGAAGCCAAACCATTGCCTCGATGCTGCCAGAGTATACATCAAGTATGAAGTCATGTAAAATTTCTTTATTTGTTGTACATTGGATAGCTACTCTGCTAGGTTCATACTGATGATCTCTGCCCAATTGATATTCTGAGTTCCTTCACACACCATATTGATAAGTGGGCACATCTAGAAATGGAACTCATTGGTAGAGGGTAGGCCCATGACCCAAGCCAGTAAGATTATAAAATCTGATAGTTCCTCATTGAAATCAGCATGGAACAAAACCTTGGATAGACGAGACGCCCCCTTTTTAGGGTTTTTAAGCCAGGACTTCGCCACCCGCACCTTGTATTGCTCACTGTCCTAGTCGAAGAGGGCCTGTGCCTGGTTCTGAGAAATTACTATAGCATTTTCCATCTCAGGAATCCTTAGGGTAGTGCCAATGGTGGCAGCATCAAGTTTGGTGATGAGTTCCCCATGCACATTCGTCAGTTCACTCGAGTCAGGATTGAAATGAGCACCGCAGGAGAGCACTGTATCTGCGCATTGCACCGAGATAGGGAAACCACTGGTGAATGCCAAACCACTGTCATGAATCATCTGTGCCATAGGAGAGAGGGGTTTGAGTCTATCATTCTTGCCCGTAAATCTCCAAAGTCAAGGTTTTGAACTTCACTATCTCCGATATTAGAACGGAAGACTCGAGCGGTGAGACTTGCTCCTGGCCTTGGAATTTAATCTTCATATTGATAGTAATTTGAAAATCAAGGTTCATGTAAACTGGACTAAAGGTGAAATTGCAAGGGAAATGGATACGCGTGCAGGAATTTGATCACAAGGGTATGGGCAATAGATAGCAAGAAAGTAAAGTGTGCAAAAACGCATAGGGGTAGTTCATTATATAGCCATTTGGGAGAGAGAAAGACAATCAATGCGTATTAAATACACATCTACCAACTTGAAAAGCAAGATATTTGTGAAGAGTGGAAAAATTAGCTCGGATGGCCTTTGGTTCATTTGGGACACGTGGGACGCGAAAGCGCGATTCGGCCGATATGGGCGATGCGGGAAAAGTATGCACAAATGCTTCTCGGGACATGAGGGATGAAAGTATGCGGAGTACGCGATTTGGCCAAATCGGATGAAAAGGAACAATGAGCCTAGGTGAACTTGGGACACTTGGGACAAAAAGTTCCGATGGGCCCGAAAAGAAGGTGGACTTTGGGTAAATCGGCCGATCGGGAACAAGAGCCCGAATGAACTTGGGACACGCGGGACAAAAATGTCCGACGAGCCGAAAATCACACAAAATGACCCAAAAACACATATTCTTTCCAATTTTTTGGTTTTTCATATTACAAGACAATAGAGAAGGCGTTTAACTTAAAATTTCAATTTTCAACTTCTCAAAAGCAGGGAAATTTTGAGTGGACAACAACTGGCTCCTTCTGGGGATGACTTGGCATAAGTTAAAAAGAATGAGACAAGGAAAGAATTTAGAGAAACTAGGGGAAGTAGACCAGTACCTTATCCATTGGGCCACGGAGTCAAAAGCAAACCAATACAGAAGACACCACCCCAAATAAACAACACACAAAACAAGGGAAGGAAAGGAGAACACGCACTATATAGAATATACAAAGGACTTCCTAATCACCTATGACTTAAACAATTTCAGGTACTACCCACTATAAGGAAGTGGGAGAGAAGAACCATCCATATAATCAAGGTAAAAAGAATTCTTACCAGCAAAGTGCCTGATCTTGAAAGGTCCGAGCCAAAGGGAATCAAACTTGCCATGGCTGCCACGAGGTTCATGCCTTTTATCCCACAATAAAACAATGTCTCCAACTTTGAAATCTTTGAACCTGGCCTTTTTATCAAACAAGACCTTTACTTTCTATTGGTGGGTAGATATCCTATCAGCAACTTTCAATCTGTCCTCATTCAATTTGTAGAGGTACATGATCCTCTTATCCAAAGAATCATTGAAACTGGTGTCTTCAATGGCCTTCATTAGATGCAAGGCTGGTAGCTCCACTATTACTGGAAATTGAGCTTCCACTCCATATACTACCTGAAAAGGAGACATCCCAATGGCTCTCTTAGGTGTGATCCTATCTGCCCAAAGGGCATCATAGAGTTTCTTGTGCCAGTTCCATTGGGACTCATTAACTAATTTCCTTATTATAGCCACCAGATTTTTATTTGTTGATTCTGCTTGTCCATTCCCCTGAGGATAATAATCTGAGGAGTGAGCCAGGGAGATGCCATATCCATAACAAAAATCCATCATCTCGGTTGAAGAAAAATTTGAAGCATTATCTGTCACGATCTTGTTTGGCACACCATACCTTACCAAGATGTTTTCTTTGATAAAACTGCATACTACTTCTGAAGTAGTACTCTTTACTGGAATGGCTTCTACCCACTTGGTAAAATAATCTATGGTAGTTAATACATGGGTATGACCAACACTAGAAGAGGGATTAAGTGTTCCAATGAAATCCAAACCCCATTGTTGAAAAGGTTCTTCGATCACAACTAGTTTAAGGGGAAAAGAGGCCAACTTGGGTCTACCCACGAAAGTCTGACATGCTTCACATTTATCAACCCACTTTGATGCATCTCTGAACAAGGTAGGCTAGTAATATCCTCCACAAATTATTTTATGGGCAGTGATAGTTGATGAATAGTGCCCCCACATGCTTGATTGTGAAAAGTGAAAGCAGCTTTCTCTCGTTGTTCCTTGTCCTCATATTTTAAAAATCTCCCATCCAATCCACGCTTAAACAAGGCATTTTCCCACAACACATATTGGGCTGACCTTAGTTTAACAGCTCTCTTTTCTTTGGAGTCAAATGAGAGGGGCATTCTCCATAGGTGAGAAAATGTGTGATATCAGCATACCATTCGTCAATTGAGCCAAGAAATAGAATGGTAGGAAGATCAGCCTTATCCTCTAGTAACTCATGTCTAGCTCCCTCAGCGATGAGTTCACACAAGCCTTTTCCATGGATGAGCTTGGTTGGTCTGATGTCAATGTCATATTCTTGGACCTTGGCCACCTAGTTCCCTCTCTTGGATCCGAACTCCTGTTGTGTGAGAATGGACTTGATGGTTGTATCTGGTACAAATACTGTGGAGTGAGAGTTAAGAATGTAAAAACGAAACTGCTTGATAGCTTTAACCACTACGAAAGCATGTTTCTCCATTATGGTATATTTTAACTCATGATTTTTTATAATGTAGCTCATGAATGTAATTGGGAGTTCATGATCATTAGAATCTTCTGAGTCAAAATAGTAGCCGTGAGTGGTGTTATTTCGTGTGGCATAACAATAGATAATAAAATCTTTGTTGAAATTTGGACACGCTAAAACAGGAGTTTTAGCAATAGCCTTTTTAATACCTTCAAAATCCTCTTTCCTTTAGGAGACCAACCAAACGTCTATTTTCCTTTCATCATTTGAGAGATATTCAAAGTTAGCTCTGCAAAATCAGGGATGAATCTCCTCAGAAAGTTAATCTTACCAAAGAAAGAGTGCACTCTTTTCTTGGTTGGTCGAAGAGGAATTTGCTGAATAGCTTGAACTCGCTCAGGTTCAATTTTTATACCATCTTTGGAGACAACATGCCCCAATAATTTCCCCTCTGTGACACAAAAGACAAATTTCTTAGGATTTAAAGAGATCCCATGTTCTCTACATTTCAAAAGAATTGTTTCAGATCTTTGAAAATGATCTCGCCTTGTTTTAGAAAATACAGTCAAGTCATCAAGGTATATGACAATACACTTCCCTTTCAAACTTCCAAAGGCCAAGTCCATAGCCCTTTGAAAAGTGGCACCGGCATTAATGAGCCCAAAAGGCATCCTTTTGTAGGCAAAGGTACCCCAAGGGGTAGTGAAAGTCATTTTGTGTTGATCTGTGGTATTAACTTCTACCTGGTTATATCCTGAGAAGCCATCAAGCATAGACAACATTTCGGATCCCGTTACAGCTTGCAAGACTTGATCCATCATGGGTAAAGGATAGTTGTCCTTTAAAGAAGCTTGATTCAGATTCCTAAAATTGACACAGATGCGGATCTCACCATTTTTCTTTCTAACAGGCACAATATTGGCAATCCATGTTGAATGGTGAATAGGAAAAATGATTTTGGCTTTTAATAACTTTTGTATTTCCTGAAAAATGGTGTCAGCTATCTTAGGATTGTATTGCCTCTGTTTCTATTTGAAAGGCTTAATTCTAGGTTTGAGAGGGATAAAATGTTGCATCTCCTTTGGTTGAAAGCTTTTAAATCTTCATAGGAATAAGCAAGAACATCTTTATACTTCCTTAAAAGACTAATTACTTTCTTCTTTTCTTCTGGTGTGCAACATTTTCCAATGTTCATGAGTTTAGGGTCAGTAGAACTCCCAATATTAATTTTTTCATATTCAGCTGATTGTTGAGGTCCTAGTAGAAGCTTTAAACTTTACATACCTATCATGTTTGTCAAACAGTTCTTCTAAACTCACCAATCCTTTTGGAATCTTGTTTCCTTTGAGTTTGATACATCCATCTGATCTGCCTCTTCTTCTTTGATGGATTCTTCGTTAAAGGGCACACTTTCACGAGGCAAATTATCACTTCCTTCAAAGTACAACTGTTCAAAATTATCCTTGAGTTCTAAGAAAGAAAGCAAGTGTTGATCATCATTGAAAACTTTCCAGTTACTTGCATTATCAGGTACACTGGGCCTATGGATCATCTCAATGGTAAACCTATCTTGGGAGAAGTCAGGATGAGGTATCAGCAATGACCCCGAGACTCGCTAGTGAATTAGCCCAGTATTCTCCTCCCTAGGCACTTTGCTTTGATGGAGAAGGCGTCAATAAATTCAATAGAGTCCAAAACCGATTCTGTAATGTTTCAACCTTCTATTCTTTACCGGAAGAGGTTTCTAACTTGCTTGACAATCATCTCTACATCTCCACGAGCTAGAAGATTCTTCACACCACCCTGTTCTTTTTCCACACTGGAGTCCGAGAATGAGAGCTTCATACTCTGTTGTATTATTAGTATTTTCAAATTACAACTTGAATGAGAAAGGATGAATCCTACCCTCAGAGATACCAATATAATACCAGCTCCAAAACCAATTGAAGAACAACTTCATCAAACTCTAATATCCAAACACCATTAGGATCCTCGGGTGATATTTTGGGAGTTAGATTTCTTCGGAGACATAATCATGTAGTTTCCATGCCTCATATCCTCATAGAGTATTTGTGCTTTGGGATCATCTATTTTTGTACAATATACTCTGATCGCTTCTCGAGTAAAAGCAACTTCTTCATTTGTCCATTAACAAGTATGAGGGCATGTGACCAATCCATTTGAATTTCTCCACCCACATCCTTACGTGAAGTTCCTACTTAGCAAACATCCCATATGAAGGAGGAATGTCAACTACTAGGATAGTAGCTAAAACTTTCTTCTCGTAAAGTAAAGAAAGGCTACTTGTGCATCATTAATTCTTAGGCAAGGGCACTTCCTTACTCTCCATGGAATAACAAGACCCGTAAGTGCGTGTGAGAGTTAGGCCTAAGGCATGGGCTAATTTGGCAGGCATTACATTTTTGATGCCCTTGATTCTATGATGGTATTACTGAGCCTATGGCCGGCTATAAGGAGTGTCACATAGAATGGTTTGATCTTGTCATTGGGTGAGGTGACAAAGAACTACAGATTAGGTTCATGGTGTAGAAGATGAAGTGGGTAAAAGGCCTTTAGAGGTAGTTTTAGAATGGGAGGCCGACAAAGTGAATCATTTTAGAAAAAGCCTTGGGATGGGTTTGATAATATTCACCTCTCGAGATTTGAACCTTGGTCTTTTTTAGGTGATCAATAATATCGAAAGACCTAGAAATGGATAATTTGTCATCGCTTAGGACTCTAGGTTTATCAATTTTAGGGGAAAAAGAAGTAACTTTAGTAGCAGAATTGATAGGACTCACCTTTGGTGTGGATGAAATGGGGATAGGAGATCCTCTTTTTACAATTACAGGGATAGTTGTCGGCTGCTCCTTAGATTTTTGGTGGGCTGCATCACTTTCTCCCTCTGATTTGTCTACTCTCGAGTCATGACAAAGCATATGATTCACTATTCATGTCTGCTACTACTTCATCATAATCATCTCCTTCATCAACGCCTTCATTGGTGAAGAAATTAACTTGAGATCCCTCAATTTCTTAGGTTCCTTTGTCACAACCTCCTCAACAAATTCTTCACAATCTTCATTAACCTCCTCATCCTCTAGTTCTTCAACTTCACGGAGTCGCATTGATGGGGACTTTAATAGGAGGTCCTTCAAGCGCTAGCCTTATTTGAGAAGCAGGAAAATGATTTCTAGGCTGAAAATTCCTCCTTGGAATGCCTGCATATGGAGCATGTTGAGCCAATTGTTTCTTAATGGTGATGAGATCATTTGCAAGTTTTTGTACCAATGGATTAGTATTAGGTCCAAGAGTGGAAGAGGAGGAAAAAGAAGACTTGGACCTAGAAGGGTCTCTCCTCAACTTTCCCGACATGATTAAATCATCTTCAACACTAACAACAAGAGTTTGATCCTCGGCCAATGTTGCAATATTAGCCCTTCTCAATGCATAACTAACTTCAGGCAATTGGGCATTTAGGAAGAAGCACTTTTTATTTGATCTACAAGTTGAGTGTCGGTGGAATTTTTTTAATCAACCTATTGAATCGAGCCACAAATTCTCTCATGGGCTCTCGTGATTCCTTATTTATTTGAGAAATTTGGGCCAAAGCAAAGCATGCACATCTTCCACTAGTTTGAAATGGTTTTCAAACCTAGTTTTCATTGTGTTCTAACTAGTGATAGCTTAGGAAGGTGATAGAACCAATCAGCAGCATTATCTTGTAAAGTCTCAACAAAATCCTTACGAGACGTCTTCATGTTCAACTCCCAGAACTCCACATGTGACTATGAAGGCCACGATGTGTTCATCAAGATGTACCTTGCCATCACCCTTGAATTTAGGAAAGTTCTTCCGATTACCTCTGGGTAACTCATGCAAAGGCTGAGGAATGGGCAAGGGGCCCAACATGATGGCCCCAAGGAAATGTAACCGCCATTCTTGGAAAAATGGCTTGAAGAGGAACTAAAACACCAGCAAGAATCAGAGCTCAGAGATTAGGACTGATTTGCTCTAAAGGAATACCACCCGTAGGGGTTCTATCTTTGACAGGAGGAGTGCTTGTTGATCGAGCTCTAATATTTCTTCTTCTTTGAAGAGAAAGGAAAACCTGTTGTTCCAAAAAGATGGGCGAGAATCTTCAATACCGGGGCCCTTCTCCCATGAGTAAAATGTGGAGTCGCTAGATCAAAAGATGATCGATAAATGATTATGGAACTAAAATACGATTCCCGCTGGAGTCACTAAAAAAATTTTCCAATGTTCACGATTTTAGGGTCGGTGAACTTGGCTTATTTTTAAAAGTGTCAAGAAATCATAAAAGAAATCAATACAAGTATTTTCATTCTTTGTCTATCTCGATTCTTTTTATTCGCAAGCTATCCATTAAACATTGTTAGATCATTTGTCTACATTATACGAGAGAAGCTTTGTATTCTTGTAGATGTTATTCATAGAAGCGTGTGTCTTTTCAAATTTCATCTTATTAATGTGGTACAAATGATCTTATTCCAATTCTTTCGTATTCTTGCACGCATAAGGAATTATTCTGTCATCTATAATTCTAAATGGTGCCTTTTGCTCATTTCGCATTTTCATTCTTGTCCTTTTGTAATTGATGATCTATTTAGGAAACACTTTTATGATATCCAAGTTCCATAGTGAAACAATGCTTTGTACATGTGTAAATAGGTTCGTTTTCGAATAAGGGAACCTCTCCCATTAAAGAGGAGGGACTTCTTGTCCCCGATCGCTACTGGCAGAAAGAACTCAAAGAGTTATCATCAAAGAATCCACCCATACTGGGTCACAATTGTTCGTATAAGGTCAAAGGAGGATATAATTAAATGTGTTTGGATTTCTACCCATTTAGAATTGTCATGTTTCGACCTACGATCAATAGCGTAAGCAGAATGTAGCTGCACCAAGGTCTTCCCAAGATGACCTGGATATCCCAACTTCGAGCTTTAGGCTACAAAACCATGAAATCAACTTGGTACTCCCATGATTCAACAAGGTGACCATTATATCTTCAACCACACCATCGGGTATAGCAATGAATTGATCTACTAACTCCATAACATTGTGTTGTCCACTCAAAATTCCCCTGCTCTTAAGAAAGTGAAAATTTCAAAATTTTGAGTTTTAAGTGTCTTCTCTGTTGTACTCAATGTTAAAAGTCGAGAAATTGAGAAAATCTACGTTTTTGGGTCATTTTGTGTGTTTTTCGGGCCTGTCGGACATTTTTGTCCCGCGTGTCCCAAGTTCAAACGGGCCCTCTGTTCCCCGATCGGCCGGTTTCCCCGAAGTTGTTCCATTTTTGGGCCGTCGGAATTTCACGTCCCAAATGTCCCAAGTTCAATTTGGCAAGTTGTTCCATTTCGGCCGAATCGAATCCCGAACCACGCACTTCACGCTTCTCGTCCCAAATGTCCCAAGTTCAATTTGGCAAGTTGTTCCATTTTCAGCCGAATCACCCGAAGCTGCGTGACTTCAGTGCACTTTTGTCCCACATGTCCCAAAATGCATTTGTGCATCTTTTCCCGCCTCGCCCGATCCGGCCGAGTCGCATGTTTCACGCATTCGCGTCCCACATGTCCCAAATGAACCAAGTGCCATTCGTGCTTATTTTTCCCACTCTACCTGAATATCTTGCTTATTCAAATTGGTAGGTATGTATTTACGCATTCATTATCTCTCTCTCTCCTAACCGGCTATATAACGAGCGACCCCCCTATGCATTTTTCACATTGCTTCCATGCTATCCTTTGCTCGAACCCTTGCAATCCGAATTCCTACGCGCGTGTATCCCTTCCTCTGTAATTCCTTCCCGAGTTTAGTTTGCGGCTCTGCCCTCCAAATTACTATCAATATGAAGATCAAAGTCTTGGAGGAGGCTTTGGGAGAGGTGACGAATAAGCGGCGAGAAGGGTGAGGCTTTCAAGATCTTTGGTTGTATCCGCTTTCAAAGACATACACTTGTCATCTTCAGGATGAAACTTCGGTGTGCCTCTTTCCTGCAAGAAATCAAAGCTCAATTGAGCTTTTGTCAAAGATTATCTATTCAAGGAAAGCTCCATTTCCAAAGAGAAAATGAAGGAGATCTGCTCTCTTCAATCGCCATTAAAGAAGAAAATAAATACTATCATACTCATGTCGAGTTTGATAAGGAAATGGAGAAGTGCCTCAGATTTTGGGCTCGTTTGTAGCTAACACATCGGTCCCTCATGGCATGGAGGCATAGCCGAGGCATTGAAGAGATTCGGAAGTGGATTTTGAAGTCAGTGGGTCCCTCCCATTCATAACCACTGTCTTCTTCTCCTTATTCTTCTCTTATTTTCTAATTCTTTTCTGATTCATTGTAATTAGTTGAGGTATTGTGATTGGCAATCCTTAACTAATCTTTAGTTAAAATAAGTAGTTACAAAGAGTAACTAATTTGTAAGCTATATAATGGCCTCTTCACGCCATTTTGAAGGGAGGAAGAACTTGGCTTATTTTGAAAGTGTAAATAGATCATAAAGAAATCAATACGTAAGGGCTTTCCATTTCTTTTTCTATCGATATCTTTTATCCCCAAGCTTTCATTTAATTTTTGTGAAGATCATTTGTCTATGTTATGTTAAGAAACTTTGTGTTACGGAAAATGTTATTTATAGAACTTGGTGTCTTTAAATTCCATCTTATTTATATGATACAAGTGATCTTGTTTCAATTCACTTGTAACCGCATACATAAAGAATTACTCTCTATATCTTATCTATAATTCGCATGTTTTCTTTCTGCTCATTCTCGTTTTCTAATTCCTCGGTCCTTTTGTAATTAATGATCTTTATAGAAAACACTTTTGTTATATCCAAGTTCAACCAGAAAATCATGTTTTGTATATTTGTAAATAAGTTCGTTTCTGAATAAGGGAACCTCTCCCATTAAAGAGGAGGGACTTCTTGTCCCCTGACTGTTGCTCTTCGTAAAGTCCTATTTGACGACCAATAGTTTTTGGTGACTCCACTGGGGAAAATCATATTCCAGTTCTGTAATTTTTGATCATCCTTTGATCTGGCGACTCCGCGTTTTACTCGAGGGAGAAGGGCCCTTGGTATTGAAGATTCTCAGTTTCAGCTTTTGGAGCAGCAGGGTTTTCCTTTCCCTTCAACAAGAAATAGAAAGACTCGTTTGACAAGCACTCCACCTGTTCAAGATAGAATTCCTACGGGTGGTATTCCTTCAGAGCGGTAGCCAGTCCTAATCTTGAGCTCGATTCTTGTTGGTGTTATAGTTCCTCTCCAAGCCATTTTTCCAAGAATGGCGGTACCATTGCCCTGGGGTCATCGTGTCGGGCCCCTTGCTCTTCCTCAGCCTTTGCATGAGTTACCCAGAGGTAACCGGAAGAACTTCCCTAAATTCAAAGGCGATGGCAAAGTGCATCCTGATGAACACATCGCAGCCTTCATAGTTACATGTGGAGTTCTAGGAGTTGAACATGAAGACATCTCCGTGAGACTGTTCGTTGAGACTTTACAAGATAATGCTGCTAACTGGTTCTATCACCTTCTAGCTGGTGCTATCACTAACTAGGACACCATGAGAACTAGATTTGAAAACCGTTTCAAACCAGCAGAAGATGTGCATGCCTTGCTAGCCCAAATTTCTCAAATAAAGAAAGATTCACAAGAGCCCATGAGAGAATTTGTGGCCCGATTCAACGGTGATTAATAAAATTCCACCAAATACTCGACCTGTTGATCAAATCCAAAAAAATTTCTTCCTAAATGCCCAATCGCCTGAAGTTAGTTATGCACTAAGAAGGGCTAATCTCGCAACATTGGCTGAAGATCAAACTCTTGCTGTTAGTGTCGAGGATGATTTAATCATGTCAGGGAAGTTGAGGAGAGACCCTTCCAAATCTAAGTCTGCTTCTTCCTCCTCTTCCACCCCTGGACCTAATACTGATCCATTGGTTCAAAAACTTGCGAATGATCTCATTGCCATAAAGAAACAATTGGCTCAGCATGCTCCCTATGCAGATGTTCCAAGGAGGAATTTTCAGCCCAGAAATCGTTTTTGCTGCTTCTCAAACAAGATTAGTGCTTGAAGGACCTCCTGTTAAAGTTCCTATCAATGCAACCTGTGAAGTTGAGGAACTAGATGATGATGAGGATAATGAAGCTTGCGAGGAATTTGTGGAAGAAGTTGATGATGAAGCAGATGAACTTGAGGGATCTCGAGTTAATTTCTTCACCACTGAGGGCATTGATGATGGAGATGATTATGATGAAGTAGTAGTGGACATGAATAGCGAATCATTCACTGTCATGACTCAAGAGCGGACAAATCAGAGGGAGAAAGTGACGCAGCCCCCAAGAAATCTAAGGAGCAGCGGCGACAACTATCCCTGTAATTGTGAAAAGAGGATCTCTATCCCCATTTCATCTACACCAAAGGTGAGTCCTGTCAATCCCGCTATTAAAGTTGTTTCTTTTTTTCCCTAAAGTTGATAAATCTAGGATCTCAAGTGATGATGGCCCGTCTACTTACAGGTCTTTTGATATTATTGATCACTGAAAAGACTAAGGTTCAAATCTCAGAGGTTGAGTATTATCAAACTCATCCCAAAGCTTTTCTAAAATGATTCACTTTTTCAATTCCCATTCTAAAACCACCTCTAAAGGCCTTTTACCCACTCCTTCATACGATACACCACCTTTTGACCTAGTCAGAGTAGCCACTTTGTCACCTCACCTAATGACAAAATTAAACCATTTTATGTAACACTTCTTATAGCTGGCCATAGGCTCAGTAATTGTGTCATAGACTCAGGAGCCTCAGACAACGTGATGCCTGCTAAAGTAGCTCATGCCTTAGGCTTGACCCTCACACGCACTTATGGATCTTGTTACTCTATGGAGAGTAAGGAAGTGCCCCTGGTCGGAAGAATTAAAGATGCACAAGTGGCTTTTGCTGCTTTGCCTGAGAAGAGAGTTTTGGCTACCATCTTAGTAGCAGATATTCCTCCTTCATATGGGATGTTGCTAAGTAGGAACTTCTGTAAGGATGTGGGTGGAGAAATTCAAATGGATTGGTCACATGCACTCGTACCTGTTAATGGACAAATGAAGAAGTTGCTGCCTGAGAAGCAATCTGAGTATATTGTACAAAAAATGGATGATCCTAAAGCACAAATACTCTATGAGGATATGGGGCATGGTAACTACATGATTATGTCCCCTGATGAAATTCAACTCCCCAAAGTGTCACCTAAAGATCCTAATGGTGTTTGGATTTTAGAGTTTGATGGAAGTTGTTCCTCAGCTGGTTCTGGAGCTGGTGTCCTACTGGTGTCACCTGAAGGAAGCCTACATCCTTTTTCATTCAAGTTGTAGTTCGAAAATACTAATAATACAAAGCAGGAGTATGAGGCTCTCATTCTTGGACTGCAAGTGGCCAAAGAACAAGGTGTAAAGAATCTTCTGGCTTGTGGTGATGTGGAATTGATTGTAAAGCAAGTTAGAAGCCTTTTCCAGGTAAAAAATGGAAGGTTGAAACATTACCGGAATCAGGTTTGGGATTCCATTGAATTTCTTGATGCTTTCTCCATCGAGGCAATACCTAGGAGAAGAATAGCGAAGGCTGATTCACTAGCGATCTTAGGGTCACTCACCGATTCCTCATCCGACTTCTCTCAAGACAAGTTCACCATTGAGATGGTCCATCGGCCTAGTGTACACGATAATACAAATAAGCGGCAAGCTTTCAATGATGATCAACACTTGCTTTCTTTCTTAGAACTCAAGGGTAATTTTGAATAAAGCGTATTTTGAAGGAAGCGACAACCTGCCTCGTGAAAGTGTGCCCTTTGACAAAGCAGTCACCCAAGGAGAAGAAACGGATCAAGATGGATGCATCAAACTCAAAGGAAACAAGATTCCTAAAGGATTGGTGAGTTTAGAGGAACTATTTGATAAACATGACAGGTATGTGAAGTCTAGAGCTTCTATTGGACCTCAACAATCAGCTGAGTATGATAAAATTAATATTGGGAGTTCTACTAATCCTAAGCTCGTGAACATTGGAAAATGTTGCACAGCAGATGAGAGGAAAAAAGCAATTGATCTTTTAAAGAGGTATAAGGATGTTCTTGCTTACTCTTATGAAGATTTAAAAGCTTTCAAACCAAAAGATATGCAGCATTGTATTCCTCTCAAACTTGGAATTAAGCCTTTTAAGCAGAAACAGAGGCAATACAACCCCAAAATAGCTGACACCATCTTTCAAGAAATACAGAAGTTGTTGTGTAACACCCTAAACTGTTGTTACTTCCTCCTGAGCATTCAAGTGTTGATATGTGATTTCTTTTGTAAAAGGATGTGTTCCTTTGATTGTGAAGTCATGCTTGATATGGACTGTATCTTCTTTGAAATTACAGATCTTTGACTGAGTCGGAATATGATTGGACTCTTTTATTTCTTTCATTTTACACCTGAGTTTAATCTGATCTCGGAATGAATTATGGAGTTATCCATCTATAAGACCCAGCCTTGGATCAGTGGCATTGATCCAAGTGATGCTTTAAGTTTATTCGGGATGAACTAAAATTATAGACCTTACGCAGGTTGCAAGGTCTGAATGCGTTGAATAAGCTATTCCAGAGTCTAACTCAGGCTGATCGTGTTAAATGAATTGGTTCCCGATATCGTAATATCAGGAAGGTCTTGATCATGGGCCAAGTAATAAATTCAGATACATTTATTCCACTAGCCTATTGGCAGTGCAGGAGTGAATCCTGTTCGTGAATGTATGTTTGTAGGTTCTTTTTCTGAGCATTTGAAATGTTAGACCTAAACTGGATTTATTAAGGTTAGTAACCTAAAACTAAACTATGATCTATGGGTTAGATTAGTGTTAATCTAACCTAGGCCTAAGCTATAAGCTAAATGTTCTAAGTTAGTAACTTTGTGCTATGGAGGTTAGACTAAGTTGCATCTTAAATCCTAACCTATGTTACTAACCTAACTAATGAACAAGGAAGAAAGGGGACCTATGAAAGGGTGCGAGCCATGGGCGGCAGTTTCTATGGCATTAAATAGATGGATAAGCATGAAGGACAGGTAATTTGGTAGAAGTTTAAACGGCTAGCAAGAGCCGACGTGGCAGAGTCGCCAAAGTTAGATATGGTCTTTGAATTGCATTTGTCCATCACCAACTATGGCGGTCGGTGGCAATGGAAATTGAGCGGGAAATTTGGAGTAAATGCAATTAATGAACTCGGTCTTCGAGCTCGGGTTTCTCGGGAAGGCATGCAAAATGGAAAACTGGTAGTTTGTTTGGTTTTTCATGCGCTCCGGTTTTCCCTCTGTCTGATCACTAGTTCTTCACACCAGTCTACTTGGTGTTGCATGGCAAAAATGAGTGTAACTCACTCTTTTCTCTATCAAGGAAAGTTTATAAGGCATGGAAATAACAAGTTATTGTTGTTGAATCTAACGTGGAAAAAGAGGAGAAGGCACGAGCTCTTTCAGTGGTCTTCTTCGGATTTTTAAGCAAATAACCAGGCATGTTAGGCTCTAACTTTTAAAGATCTTGCTTTCTTTCAAATGATTTCATTAGAACAACTCTGTTCAAATGATTTTCGGGTTCAGTTGGTTTTTATGGTAGCCTTGTGTGATTTAGTTGTTGTATTTTCTTAACCGGCTCGATTTTTCGAGTAAACCCTTGATGGGTGTGCATTTTGTTTCGAACGGATGTATTACCTTGCTGTGTTTTGCATTCCGGTTGGATTTTGAGGAAATGTTGCAAGGAAAATATATGAATTTGGCTCTGTAGGAGTTTAAGAATTGTTTTCTTGTCTGATTCGGACTTAGGTCTTTACCTCGTTGTTTTCTCTTGTTAAAACGAATACTGTTGTTTGGATTTCTTGAGTGTACAGTATATACGACTTCTCTAAAAGTTTTGTCGTGAGTAATATGTGTTATGGTTGCTGAATCTTGTTGGATCTTGCTATAATACTTAAGTTACTTCTGTTTGGATAACTCGTTGTGTTATTGTATTCGAATGCGACTTTGTAGAAGTTATTTCCCCCCTTGTGTTGCAATTATGGGATATAACCCGTTGATAGTTTGCAATATATTTGTTTATACACAAAATGACTCTATGGAGTTCTTGGAATGGTTCGTATATTATGGTCTTCTGTAGAAGTCATATATGTGAATACTGGTAGTTTGATTCAGTCGGAGTCCTGGAGGGGTAATTGGTAATACGACTTCAGTTGTCTTAATATGAATACTTTCACTTAGCAAAGAATTTCTTAGTATGAGACTCGGTTGGTGTACTTTTTATATTTTGTCTTCTCGCTTAAGCTTAAAACGAATATTTTTGTTGTTTGGATTGATTGAAGTCCTTGATAGGAAACCAGTGTTTACGCTTTCGTATAAGCACGGATATGAACACTTATTGCTATTCGCTCTGTTGGAACCCTTAATATTTATATATATATATATATATATATATATATATATATATATCTTGTATTTGGGCTTCAGTAGAAGTTAGTCGTGAATGCCATACATTTCTACTTGAAGGAGTTCGAGATGTGAACACGGTATGATATTGTTTGATTGGAATTTTTGGATTGATATGTATCATGTATCTTTCTATACAGTAGAAGTTTATTTGAAGAGTACCACATGGTTGGAATCCTTGATATGTGATTTGGTGTTTTACTTACATGTAAGTCTGTTATGATTTCGGCCGATACTGACTCAGTGAGAGTCCTTGATAGGTATCTAGTATTTTTAATTTCATTCAAAGCTGGGTTATGAATGCTGTTGATATTATGAATACTAAATGTTATCAACTTTGGTGGAGACACTGAAAAGTAATTTATGTTGTAACATCTGTAGGAGTTCTTGCTGTGAGTACTTTTGGTATTCTTGATTTGTTGACATACGAATTCAACTTCAAATGAAACCTTTAATTTAAGTATTGGTTGAATTTGGCACTGTTCGAGCCCATGTTATGTTGTATGTTGGTTCGATTCTCGATTTTTGTCCTTGCTGTGTTTTAGTAGGGATTAAATTGAATTGAATGTTGATGTGAGTTTCGACTCAGTGGGATTGTTCTTGTGTTTGAACATGATTACGTCTTCTGTTAGCATGAATATCTAGTCTTGAGCTTGACTGAACTAAGGAGCTGTCGACTGCACCTCGACAGGCGATGGCATTGAATATCTTCTTGTTTGTCGCTTTGTATGGAAGGTTATGTGGAGTCTATTTGATAGATTATTCATCACTGTTTTGGCGTGAGAGCTACTGTACTGCTAGTAAGCTACAGGAGTTTGTTATATTTAATTTTAACAAAACTGTGGTTCTTCTTGTGGCTCGTCTGACTTATTCGTATGCGTATAAGGTGAATGCTTTACTCTCGAGGAGACGGTACAGTCATGAGCTTGTTTGAAGGGAAATATGAATGACTTGTTTTCTTTCTCTTCTGTTGTAAAGTATATGTTGATATTTTTATCTAACCGTTAGAACTGTTTTTAACATATTGATGGAATCATGATTTGTTATGATATTCATTTTACTATGTTGAATGTAATGATCTATCTGATGTTTGTTGTCCTTGGGATTCAGATGGATAGTTGTTTTGGATACTTTCATTCTTCTTGATTTCTAATATTTTGATGAAATATTTGAAAAGTATTTAGGACTATTCAGTAACGATAATATGAGTTACGCGTTTATAGTCATGTTTGTATTACAAAAGCATAGTCTGAAATATGTTTACTTGTTTGGTGAAATGATCTCATTTAAATAGGTTGTTTAATGAAAATAGTTGGTGGATTGCAATTGTTTTAAGAGTTAGTGCTTATCATGCTCAGTTCATCGAACTGACCCATGTTGACAATTTTTGCAGATGGTTGCCGTAAGTGGTAAAAGCACGCGAGATCTAATAGGATGTTCAGATTGTTTAATTTGGTTTTATGATGAATTCTGACTTGATTCTCTAAATGTACTATATGAGGAAAGATGTTCTTTTTCTGTTGAAATATTGTATCAAGTATGCTGAATGCATAAAATGTATTTGATTAGCCTGAAGGGAATAAAGAGAGATATTTGTTACTTATGTGTTTGTATTCTTATCTTGATAGTTTGACCTTCTTCGGTTCAAAGATCTTGAGAGCATTGTTATTATTGTATAATTTGGAGACTTTTGTGATTATCAATGTAAGCTTGCAAGAATAAGTGACTGAATACTTATGATTGTTTAGTAGTTCTAGTATGTTCTATCTAAAGCTAAAATTGGAATTTAGATCACTGTCTTTCTGGAAGCTAGGGTTAAAATAAACCTGAGCAGGAAGTTAAACAAGCTGAATAAATTATTACTTCCTAGTCTTGACCTAAGTCAAGACAACGTTTAATTGGATTCTTAATCACTATATCTCGATATTAATAAGTAAGATATAAATTCAGTTATGAGAACTGATATAAACCTAAAAAGGGTTTGGTTAGCAATCTCATGTGAAGGATGAGAGTAATTGTCCAATTTCGTTGATATAGAATTATGTATATTCTATGAACTCCTTGATGGGACCTCTAGTCTTAATAACTTCTCTTGTGTATTGGGTTTTATTAAGAAAGGTCATTCTAAGGTGAGGAACCCAAGGATCGGGAAAGGCTAACCTTAGGGGAACGTCTTTTAGTATAATTTAAACTCAACGTGCGTAACACTTATTAATAAGTAGATCTTTTCGAGGTGGATTTAAAGGTTGACGGCACAAGTCAACTATAGGGTTGTACCTTCGAGAAGATTAGGATCTTCTCGAAGATACAACAATGTAGGTGACTTATGACGACACCCTTTGCATTGATCGTTAAGATTTACACCTTAAACTCGAACAAGTTACTCTGGGACTGATTAGGAATGTGGTCACGTTATAAGGCTGCCTAGGAGACTCGGGGTATCTTGACACACTGGTTTAACTAGGGTTGACCCAGTATGTCAGCGTATCCCTAGTCCTCGGGAGCATCCATATAACGTTGTCACCTTACTAATCCGTTTCCGAGTGAATAACTTGGGATAGGAGAGACTGACAGAAGTCAGTATAAGACATTCTACATAACATAGGAATGGGGTGAAGGACGTATTCCAGATTGATGAGTATGCCGTCAAGGAATACGAGACATAAGCATTATGTTTCAAATCTTTGGCCAAAGTATGCAAATTTCTTGATTGCGTTGTCCTAAGTCACCTAGTCTAAGGGATGAGATGCCGATGAATAATGGTAACAATTATTCGAGATAGGTTCCTTAGACAGAGCATTCGAATCCCAGTTAGGGAGAGATTAAGAGGGATGGTTAAATAAAAACACTAACTCTTAATACACATGAGGGATGTGTTAAATGAAAAACGCTAACTCTTAATACACATGAATAGATTGTGGTGTAAATTATGATTTAGAACCAGAAGCATTTATCATGGAATGAATAGATCGGAGGTACTCCAAAGTCATTTTCCCATTCACCATTCAACATATGGTTATGCCTATTATAAGAATGGTTGCTTTGATTTGTGAGTTCAAAGCTTCTTTGAAAGATATGTATCCTTTGCCCATAGATGGATCGGGTCCCACGTAGTAATAGGATCTGAAATGTTATCTATGCTTGATGGATTCGGGATATAATCAGATAGAGGTTGAAAATCAACACAAAAACTTTCACTACTCCTTGGGGTACCTTTCTACAAGATCAATTTTTAAGAAGGTTCATTCTGATTTTACAGAGTTAACTTTGAGTATTTCCCAAATGATGAAAGGCAAACAAACGTTTGGTTGGTCTTCTGAAGGAAAGGAATCTTTTGAAGGTATTAAGAGAGCTATTGCTAAAACTCCTGTTTTAGCCTGTCCTGATTTCAGCAAAGATTTTATTATCTATTGCTATGCCACAGATAATACCTTGGTTGTTGTTTTGACTCAAGAAGACTCTAATGAGCATGAACTCCCAATTGCATTCATGAGCTATATTCTGAAAGATCATGAGTTAAAATACACCATGATGGAAAAACATGCTTTTGCAGTGGTCAAAGCTGTTAAGCAGTTTCATTTTTACATCCTCAACTCTCATTCCATGGTGTTGGTTCCAGATACAACTGTTAAGTCAATTCTCACACAACAGGAATTTGGATCCAAGAGAGGGAACTGGGTTGCTAAGGTCCAAGAATATGATATTGACATCAAACCGACCAAGCTTGTTCGTGGAAAAGGTCTTTGTGAGCTCATTGCTGAAGGAGCTAAGCATGAATTACTGGAGAATAAAGTTGGCCTTCCTACCGTTCTGTTTCTTAGCTCAGTTGATGAATGGTATGCTGATATCGCTCATTTTCTCACCTATGGAGAGTGCCCCTCTCATTTAACTGCCAAAGAAAAGAGGACTGTTAAACTAAGGTCAGTGCAATATGTGTTGTGGGAAAACACCTTGTTCAAACGTGGGTTAGATGGAAGATTTTTGAAATGTGTGGACAAGGAAC
This sequence comes from Taxus wallichiana var. yunnanensis, assembly GCA_018340775.1. Classification (NCBI taxonomy): domain Eukaryota; kingdom Viridiplantae; phylum Streptophyta; class Pinopsida; order Cupressales; family Taxaceae; genus Taxus; species Taxus wallichiana. The sequence continues at coordinate 678,312,589 of CM031234.1, forward strand.
AACAGAGAAAGTTGCTCTCAGCTTTTCATGATCAGGCATGTGGAGGGCACTATTCATCAACTGGTCACTACTCATAAGATACTTCGTGGAGGATATTACTGGCCTTCCTTGTTTAGAGATGCATCCAAGTGGGTTGATAAATGTGAGGCTTGTCAGACCTTCGTGGGAAGACCCAAATTGGCCTCTTTGCCTCTTAAGCCAGTTGTAATTGAAGAACCTTTTCAACAGTGGGGTTTGGACTTCATTGGAACACTTAATCCCACTTCCATTGTTGGTCATACTCATGTATTAACTGCCACGGATTATTTCACTAAATGGGTAGAAGCTATTCCAGTTAAGAGTACTACTTCTGAAGTGGTGTGCAGCTTCATCAAAGAGAACATCTTGGTAAGGTATGGTGTACCTAACAAGATTGTGACAGATAATGCTTCAAATTTCTCTTCAACCGAGATAATGGATTTTTGCTATGGGTATGGCATTTCTTTGGCTCACTCCTCAGATTACTACCCTCAGGGAAATGGGCAAGCAGAATCCACTAATAAAAATTTGGTGACTATTATAAGGAAATTAGTCAATGAGTCTCAATGAAAGCGGCACAAGAAGCTCTATGATGCTCTTTGGGCAAACAGATTACACCAAAGAGAGAGCTATTGGAATGTCTCCTTTTCAAGTGGTATATGGAGTAGAAGCTCAATTTCCAAAGAGTGGAGCTGCCAGCCTTGCATCTAATGAAGGCCATTGAAGATACTAGTTTCAGTGATGCTTTGGATAAGATAATTATGTATCTTCACAAATTGAATGAGGACAGATTGGAGGTTCTTTGATAGGATATTTGTTCACCAAAGCATAAGGTAAAGGTCTGTTTGATAAGAAAGCCGGAGTTCGAGATTTCCAAGTTGGAGACACTGTGTTGTTATGGGATAAAAGGCATGAACCTCGTGGCAGCCATGGCAAGTTTGATTCCCTTTGGCTCGGACCTTTCAAGATCAGACACTTTGCTAGTAAGAATTCCTTTTATCTTGATTACATGGATGGTTCTCCTCTCCCACTTCCTTATAGTGGCGCGTACTTAAGTTGTTCAAGTCATAGGTGATTAGGGAGTCCTTTGTATATTCTTATACGGCGTTTTGTTTTTCTTTCCTTTTTTGTTTTGGTGTGTTGTCCTCTGTATTGGTTTTCTTTTTGACTCCGTGGCCCAATGGATAAGGTACTGGTCTGCTTCCCCAAGTTTGTCTAAGTTCTTACCTTGTCTCATTCCTTGAATTTATGCCAAGTCATCCCCAGAAAGAGCCAGTGTTGTCCACTCAAAATTCCCCTACTCTTAAGAAAGTGAAAATTTCAAAATTTTGAGTTTTAAGTGTCTTCTCTATTGTACTCAATGTTAAAAGTCGAGAAATTGAGAAAATATACGTTTTTGGGTCATTTTGTGTGTTTTTCGGGCCTGTCAGACATTTTTGTCCCGTGTGTCCCAAGTTCAAACGGGCCCCCTATTCTCCGATCAGTGGTTTCCCGAAGTTGTTCCATTTTCGGGCCCATCGGAATTTCACGTCCCAAATGTCCCAAGTTCAATTTGGCAAGTTTTTCCATTTTCGGCCGAATCACCCGAACCACGCACTTTGCACTTTCTCATCCCAAATGTCCCAAGTTCAATTTGGCAAGTTGTTCCATTTTCGGCCGAATCGCCCGAACCACGTACTTCACGCTTTCTCGTCCCAAATGTCCCAAGTTCAATTTGGCAAGTTGTTCCATTTTCAGCCGAATCGCCCGAACCGCGTGCTTCGCGCACTTTTGTCCCGCATGTCCCAAAAGGCATTTGTGCGTCTTTTCCCCGCCTCGCTTTGATCTAAGCCGAGTCACGTGTTTCACGCATTCATGTCCCACATGTCCCAAATGAACCAAGTGCCATTCGTGCTTATTTTTCCCGCTCTACCTAAATATCTTGCTTATTCAAATTGGTAGGTATGTATTTGCGCATTCATTATCTCTCTCTCTCCTAACCGGCTATATAACGAGTGACCCCCCTGTGCATTTTTCACATTGCTTCCATGCTATCCTTTGCTCGAACCCTTGCAATCTGAATTCTCGCGTGTATCGCTTCCTCTGTAATTCCTTCTGATTTTAGTTTGCGGCTCGCCGCCGGATTACTATCAATATGAAGATCAAAGTCTTGGAGGAGGCTTTGGGAGAGCTGAAGAATAACTGGCAGAAGGGTGAGGCTTTCAAGACACTGGTTGTATCTGCTTTCAAAGACATACACTGTCATCTTCGGGATGAAACACGGTGTGCCTCTTTCCTTGCAAGAAATCAAAGCTCAATTGAGCTTTTGTCAAAGATAATCTATTCAAGGAAAGCTCCATTTCCAAAGAGAAAATGAAGGAGATCTACTCTCTTCAATCTGCCATTGAAGAAGCAAATAAAGACTATCATACTCATGTCGAGTTTGATAAGGAAATGGAGAAGTGCCTCAGATTTTGGGCTCATCTGCAGCCTAACACGTCGGTCCCTCATGGCAGAGGCATAGCCGAGGCATGAAGAGATCCAGAGCGGATTTTGAAGTCGTGGGTCCCTCCCATTCATAACCACCTATCTTCTTCTCCTTATTCTTCTCTTATTTTCTAATTCTTTTTCTCGGATTCATTTTAATTAGTTGAGGTATTGCGATTAGCAATCCTTAACTAATCTTTAGTTAAAAGAAGTAGTTACAAAGAGTAACTGATTTGTAAGCTATATAATGGCCTCTTCACGCCATTTTGAAGGGAGGAAGAACTTGGCTTATTTTCTGAAAGTGTAAATAGATCATAAAGAAATCAATACAGAAGGGCTTTCCATTCTTTGTCTATCTGATCTCTTTTATCCCCAAGCTTTCATTTAATTTTTGTGAAGATCATTTGTCTACATGTTATGTTAAGAAACTTTGTGTTCTCTAACGGCAAATGTTATTTCTGAATTTTGTGTCTTTAAATTCCATCTTATTTATATGATACAAGTGATCTTGTTTCAATTCATTTGTAATTTCGCATACATAAAGAATTACTCGTTATCTATAAGTGCATGTTGCCTTTCTCGCTCATTCTTGTTTTCTAATTCCTCGAGTCCTTTTGTAATTGATGATCTTTATAGAAAACACTTTTGTTATATCCAAGTTCAACCAGAAAATCATGTTTTGTATATTTGTAAATAAGTTCGTTTGAATAAGGGAACCTCTCCCATTAAAGAGGAGGGACTTCTTGTCCCCGATTTATTGCTCTTTGTAAAGTCCTTTTTGACGACCAACACGGTGTTGGTTGGTTGAAGTCCTATCAAGGATAGTAGGTTAAACATTTTTGTTGTGATGATATTAATAGCAGCACCAAGATCCACCAAAACATTAGATATTGACTGGTTGTTTATACAAATAGTAATGACAGGGCTCCCAGGATCCCCATATTTTGGTGAGATAAGGGTGCCAACAACTAAATCAGCCAAATTCCCTTTGACTCTGACAGTCTTTGGGTATTTCTTTTTTTCTTCTGGTGTCTTTATACATTTGTTTCTAATGGTTTGGTTTAGTTCAGGGATGTCCCTTATTACATGCAACAGTGGAACCTCAATATGTACTTTTTTCAATTCCTGAACTAGTTTTGTTTCATCTGCAATTCGAGTGTCTTGTAATCGCTCAGGAAAAGGGGTTGTAGTCTGTTTGGGTATTTGATCATCCTATTTATCTGGAATTGGTGAAGAACTAGTGTTACCCTCAAGTTTTTCTTCCTTATCGACATCATCAGGTAGTTCTATGATAACAATAGGAGGGTTCAATATTTTGCCAGATCGTAGTCGTAAATTACCAATAGTGTTAACTTGCATGGTGTTACCTATATCTGTGTCATCAATCAAAGATGTCTGTTGATTTTTAGGATTGGATACTGGCTGAACTAGAAGTTTTGTTTGTGTTGCTTGTCCTTGATTTTTTTAGGCTTGAGGTGGAGGCATTAAAGCTTGTTGTGGCTCTGGAACACCGCTTTTTTATTCTTGTTTTGTGGTGGTGCCGGGACTAATTTTGGCTAAAATTTTGTTGAGGAGCCCACTACCGATTGTGCCAAGGATTGGTTGTGGGTGGTGGAGCCCAACTTTGGCTAAGTGTAGGTATTTTTCCAAGGTGGTGGATATGGATAAGTCATCCGGTTTGATTTTGCCCACTCGGGTTGTCCCAAGAAGGCGAGAGGCTTGATTTGGCCATGGCATTCTCAAGGATTACGAGTTGGTCTAGATGGGAACCCACCCTGATTGTTTGGTCTTTGGACAAAATTTAATTCAACACTTGTTTAAGAGATGACACTCAAACCTCCCTTCAACCTGTGTGGTAGAAGTGTGAAATGCTTAGTGTCATGGTCAGAACTTCTGATTAAGCACATATCTCATGACATCAAAGACATTCTCTAAAGGGTGTCTCTTCCGACATTTAGGGCAATACATGTTAAATGGTTCTTTTGCGGGGGTGGCTTTTGCCTTGATTCCATCTATGGTGGATGTTAATTGTAGTAGAATGTCTATTTTCATGTTGGCCATTTCTTCTAGAAGTTCGAGAGGTACCCAAAGACTTGGATGTTTGTTTCCTTCATATTCCTCCACGTGTTCTATAATATCTTCTACATAGCTCAAGTAATGTGTTCCATGGTGAGTTTATGCACGTCTCCACCTCCCATGAGATGGAGACAATCCTTGAATTTCCTCATCCATTCCTTTCGGAAAGAATGTTTTAGTGATCTGCGCATGTAACTCATACCCACTGCGTTTATGGAGAAAGAGGAATCTATCTAGATAATCCTCTAGATTCTCATCTTCCATTTTCTCGTATTTGAAAGAACTCTTCCTTCCTATCCCTTCCTCTACAATAGTCTTGGTATTTATCCGGGAAGGTTGTTTCCATGGCTTCCTAGGAATTAATGGATTTAGATGGTAACCCCATAAACTATCTCATAGCGAGAATGTTTGAGAGTGGAGGGAAATAGTTTGAGTTTTTATTGTTAGTTCGGTAGTATATGTCCGGCACGAGATTTTAAATTCAAGCAAGAAATTGATCATGGTCTTCTTTGGTCATTCCTCGAAAGAGGGGAGGATGGATGGTGAGATTTGTTTCATGGGTGCATCCTCATTTACATCAAGGACAATGGGGTATGTAAAGGTTCATCCTAAAGGTTGATCTTGACATTCCCAAGATCCCCATTGTAAAACAATGTGAAGAGGATACATAATTCTCAAAAGGTTCTAGGCATTGAATTGGAATCTATATCACTCTCATTGTTTCTCTCTTGTGAAGTGTCTAAAGAGATTTGTTGAATATTGCGTGCTATAAATCTCCCTTGGTTATCTCGTGACCTATGCATCCAGGTTGGTTGGTTTAAATTGAGGTTCGAGAGAACTCTTTGGTTTCCTATATGAACTCCATTAACACCCATAACATATAGAATAAAGTAATGAAGCTTATGGTTATTATCCCCGACAACGGTGCCAAAAATGATGGGTCATTGTATTCTTCCAATCATTTAACTGACATAATCTTTGTTAGTGTCATTCTAAACTAGGGTTGTGTCCTAGGCAATATGCAATGGAGTCTAGGAGAACCAGTTATACGTTGAGTCTGTTGGGGGGTTGCTTAGTTTTAGTGACTATTCTACGGAAGTGTAGTTAAAATATATGAAAATTAAATAAAAGTCTACGGAATTCAACTACGTGTAATGAAAGGAATTTTAGCAACTAATCTTCTACTATAAAATAAAATACGTACACACTTATTCTTAACAAATTAAATCACAACTGAATAAATGGAATTTTTAGCGAGAAAGCAAGACTATTCATGAACTAGATTTGGATAACAAAAGCATCTATTCTAAGTGAAAGCGGTAATGGAGAAAGTGGAGATAGTTAATCAAAGCATGCATGTAAAACTCATCAAATGATAATTGCAGTAAAACTAATCAAAGGATTTGTATGCATGAACTCAATGTAACCTCGTATCTCCTCGGTTGAGTGGGCCCTTGCTCTTCCTCAGGATAGAGTGATCAACAACTTCGATTCTCAAAATGTCGTGGCTTTCATTAACTTTGAAATGAGTTCATAAAACATCCAAAAACAAATCAGAATAGTATGCAGATAATCTTCTTCAACAATCGAAAAGCGGTATATAGATAATGTTGGTTACAAGATCCACCATATCATGCGGCATTAAACACTTTCCATCAAATATCAATTAAAACTCATAAATTCCTATGGGCCATTAGAATCAAGCCCAAGCTAATAGGTCAATTCAATGGAAACAATCTTCAGCCGCATGCTTTGAACTCGGGCTTCTTATCCACCAGTAACTTCCATCATTCCCTGCACACATCATCACATTTGATCTCATAAAGATAGTTAGTAGGAGGTTCATGTGATAAATGGTTTTCATAAATAATAGCAAGGAAAATGCATCAACCTACTAAGATATAACTACACAAAACATCCCCATATACTAATAAGTCATATCACAAAGAGTATTTCTCAGTCTGAAGAAATGATATTAATGAGCCAAACAATGCACTCATCAATAGGCCTAAAATAGTTGTCAAGCTTGAGAAGAAGATTTTGGGAGATCTGAATGGAATTATAAGTAAAAAAAATCTCCACAAATATTATTCCAATACCTACATGATGGTGAAATAATATTTTTCACAACACCTTGGAGCATAGGATTTGCAGGTAGTTTTTATTAAGCACAAGTAGAGTCTTGAATCAAAATCCAATTTTTATGGATATAGTGGATGAATCAAGATATGAGAACCCAATAATTGGATTCCAAATGCCATTTCCAGTCAGGATCATATAAAATTTCACCAATAAATTCCATTGGGAGCTCAATTTATCATCATTCCAAGTTACCCTCTCAAAGGTAATTTAGGACTTAGTCATTTTTCGAGAGGACACGTGTCAGCACTAGGAGCCTGGTGGGATTTCATGTCCCCAAATTCCCTGATTTCAGGTACATAAACCCTTTAAAAATGTTTCCAGCCCCCATGTGACCTCTTGGACCCTAATATGACATCCAAACTCGACAATTCAGCCCCTGGTGCATTTTTGGAGCATCCATTCCCTGTCATTGGATCGGGCGCCACGTGTCAGCTCTAGGACCACTGTGGAAACTGGTTTCCCTTATGTCCCTAAGTTGGGGACATAAAACATCTAAAATATCCTAATCCCCTATGGCGAGTCTTCCGGACACCCACATGACCGATTTCAGCCCTTAGGTGCATTTTTGGAGCATCCATTCCCTACCATTGGATCGGGTGCCACATGTCAGCTCCAGGACCACCGTGGAAACTGATGTCCCTTATGTCCCTAAGGTGAGGAAAACAATAACTTGAAAATTCTTCCTAGCCCCTATGAGGATTCTTTTGTACACCCACGTGACCGACTTTCAGCCCCCAGGTGCATTTTTCGAGCATTCATCCCCTGTCGTCGGATCGAGGACACATGGCATCACCTTGACCACCATGGAAATTGATGTCCCTCACATCCCTAAGGTTAGGGACATCAAGGACACAAAAATTTCCCAGCCCCTCCATGTGCATGTTTTGAAAATTTTAAATCCGGCACTTAGTTGTTTCTTCCCCCTCATTTCTCCTTCACAACTTCATACATTGCCATGGATCTCGTGAATGATTTTCCAGTTACCTGGTCCATCATTATTACTCCAAACCAGGTCCACCATGGCCACATAAACTCCCCAAACACTGAATCACCTTTCCCATAGTGATTTTTCAGGTCTCAGAAGGAATTCTCATCAAGCTAAGAAGGAGAAACGAAGAACACAGAAGGAGAAAAAGGAGAAAACTCCATAACCATGAAATGAGAAGTTGAAGAAATCTCCCAAACGGATGCATGAAACAACAAGATATATTTTTCTATTCATTCCTCTACCCAAGGCCATCAAGAAGACACCTTCAAACCCTCCTCTCGTACATGTGAGCATACATAGTGAAGAAATCCCACTCCTAGCTCAACGAAGAAAAAAATTCGCCAAACCATTGGGCAAAGCGAAGTAGAATTGCACGTGAAGCATCAAAACAAAAAACCCATATCAAATATATGATTTTATTTGAAAATGGAGGAGAAAATTAGACCTGTAATTTTTAGGTCCATTAATGGTTGTCACATCCAGAAGCACTACCAGGTCTAAAATTTAAGACTTTAAAATCTCCTAGACTATTAAACAAGCGGGCCCAAAATTTCAGAGGGTGATATTGGGAAAAACCCATATCAAAAAACTTCATTCCACATCAATATGACTCCCAGAAGCCAACTTTCTAAAAATAGCAGGTCTACTACATAGGAACTATTATTTCGGGAAATTCATCAATAGAAGAACCTGCGAAGGAGATGAAGACATTGGAGGTGCACTACAAAGTGAGAATTCACTAGAACAGAAATTTTTTGCACTTACTAAAAATATTAAGTGGGCCCTCAAGCACCTACTAAAAATAGAAATTTGATCTAGAAAGAACGAGGAATGTAGGGAGAAAGAGGAAAACTGAGCCGCAACATCCAGTTGAAGATTGGGGACTTGATTTCTCACACTTACTAAAAATAGTAAGTTGATTTTACCTAAGGGAGATATGAAGCCAAAGTGGACGGGTTAGAAGCCTTCTTAGGATCACGAAGTGGAGAACAGTTAGAGAATGGAGCCAAGTCCACTGCAGCAACTCATCCTTTGGCATAATTCTTCTTCTTCTTCTTCTTCTTCTCTTCTTTCTCTCTCTCTTTGCTCCTCATACGACACTCTCTCTTCAATGTTATATTTTTTTCGTTGAGGGTTGCACTTTTTAATATGACTTAAGTGACTTTAGAAATATAATGTAAATTAAGTCACCTTGCTATTATAAAAGGGACTTAAATATTTAAAGTGGAATATGAATAGTCTTAAGTCATATTAAGGTATTCAAAAGGTCATGAGGAAGATGAGGAGTCAAGTCTACTCTATAAATTGTAAATCCATTCCCATTTCAAAGGGTTGGTGATTGATCTTGTAAACTCAAGAGTATATTGTACTTTGAGAGAACAAAGGAGATAGCCATTTTCTTCCATTTCCCCCTTCTCAATTTCCTCCATTTCTCCACTATGTACAACTTCTGTTTAAGCATCAATACAAGAAGAAGGAGTTTCTAGCTTTCTTTGACTAAGGGATTTCATGATACTTTGTGTTCATCAAATTCTATTTGGTCTTGTTTCCATTTGCAGGGTTGTTTCCTCTAAATTTAGTGCATGTGATGAAGTTTCTAACTAGTGTGTGTGCAGGAATCTGATTTTCTACCTGCAACATTAGTTCTCCTACCTCAATTATCACTCCCTTTCCCACTTTTAGACAAAGTCTTCCCTAGCAAGAGATTGCTAGATTTTCACTGGGGTCAATGGAGTGCCCCCTGTTGGATCCCGGTCGAAAGGCCACCACATAAATCCACATTTTCTCGTGCATGCACATACGGCATCTTGGTTAAGTAGAGGGACTTAGATTCCTAGAGTGTTGGCAAGAAATCCACAAGTTTTCCACCCGACAAATTTTCTCACCAAAAATTTTTTGCACCCACCGTGGGGCAGATTTAGCAAGCATCTGTACCCAAAATATGACCACAAGGTCTCAAAATATAAAAAAATCAAATATTGAAAAAATTAAAAAAAAAAGTTCATGAAAATCCATTGCTAAAAGACACATTGTTGATTCCTGCACGTGTCTTTTCACATTCCACATTGTCTTTCCATATTCCCATTGCAAATTTTTTTCAAAGGTCGAGAATTTGAAAAGGATTTTCCAAAGAAAGAGTCAAGCGTAAGTAGAAACGAAAAATGGAAGACTAAGAATAAATACCTCAACCCATTGTTCCATGGGGAAGGAATATAGGCCCACTTTCTCTTGAGCCTCCTCTTCATGATCTACTAGCGGGTTCCCATATTAACTTTCCAAAGTTCAAAGATGACAACACTTAACATCCTGAAGAACACCTTATTGCTTTCACAACATCATGTGGAATTCTTGGTGTCCAACATGAAGAAGTTGCTTGTGAGAATGGTCATGGATTCCCTCCAAGAAAAAGTAGAGAATGGTTCTACCTCCTTCCTACCCGATCCATCACTAGTTGGGATGACATCAAGGATGCCTTTGCAGAGAGTTTTAAATCAGCCCGAAGACTGTCAGGACCTCCTGGTGCAGTTGGTTCAAATAGAGAAAGGATAAAATGAAATCATAAGAGACTTCATGGATCGTTTTGAAAGGTTGCTTCACAGATACACGAAGAGGATATTCCACCTCAAAAAATGTCAAGAGATTCTTCATCAATGCTCAATCATCAAAAGTAGGATTTTTATTGCAAAAGCGAGAACCAAAGAGCATTGTAGAAGCACAAAAGATGGCCATTGAACTTGATGATGATCTCATCCTCTGCGGGAAGATCAGAGGAATCCATCAAAGGGAAAGGCCCAACATCCACGGAGATGAGAGAACCAATCCATCATTACAAAATTTGTTGAATGAGATAGCATATTTGAAGAGGGAAATATTTGAACATGTTTCTTCTCAAAGAAGCAACAGAAATTAGATTGCAAGATAACCCCAAAGGCTTTCATTGTGTATACGATGCCTCGGATGCAACACTAGGAAGTACTCGAGCCAAAAGGATGAAAATGGGAATGATCATCCAGTTTACTTTGGGAGCGAAAAATGAGCGATCTTGAAGTAAATTATACAAGATGGCGAAAAAGAGGATCTAGCTATCATTTTTTTGTAAAGAAGTTTAGAAATTACTTGCTAGGGCAAAAATTTATAGTTGTAATAGATCATCGAGGCTTTAAAATATATTGTAAATAAGCCTAACCCATCGGGAGGATAGCAAGATGGATAATTTTTCTACAAGAATTTGAATTTGATATTATAGATAGGCCGAGAAAAGAAGCATGTCAATGCGGATGCACTCTCTCAAGCCTATGATGGTTTAGGTTCATCTTGTGATGATGATGATTTCCCGGATGCGAAATTGTTATCCTTGACACAATCCCTAGTGAATACATAGATATTTGGAATTATCTAAATGATTTCAAGTTTCTTGATGGTGCCAATGCAAAGACTAAGAGGAAGATTACTCAAGCCAGTCATCCATATTCTATTTTGCATGGAGTATTATTGCGGATAAGACACGATGGACAAGACAAGAGGGCGATTAAACATGATCAAGGGAAGGAGTTGATAGAAGAATTCCATAATGGTACATGTGGAGGACACTTCTCTAGACAACTTACAAAGAAGGATCTTGGATGTAGGTTATCACTGGCCCACTCTTTTTAGAGATTTTTATAATTATTGTAAGACATGTGATATTTTTCAAACACATGGTAACCGTAAGACTTCATCAACTCCATTATGCCCTATTCTTCCACTTGGTCCCTTTGAAAAGTGGGGAATAGATATTGTAGGTCCACTTCCAACTACCCCACGCCAAAATAAGTATATTGTAGTTGCCACATATTATTTAACCAAGTGGGTTGAAGCTAGGCCATTGAAAACAACTTCCATGGATGAAGTGGCAAGGTTCATATATGAACACATTGTCACTAGATTTGGTTTTCCATTAGAAATTATAACAGATCAAGGAAGCCACTTCATTAATGAGGTGGTAGAAGCCCTAGTCAACAAGTTTTCTATTAAGCACAGGAAGGCAACAACATACAAGCCAAGCACAAATGGACAGGTGGAATAAAAAAATTTTGTGTTATGTCAAATTCTAGCAAAAGATGCAGCCTTGCAGGTACATAAGTGGGATAAAAGGATTCATGCAGCATTGTGGGCATATAGGGTAACATCAAAGTTAGCAAGCAGGATATTCCCATTTCGGTTGGCTTATGGCATTGATCCAGTTCTTCCTATTGAATTTGATATTCCCACCTTTGTGAGAGTTATGAAAAATGAAAGGATGGATGAAAGTGATTCGAGAAAAGAAAGGTTGGTGCATCTTCACTTGTTAGAGGAAATGAGGGAAATAGCGAAGGATACAAGCTATAAAAAGAAAATAAAGTAGAAGGAATACTTTGATCAAAATATTCATTGGTCTCCATTTCATGTGAATGACTTGGTTCTAATATATGGTTCCAGGATACAAAAAGAAGGTAGAGAAACTTTCTTCCCAAATGGATGGGGCCCTACAAAATAGCGATTGTGCATGAAAATGGTACATATCATTTGGAGGAATTGGATGGTACTCCCATTATGAAATGGTTCAACCATTACAAGTTAAATATTTTCCAAGCACTAGCTTTAGAATGTCCATAAGAGTCTACTACGAGGACGGAGTAGAAAGCTAGGAAGGGGGAAATGTCGACATTAAATTTCCCTCCATAATTTCTATTTTATTAATGTATGTATTAGGAATAATATGTTGTTAAGTATAATTAGTGGTGGCGTCAATAGAAGATAATGGCGCCGTTAGTACGGTGCCACCAATAAAGTAGAGTACGGTGATCAAAGTACAAAAGGAATGTTGTTGTAAAAAGTAAATATTTGTCTTAAGTAGTGCAGTAATGTTAAAATGTCAAAGTTGGGGTGAGTAGAGAAGTAGGGTCTACATAATTAGGAATTAGAAATATTATATTTGTAATAAGGACAAGGAGTGATGTCATAAATATTTTTGTATTTTATTTGTGGAAAAGACTAAAAAGATGGAACCCATGTGAGATGATAAGGTTTATCTTATCTTAGAAGATAAGCCTAAATGTAAAGGCAAGAGTTTAGGCATGGAATATGATTGGTCGGAAGAGATTTCCTATCCTATCTTAGAGATAGGGTGGATAAGCCTGAATTCCTATAAATAGAGAGGCCATCCCCTCTCATTTATCATAGAGCAAAGTTGTAATAATTATTTTATGAATAAAGGATTCTTTGTGAAGGTGTGTTAAGGAAGTCATCAAGAGGAGTAATTGTAAAGTTTCTCCCATAACCATTGTTGGAATCAAGTGGAGTTGGTAACACTTGGAGTAATTCAAGGGTGAGGTTGTAATAATTCCATGTTAATAATATATTTTACATTTGTATTTCATATTTGTTATCATTCTTTTTTTTTGTCATAGTCTGTGGTATTCATGTGTTATGTTTGTTGTTGTGTTTCCAGTTTACTACCACCAAACCAAAAGCTATGCATTACTAAAATAATCATAGCACGAGGAGTTCTGGTGAAATATTATCGAGTTACGGATTCATGTTGACAGTCCAGGACTTAGAAAAAGAAGGAAAATTTTGAGGGGACAACGGTGGCTCTAGCTTGGGGACACGGCATGGATTGAACAAGGAGAAAATATGGCATGAGGATCCAGAATCACAGGTTTCAAAACATATAACGTTGACCAGTGCCTTATCCATTGGGCCTTGTAGAGTCATGTACAATACTGAAGGAAGGAAGAAGGAAGGAGGGGAAAACACAACAAACCAAAACCACACCAAAACAGAAAACAAACCAAAACACACACAACAGAAAAGGGGAAACAACAAAAACTATGGTATAGGGTGAGGGACAACTCACTTTCACTGATGGTACAACTTTAAATATTGCCCACTTCTAGGAAATCCCAATGGAGTTCCATCCAAGTATGATAAGAGAAAGGCATTCTCACCACAAGCTTCTTGAATTTGAAATGGAGCCAACCACAAAGAATCTAACTTACCATGACTACCCTTTGGCTCTCTCCTCTTGTCCCAAAGTAGGACCAAATCTCGACTCGAACTCCTTACTTTAGCTCTTCAAAGAGCTTCTTCACTTTCAGCTAATGTTATTTGATCCTATCCTCTACCTGGGATCTGCTCTCTTCTAGCTTCTCAAGGAAAAGGATCCTCTTGTTAATTGAATATCTGTATTGCATTTGTCTTCCACTGTTTGAAGTAGCTTGAGAGATGGAATTTCAATTATAATAGGAATCTCTACTTCAACTCCATATAGCAACTGAAAAGGTGACATGCCTATTGCCTTCTTAGGAGTGATCCTATCAGCCCACAATGCATCATATAATTTTTTGTGCCAATTCTTCTAATTCTCATCAACAAGCTTGCGGATAATGGTCACAATATTTTTGTTGCTTGACTCAGCTTGACCATTCCCTTGAGGATAGTAGTCAGAAGAATGAGCTAGAGAGATGCCAAAACCATAACAGAACTCTGTCAATTCTCTTGAAGAGAAATAAGTGGCATTGTCCACAACAATCTTTTGAGGCACCCCAAAATGGAAAATGATGTATTCTTTGATGAAACTATAAACTACTTTAGAACTAGCTTGTTTGGTTGGAATGGCTTCCACCCATTTGGTGAAGTAGTCCATGGCAGTGAGCACATAAGTATGCCCAACACTTGAATGGGGATTCAACACGCCAATGAAGTCCAGCCCCCATTGTTGAAATGGTTCTTCAATAATCACAGGCTTGAGAGGCAATGCAACCAACTGTGGTTTTCCAACAAATTGTTGGCATGCTTTGCATTTAGAAACCCAGACTCTAAGTATCAACAAAAAGAGAAGGCCAATAATATCTACCTTTGAGAATTTTGTGGGCAGTCACCATGGCTGAAAAGTGTCCACCACAAGCTTGATCATGATAGGCTTTAAGGAGTTTTTCTTGTTGTTCCTTGTCAACACACTTGAGAAAACAGCCATCTATCCCTTTCTTGTAGAGTGCATGATTCCAAATCACATATTTGGCTGCTTTCATCCTGAGAGTTATTTGCTACTTGTAATCTAAATGAGGAGGGCAGTCCCCATAGGTAAGAAAGAAAGCAATGTCTGCATACCATTCCTTTGTAGTGTTCATAAAGAGAACTTGTGGGCAAACTTGAGCAGGTTAGGAAAGTGTCATCTCTTTCTCCAAGCTAAACTTTGAGAGATTCATCTTCAGCAATCAACTTGCACAAACCATTTCCTCTAACCAGATTAGAGGGCTTAATCTCCAGGTCATACTCTTGGATCCTTGCAATCCAATTTCCTCTTTTGGCTCGGGATCTTGTTGTGTCAAAATGGACTTGATTGCACTTTCGGGGACCATCACCACGGTGTGAGAGTTGAGTATGTAAAATATGAAATTCTTCATGGCCTTGACCACTACGTATGCATGCTTCTCCAATTGACTGTAATTTAGTTCATGCTTCTTCAAAGGGCAGCTCATGAAAGCAATAGGTGCTTCCAATCCTTCATCATTCTTTTGAACTAGGATAGCAGAAAGAGTGTGCTCCGAGGCATAATAGTACATGATGAATTCCTTTCTAAAATCTAGAGATACCAGTGTTGGAGCTTTGGCAATGGACTTCTTGATTTATTCAAATGTTGATTTTCCTTCACTACTCCATTTGAAACTTATTTGAGGCTTCATCATAGAGGTGATATGATTTGTTAGTTCAGAAAATTTAGGGACAAAGTGGCGAAGAAAATTTACCTTCCCAAAGAATGAGTGTACTCCTTTCTTGTTAGTGGGAAGAGATAGTGCTTGAATAGCACTTACCCGCTCAGGGTCAATACGTGCTCCATGCTTATTCACGATGTGTCCTAACAACTTGCCTTCTATGAATCCAAAGATACACTTCTTGGGATTTAGAGAAATGCCATGTTTTCTACATCTTGCAAGAATCTGCTCCAAGTGGAAGATATGCTCACTTATCTTCTTTGAAAACATGGTTAAGTCATCAAGGTATATGACAATGCAATGCTTGAGATATTTGAAATCTAGGTCCATGGCTCTTTGGAAGGTGGCTCCACATTGATCAGGCCAAAAGGCATCCTGTTGTAAGCAAAAGTGCCCCAAGGAGTTGTGAAAGTCGTCTTGCTACAATCTTCTTCAGCCACTTTAATTTGATTATACCCTGAGAAGCCATCAAGCAAAGAGAGAATCTCAGATCCAGTAACTGCTTGTAGGATATGATCCATGATCGGAAGAGGGTAATTGTCCTTGAGAGATGCCTGATTTAGATTTCTAAAATCTACACATATTCTGATCTCCCCATTTTTCTTTCTGACTGGTACAATGTTGGCCACCCATGTTGAGTGGTGAATGGGGAAAATGATTCTGGCATTCAACATCTTGTTCACTTCTTCCTTGATAACATCAGAAATCTTTGGATTATAGGGTCTTTGCTTCTTCCTGAAGGGCTTAGCATCCTACTTCAGAGGAATGGAATGATGCATTTCCTTGGTTGAAAATATTTGAGCTCATCGTAAGAGTAGGCCAGCACATCAGAGTACTTTTAAGCAAAAAATGAACTTCCTTTTCTTTAGTGAGCAAACTACATTTACCAATGTTGACCATCCTGGATCTTCATAAGTCCCAATGTTTTCCTTGTCAAAATCAAATGGACAATGAGAAGATAGCTTTTCTTTTTCATGAATAAATTTGTCATGCTTGTAAATAGGTCCTCCAGAGAGATTAGACCTTTGGGGATCTTGTAACCTTTCAATCTGATCATGCCTTCATCATCCACTCTTTCAATTTCATCTGATGCATCTTCAACCACACTTCTCTATGTGGATTAACACTTCCCTCAAAGAAGAGATTATTGAAGTTGTCTCTTTATCTAAGAAGGCTAAAATCTAATTGTCATCATTGAAAACTTGCTAGTGATCTGCGTTATCAGGTACACTTGGTTTGAAAACCATCTCAATGGTTATTTTTTCCTTGCCAAAAGAAGGATGAGGAGTCAATAGGGATGTTGATACTACAAGAGAATCACTCTTTCATTTTGTTGTCTTGGGATGGCTTCAATAGAGAATGCATCAAAGAATTCAATGCAATCCCACACTCTATTCCTGTAATGCCTGAGCCTTGGGTTCTTCACCTAGTATTACTAGTGGATTTGCTTCACTATCACTTCTGCATCACCAAGGCATCTCAACTTTTGATTCCCATGTCTTCCGCTACACTTATGCCCAAGAGGAGAGCTTCATATTCTGTTGTATTGTTGGTGTTGTCAAACTGCAAGTTTGTATGCAAAAGGATGCATCACATTGGAAGGAGAGTATAACACAACACCAGCCCCTGAGCCTGCTTTGGAATGGCTTCCATCAAACTCCATAGTCCAGACCTAATCTTTCTAATTCGAGGAAAGTGGCAAGTCTTCTTCTCGTTGTGAAGTAAGGAAATAGTTTCCTAATCCACAATCTTGAAAGAGGATATTAGCTCTTGGGTCACTGGAACTTCTTACTGTAAACTTCATTTTTCTTACCGGAAGTAGCTTCTTCATCTCACCCTTTACTAGAATAGTTACAGAGGTCCAATCCATCTTTATCTCTCCACCAAGGTCTCTACAAAAACTTCTACTCAAGAGCATGCCAAAAGATGTTGGAATGTCTGCCACTAAGATGGTTAGAAGTACTTTCTTATCAGGGTATTCAGCCAAAGCCACTTGTGCATATTTTATCCTTCCTACTAGTGGTACTTGCTTAGATTCCATTGAGTAACAATCTCGTTAACTTTGGTTAGTGTCAGGCTGAGAGCATTGGCAACTTTGAGTGGCATTACGTTATCAAAAGCTCGGAGTCAATGATGTAATTGTTGAGCTCAAAACCATTCATGAGAAGAGACAAGTAGAAGGGTTCCACCTTATTTGTTTTGGAAGCACTTAGGGCTAGCATGTTTTGAGTAGGTGGTGTAGATGGTGTCGGGATAAGACCTTTAGAATTTGAACTTGAGGGTATAGAACTGCTGCTCTGAACAACATTGATTAGTCTATCAAACTAAGCAGGGTGTGTTTACAAGTATTCAATCTCTAAGAGCTGCACTTTGGTCTTACTTGCATGTTCCACAAAATCAAATGGGACAATGTTGGATGAGGGGGAAGTTCCTAGAGTGAGGGAAGGTTTACATGGTAAGGGTCTTTGAGGAACTTTGGCTGACTTGGAAATTGGATTGTCTTCTGAGGGTGAGGCCATCAGCTTAGAAGGAGGTGAAGGTGAAGCTATGGTCTAAATTTTAGCTGACTTAGAATAGAATTCATTGGAGGGAGGAGTGTTTTTAATAACTTGTGAGCTAGAAGAAGGAAAAGGTGACTTACTAGATATAACAGCCTGATCTCTAGCAGCCATTTGGCCTGGTTTCATTTTGGTTGAATCCATTGAGGGTGGTAATGGTGAGCCTCTATTGATGATCTTCTTTTGTGTGGTTGTTGGAGTGGGATCTTCTTTAGTTTTATTTTCCTCTTGAGCCATGGAGGGTAGAGCATCTTTCTTGGATTGAGCTTGAGTGAAGACAACACATGAGAAGCTTGGGGCTTCCTCTTCTTCTTCCCCATCATCAACAAACTCGAACAAGCCATTGTGCATATCAACTTCTTCAATTTCGAGGTAGCCTTCATAATCCTCTACTATTTCTCCTTCAAGTTCATCAATTTCAGCATCCTCTCTTGATTCTCTAGTGTCATCAGATAGCATTGACAGGAGGTGCTTCAAGGGAAAGTTGGTGAGGAGGTGGTGCAATTCTTTGTCTATCAGGGAAGTTTGGCCTCCTTGGAGCATTTCTCGTTGTCATTTGGGACAGTTATTTCTTCAAGGCAACCAAATCATTTGCCATTTTCTGGAACATAGGATCTATAGTTACTAAAGCCAAACTTTGACCCTTCTGCTTCCCATTTGGGCCTTTCACCTTTCCAGAGAGGATTAAGTCATCATCAATTTCAATGGAAAATTCTTGAGCTTCCCTCAGTGTGTTTGGTTGGGCTCTTCTAAGGAAGAAACCAACTTTTGATGGCAAGGCACTGATGAAGAATCTTCTCAGGTGGTTCTCAGGAGGTAGCACATCTTCAGGGATTCTTCTTGTCAATCTATCAAACCTTGCTACAAAGTCCCTCATGGATTTAGAGCTTTCTTTCTTTATTTGGACTAATTACACCAACAACTCTTGACCATCTTCAGTGCTCTTGAATCTATTTTCAAATGCTTTTCTAATATCTTCCCAACTAGTAATAGATCTTACAGGAAGCATGTAAAACCATTCAACAACCTTTTCCTGAAGTGATTCCACAAATAGTCTGACTGACACATCTTCATTCTCAACTCCTAATACACCACAAGCAAGTGATGAATGCTGCTACATGTTCTTTAGGGAGTTGAGAACCATCTCCCCTAAATTTGGGAAAATTCTTTCTAGAGCCTCTTAGCAGATCATGAAGAGGTTGTTGGAGGGCAAGTGGGCCTGTGTTTCCTCCCCATGGCACAATAGGCCTACGTGCTTCACATTCACGGTCACCCATTTTGTTTCTATTTCTAGTTTCTTGGTCAGCTAAGGCTGCCTCTCTCTCCTCTGCTGCAGCTTGGAGTCTTGCAATTTCTTCAAGTTGAGCTCTAATCTCTTCCTCTTTGTCAAACCGAGCTATAACCTCTACTTCTTCTCTCTCCAACTCCTCAAAAGTAGGGTCAATCACTCCTCCTTGCCTCAGCTGGTGAGTATACCTTCTATCAGCCAGCTTGAAAGTTTATTGTCTTCTCTTTCATAGCCCAAATTTTGTAGCAATGGTGAGATGATTTACACTCTGCCAAATATGCCAAGTAACCTCTTTCAGGTCTGAAATTATTTCCTTTAGATATGAGAGAAAAGAAGGTTTTCTAGAAGGATTTGTAAGAATTTTGAGTTACATCCATGCAGTTCATATGGCTGCTCAATCTGTAGAACTCTTCTATTTGAATATTTTTGTATTTTTGGATCACAAGGAATTTCAGACTTCAAAGGCAAACTTAATGATATTTTAAAAACCTTGTGGTCATTTTTGGGTGCAGATGCTGCAACTCTGCCCCATGGTGGGCGCCAAAACTGTTGGCAAGAAAATTTGTCTTGTGGACAAATTTGTGGATTTCAGGCCAACGCTATGGGAATCTAAGTCCCTCTACATTTGAATGGTGCAACTCCCATTGTTTAGCATGTAAAACCAAAGTGGATTTATGGTGGTTTTTCAACTAGAGATCCACAAGAACACTCCACTGTCCCTATGGCAATAATAACAACTCCTTGCTATAGTAGAAATCGATCTGAGAAAGGGGAGGGAGTGAGAATGAAGGAGGGGGAAATCAATGTTGTGGGTAGAGTGTCAGATTCCCACACACATCAACTGGAAGTTTCATTACATGCATTAATTAATAGAAGAAAGACAAATTTATAATTTTTGAGCACAAGACAGAATAAAACATGTTGGTCACAAAGCACCAATCAATTTTTCCATCGGGGACATAAAATTCCTTCCTTTTTTATTGATCTCAGAGTTGAAACTTGTACAACGAGTGGGAATAGAAGAAAAATATAGAGGAGGAGAATAGAAGAAGACTAACAATCATTTTTGTCCTCTATTCACAAAAATGTGCTTCCAGTTTCCAAATTTGATTTCCGGCCCTTCACAAAGACTTCAAAAAACCATTAAATCATTCAACCCAAAGTTGTTACAAACAAATTTGATCATTTCCCCTCTTCCAGATTCCTCTGCCGCAAAGAAAATGCTTCTGATGAGCCCAAAAAGAGCTTTTGCATGTAAAAATGTGTTTTATATTTCAATTTTCTAGTTTGCATATGAACGTTTGATCCTTTGCCCTAATTGCTTTGAAATCGGGCCATCCACATGGTAGGAGAACATTGGAGCGAGAGTTGGGGAAACGTTTTGCATTTTTGCATGCCAAAGACTGTTTTCTTGATTTTCTCCCACAAAACTCCATAAAAATTTAAAATTTAAGTGTCCATCATGTGGAGAATTTCACCATATTTCCATTGATACCAAAAACATGAAAATCCAAGCTCTAGATCGAAAGATATGGCCTCTTGAAGATTTAGGGAAAAACTGGCAAAATTAGGGAAAAATTCAGGTCTACGGGCCAAAATTTGACCTTTTCCTCTTTTTTTCAAATTGGGAAATTTTCCCAAAATCTCTGTGCCCCAGCAACCCGATGACACATGGCACTTTCTGGTTCATCCACGGGCTTCAGAATAACATTTCACCCTCTTTTGCAAAATTGGAAAATTTTCTCAAAATCCTCCACCCGGTCCGCCACTTTGATGACACGTGGTGCTCTCCTATTGGTTGCAGGCCTTAACCAATTTTTTCTTCATTCTCCTTTGTGGGCTTGCAAGCCAGATTTTGAATTTTGAGTTTCTAGCCAAAAAGGCTAAGTGTCAAAATTTTCTCCCTAGCCCCACGAGTCCGTTTCCTTCCTTCGCGTCGGGCTGCAGGCCAAAATTTTCTTTGTGCTTTTTAACCCCAAAAGGGCTAAGTTCCAACTTTCTCTCCGCGGGCCTGCCCAAGGAAAATTTCCCCTCCAAACTCTATCGAGCCATAACTTGCAAAATACAAGGAGTTAGGAGGACTTCCTTACCTTTCTGGAAAGGGGAAAGAATTATCTATCTGATGGAGGTGTTTCTAAGAATCCTTGATCCCTTGGGAAGTGCCAGATTTCAAAATACTCAAACTAGACCATTTTCAAAGGGTAACAACTCAAAAATTTCTAAGTCCAGACTTGGAAAAAGAAGGAAATTTTGAGGGGAAAACACACCGATAACTTAATCCTGCATCCATTTTTATGACTAAGTTTGAGTTGAGAATGTACTAGAGGCTCATTAATTGTCTCCTACTTTACTAGTTTTACTTTCCTTGATTGATTATGAACTTTTGTCAAGTTACTCTTTCTTCCTTTGTCTCTGGTTATCTCAAAATCAAAATATAAATCTCCTTAAAATTCTCTCGAATTCTCCTGAAACTTATTCTCGTTTCTTACTTTCTTATTGCAATTGACTATATATTTTCATCAAACTTTCTCCTTTTTTATATTTCGAATTAGTGTTTGAAGTGGCACTTAAAATGATGTGCCTCGATCCAATGGGTCATCTCCTTTGGGCTTGTGTGGTGGTTGGGGGACACATCTTTAGTTGACAAATTTTCATAATTATCTTTTTCCATGAATATCTTCCTTCCTTTACTATTTCTTAATCTATAATTATCCTCTAATCCTTTGTCACTTCTTCTCTTCTTATTTTATTTTTCCTCCTCTTTCTCTTGTTCTTTTAACTTATCTTTTTCTTCATCTTTCTCCTCTATTATTTTTATCTTTTCTCCAAATTCTTCAACTAATTCTTTCATCTCAATAACTTCTTCTTCCTCTTCTCCTTTCTCTTTAATTAATAATGGATTTTCTTCTCTCATATCCTACCATCTTGTGGTGTCGAATATTTCTTTAAGTCTTGGTCTTAATCCTCCTACTAATTCTTAGAAATATCGTACTAGTATTGTTTGCTTTGAAAATTCCTATCAGATCAAACTATTTAACATATTTTTGCCACCGAGAGCCGTGATGTAAAAAAATTGGTAGTCTCGACTCACTTTGGTTATTATAGCAAGACTTTGTTTGTCTACCTCTATTTCGGGTTAGCCAATTCTTTGGCCTCCACTCAAAGTGGGTGTTTCTTTCTTTCATACTTTCTTATTTTTATGCAGTTTCTATTTTCTCTCATTTAATTTATTTTCTCTTTCCTCCCTTGCTAACCTTTATTTATCTTTGTCTCTAACTCCTCTGTAGCTATCCTTTCTCTCTCTTCCATCCTCCTCATTTTTAGTTATTCTTGTTAAAATGCTAACTCTCCTTAATTCTCTTAATCCTATCTCTGTCAACTAGGTTATTTTTATTTTCTTCATGTCATCTTATTTCTTCTATCCCAACCATCACCCCATTAATTATGATTAGTTATGTCTCTTGGATTACCCCCTTCACATATGCCATCCCATGGTACATGTCCCTAAAGGAACTTTTTTGTGCTTCTGATTAAACCTTTTTCTACCATTAAAACCTTAATTAAAAATGGAACTAATTTAAGAAATTGACCTCTTGCTCCACTTAAAACTTCACCTTTCTTGTAGTCAAAGTTGTTCCAACCCTATATGGCCCAAGTAATTATGTATGAATCTAATGTAGTCTCATACCAATAATCAATTGCTCTATTCTAAGGCTCATCAATATTTATGAGAGTATTTAACTTTTCTTGAGTCCACTCAAATGGTTTCCTTAAGTGCAATCTTGACCACTCTATTCTCTTGGTGTGTGCTAGTATACAAGGCCACAGAAAATGTGGAAACTAGTTATTCTCTATATTCTCCAAGTATTTCTACCTCAGTTACTTTATATGATGCTTTGAGTCTCTTTGCTTCTCCTTTAAAAAACATATCGATTTGATTTTCCCACCAATCCTAAGTTTTTTTCGGTTGATAGTTTCAATATCTTGGTGGTGATATCTTTCATGACATCCGATTAGCAAAAGGAACCTGGGCTCAGACACCAAATGTTGACCTTAAACCTCAAAATCGGTGTGATATTTAAGAATCTTAACCTTTTTAATGATGTGTGTGAGAAAAGTAAACTAATATAATTTGTGAATAGAAATAATGTAAAAGCACATAACATAGTTTTTCAAGACTTCAATCTTTATTGATATCTCAACAATGATTACATAAGTCTCATTTACATATACTGAGATCTTCTCTATTCAATCTCATATATCTTGCTCACCATACATTTCTATCTCTCATAGTCATATAGTTCTCATATGGTACTCACTCATATATCTCTCATTATTCCCCCATACATAATGGATTAATTACAATAAATACACTTCATAAAAATATCCCAAGAGTCACTCCTTTTGATCATGCCTTTGTCATATTTTGTCTTGATTTTTCTTTGTTCCATGGCTTGTGTCCATTTATGCGCAGCTTCCTTCAATGCATCATGGCTTTATCTAGCGTACCACATCTTTATCTAGTTTATCACGGCTTTCCTTAGTCTTTGGTGTCTCTATTATTGTAAATAACGCCACTTGTTCTAGTCTTTTTTTGTTTCTTCCAAACTTCAGAGGCTTACTCAAAACTCGATGAAGAACCCTGTCAACACACGAATGCAAGCTAAAAGTATCTTTTACAGTTCACCAATGTGTTAGATTCTTACATGAAGTCTTTGAATATGAAGTTCCTAGTGATAGTACACCATTCCAATATTGCAAAGTAGATCCAACCAATTGCATTACCTATTCTCGACTTCTACTACTATACATCCTATTGCTGATCCACAACCCATGTACTATCCAAATAACGTTCCTCTACTCGATGGAACTGTTTCTACACTCAACGTTGTTCCCTTCACTTCAAACCCCCTTCTACTAATGTAATGATACTTTATCAAGGGTTTGTCCACACTTCGACGTCATACCACCTTTAATGTCTTCTCATGAGAAATATTTATATACACTTGATCCCTTCACTTTTACTCTTTTCATGAATAACTCTTATTGGCATCACATCCCATTTGATCTTACTTGCTCTAAAACTGTTTAAACATATGATGGATTGGCTCAACTTACATTCACACTAGAGGATCTCATCCCTCCATCTTATTTTTCTCATCGATATCATGGATATGTTTTTTTACTACTACTTATGGCCTCCGAGTATTTAATTTATCAATCTTTGTTGCATGTAACCAGTGTCTTGCACCACTTACTCTTAGACAATTGTGGCTTGGCTACATTGGTGGCACATTAGATCCTAATCATAATGATATTTCATTTCCCATGCCCTTTGTCTTTTTTTTTTTAATTTGTAATGACCCATTTCTTGACTATGCACAAAACCTTACTCATTAGTATGCACATGGACGTCCACTACCACCTTTCACTAACGAGGAATATGCAATGGGCATGTATAATCTTCACCACAATGGCTCTCTACAGATAACCCACATAC
Source organism: Taxus wallichiana var. yunnanensis (assembly GCA_018340775.1). Classification (NCBI taxonomy): domain Eukaryota; kingdom Viridiplantae; phylum Streptophyta; class Pinopsida; order Cupressales; family Taxaceae; genus Taxus; species Taxus wallichiana. The sequence continues at coordinate 678,337,361 of CM031234.1, forward strand.
TATATCCTACCATGTAGTGGATGCATCACCATTTTTTTACCATGACAATCACAATCTCTTAGACAATGTTACTTGATCACACTTGTCATCATACACTTGCCGGGGAATCATGATTATTCTTCCACCCTTCTACTATTATCGCTTGTTGTGCATTTCTACACTTCACATCTAGGCTTTCACATGCATCTTACACATATTTATACATTTGTATCTTCATTACCCAATGACACACTCTTGTGCTATGGTTCACACTTGATTGTTTATGAATCACTACATTCATGAACCTCACATCATCACATTACACACTACACACTCAAAGGCAATCATACACATTTTTGTAGCATCACACTCTCACATAACACACTACCCTATGATGCACTCTAGTTCCAAGATTCATATTCGATTTTGAGGATCTCAATCTAAAATGAATCTCACTAAAATTTCTCACTCTCTATATTACATGCTTTGACGATCATATCTTTCATAGCACAATTCAAACCATTTCCTGATGACGCACTCTTGTTATATGGTCCATTCTTGATTGCTAAGGGGGCATTTATAAATGAACCTCATATCATGCGTAATCATTCACATTCACTCGGGGACATGCGGATCCCATCATATGTACTTTTCATTCCATTCCATCTCACTCATCCACAAGATACTACATATCTTGGTTGCACAATTTTCATGCTTACTTATAATCACTTGTTACTTTTTTGCTTACTATGTTAGGTAGATATCTTGTATGTCATTATATTTATCATATACACATGCACGTTCACTTTCCTTCTACTTGTGATCACAAAATTTGCACAGATCGATACACTTAGCGTGGATACTTGGCGAGTACCTATTACCAGTCCATAGTGGCTCTTGGGGCATCTACTTTAGTACACGCTTTAGGTGTTATTATTTCAATTTATACTACAAGCACACTACATTATATCGTATCATATACATTTTGACATACTTTTATCTTTCGACATCCTAACGGGTGCTTCATGTGTAGCATTTTTCTTGTAGGAACTCTTTTCTACCATGATTATCTGTACTACTTTGTTTGTCATTACTATTTTCCATTTCTTGCTATTATATGTCTTTATTTTCATGATTTTCCCTTTGTCTTATATGCACACTATATGTTTTTGGCCATATCGGCCTCGATTATCTTGTGACATCGTTAGTGATGTCCCATGTTTTCCACCTAATTTTTAAGGTTTGCATTTTCTTCTTGTGTGTCATCTTACACATTATCTTCTTGTTTGTTTTCTACATGTGTATTTATCTTGTTTGCACTAACACTTGTTTTCCAACCATTTTTTTATGTGTTCCTTGGTTTCTACCAAACACATTTCCTCCTCCCCTATAGGGAATCGTTTCAATTAAGCGTCTAGTCCTCCTTTGGGCCGCATACTCCTTGTGACGTCGTATGTACCCCAAATGAGGGGGCATCATTGGGTGAATCAGTCACCCCATACAAGTATTTTACATGCATATTTTAGCATAGTTCGGTACATCAAGATAAAGATAGTTTTAAGTTGCACCAATGGCCTTGAATCGACTTGGGTCCTTAGCTCAAAGCACAAACACCAGTGCCTAGACATAGACAGTAGCACCTAGGTACCCCTGACCCTTCCTAGGTTCCTATGAACATGGGGTAGTTACCTAATTTTTCTTAGTTTGTAACAGCTTAAGAGAAATTTACACAACAGTGGTTTTTACAAGACAAACACAGTCCTTCAACACTTGGCATACATGTATTACACCTTTTCTATTTTTTCATTAGATCATGCTTGATTAAAATGGATCATATTTGTACACACCATCTCCAAAGTGGTGTTTATACTTTAGGAAGTATTCAAAGGTTGGATAATAACACTATACTTTTCTCCCTACACTTCTTTTATACTTGGTGTACTGCGGCGTGAGATCACCCACCCAAAACTCATTCTTCTACATCATCTTCAGGATCCTCTTTATCTATTTCACTCATCATGGATCAGGTACACATGTTCCTTTTCACATTTTTACATACTTTTTACACACTTTTTACATGTTTTGATTGAATTTTTCATATACACATATTTGACTACTCATTTTATCTTCTCTTTTATAGGTTTGTCCTTATGGGAAGCAACACTTACATCATCAAACATCAAAGGACATCGAAAAAAGGTACAACATGAAATCTACACGTACGCTTTCACCCCTAAGGTCATTCATTTTCACTTCCTCTTATGTAGATTCCACTCTTCATAATTTTATCACTCCACTTTTTTCTTGTCTCCTCAACACGTTTTTTTCCATAGATCTACATAGTTTATCAGTCACGCATCTCTTATCTACTTTATGTTATTGAGTATTGGCTTAACAACATAAAGTGGTGGTAAATATAGACACTAAATCATGTACTTTGGGTATATTTCTATTCATGGTCACATACTACTATTCATATGATTCCTAAGTGAGAAAAGTACTAATTAACCGTTGTATTTGGCCTCTTTACTTACTTTCTACATTCCTTTTTGCCTTACACACATTCTTTCCTAGTCTGACTTTTGATACTTTAGTTTTTCTAAGTCTAGACACCAATTCCCAACCAGGATGTCGTGCCCAAGCACCCCTATCCCCTCTAGGTTCCCTTGGCCTCTTTTTATATTGCTCACACATTTTAGCTCCTTTCTAGTTGTTGGGCATCTTATTTTCTTGGTGTTCATCCTTTTAGTGGTTAATTACAAATCTCAAACAAGGGAATCATATAAATACAAATATATGTTATCATAATAAGGGACCAAGCACTAAGCATCTACTATCACCACCTAAGGTTGCATCCAAAGGCCATTATAAGAGAATTCAAGCATCCATATAGCACTCACACAAGGGACAAGGGATTGCATTGTTCTACATACACTTTATAGGAGGGGAAGTTCATTTTTCCATTCACACATATATTTACATTTTCTACATCTAGATATTTCTCGTTATTCAAGTGTGACTCACACAAGAGCCACCTAAGGCACAATTCTAAACACACGTGCACACACAAAACTACATGGAATCTAAAATGTAGTTTAGCATCCGGATCATTAGTTCACTCATTAAGGTGACCATACGGGTCATTCTAACTCCCCATTTTCATCTTTTTATTTTTATTATTAGATGTATTTTGGGTTTTTATATGTTTTCATTCATCTTGTAGGTTTCATGTGAGTAGCAGTGAGGTATAGCATCACAAGTGACTAAAGGCGACATCCATAAAACATCTCATGATCTTGTGAAAGTGGTTCTTTGAGGTTCTACGAGCAGTCACCAACACCCAGAGAAGGTCCTAGCACCTCGGGTGCCCTTGTCCCTCGTATAGGCACCCTAGTCCCAAAATTCTCAAGAGCTCTGCATTTTCTAGGTCCGAGTGAGATAGTATTCTTTCTTGTTTCATCATTTTTCCAACTCGGTATAACATCGGATTTATTACAAATCAACTAAGTATCTTACCCTCTCTCTTGCAACTAGGGTTTCATATTTTCCTATCTTACTTGCTTGGGTTAAATCTATATTTTATTTTTATATCCGTGTTATTACATATTTATAATTTAACATTTATAATTTCTATATTTATTAAATCATGGTATTTAGTTGTATTGTATATCTCGAAATAGAACAAGACAAAGTTAGATGATACATCTACTAATTGAATATTTATTTGATATTATAATTATGTAAAAGGATACAAGGTATGGAATCCAGAAACACAAAAGGTTGTTTACATTTATAATGTAATCTTTAAATAAGTTAAGGGGATTCCTAAGTAGGAAGAAAAACCAAAGGATGAAAATGAACAAGCTTATGTTGAACTAGAAGAGGGTGAATCTATGTTTGAGTTTGATACAATTTTAGAATATGAACCTGGAGAGATATTTTCAAGAGGAAGATTCAAATTAATTAGAGGAGGAACAATAATATGTAGAACCAAAAAAATCATACTTGAAAATATCAAATTGGGTGAGATGGGAACCCGATAGGAATAGCCTTCCTAATTTCTGTTATACATTTTTTATCTATTTTGTCTATTACTAAAGATGACCAAAAGATGTAAAGGAGGCCTTTCGCTCAAAATAGAATAATTCTTGGAATAAGGTTATGGGGAAGAAAAGGATTCCTTTAAAAAATCATACACGATACTTGGTAACTACCTTCTAGAAAAAAAAAATGGTTGGTTGTAAATGGGTATTTAAGAAGTACAATGTCAAAGGAAAAAATGGATCATTATACACCTCACTTAGTAGAAAAAGGTTATCGTAGGTATATTGACTTGATTTTTGTGAGATTTTTTTCCTATTTCTTAGTTACATTCTATGAAATTTCTTCTAGCTACTATTATTGCTTTCAACTGAAATCAAAGCAGATGGATTTCAATACAACCTTTTTGCATGGTTAAATTGAAAAGGAAATCTACATGAAGTGGCATGAAATATTTATGGTTAAAGGAAAGGAATATTTATTCTCGTAGACTAAATAAGTCTCTTTATGGATTAAAGAAATCATCAAGAATGTGGAACCAAAAATTTGATAAGTATGTATTGGAACTTAGACTTGGAAGAAGAAAAATTGATCCATGTGTTAATTATAAATAATAAGGAGAAAAATAATTTCATTGTATTGTATGTACATGAAATTTTTTTAATTGGTAACAATAATTAAATGACCAATCAGGTTAAGTCTCATCTCTCGTCTCAATTTTATGTAAAGGATCTAAGTTCTGAAAATTTATTTTGGGCATGGAAACTAAGAGAGATTGAAAAAACATGAAAGTTTAGTTAAATCAAAAAAGTATGTTGAGATGGTATTGCAAAGGTTTAAAATGTAGGAAAGTAAACATGTTAGTATTCCCTTTCTTGTTGGTCAAAATTATCTATTGAACAATGTCCTAAAATTGAAGCAAAAATTGAGGACATGTCTCAGGTGTTGTATGCTAGTGTGATTGGTAGTTTTATGTATTCAACAGTCTTTACAAGACCTAATAATTCTTATGTAGTGGGAGTAGGTAGTAGATTCATGTCAAATCATAGAAAGTAACATTGTCCTGTAGTGAAGAGGATATTTAAGTATCTACTTGGGACATTGTATTATGTAATATGACATCAAGGAAATATTGGTAAAGAAAGACATTCAATCTACATGGCTTTGTAGATCCGAGGAATAGGGTGGAGATTTGGATATGTGTAGATATACCATTGGGTAGGTTTTTAAATTGCTTGGTGGAGTTGTAAGTTGGATGAGTAAACATCAAGAAATTTTTCAATATCCACCAAAAAGGATAAGTACATGAAACTACTCATGAAAGCAATGAAGATTTTGGTTTCAAAGGCTAATTTCCACTATTAAGTTCACTCAAAATGTTATAAGAATAAATATTTATATTCAAGGTGAAAATTGTATAGCAATACATCCTTAGTATCATTATATAACAAAACACATTGATGTTTAATACTATTGTGTAAGAGAAATGGTGAAGGAGAAGAAGATATTTCTAGAGAAGGTGGACAAATAAGATAATGCTATTGATTCTTTGAAAAGGCTATAAGCAATGAGAAATATTCTTGGTTCAAAAATAAATGGGTTTGGCTACCCTAAGATGTTGATTATATGGCCTTGAAACCCCCTATGGAAATTATTCAACAAGTAAAATAATGTTAGAAATTTGTTCTATATTTATCATGAGTTGCACTCTTCTGTGATCAGGGTACATAACCCGACAACTGCTTTGTGGGTCTGGGGCATCACCCTAAGTGGGGGTTTGGGGTAATAGTACCTCCCTAATCAAGAGTTTTGGGGATGGCCCCAAAAAAAAAATTGGGGTCCCCTTTATAGGATTTTGGGCCCATATAGGTAATTTTAACCTATGTTATTATGAGTGGTTAGATAACTCATGTTTATGGGGAACCATTATGGGTTGTATTCTTGGCCCATGGTTTTGGTACCCATTATATTGTAATACCACTATGATGGTTACTAACTCATGTGCTTACATATAGTTGGACATGCAATAGGATAGAGTAGAACTAAGAAGTACATTATTATATGGTAAAATGGTTGAGTTAATACAATAAGGATATAAGTTACTACACAGGTTTTTTCCTAGAAGGGTTTCCCATGATATATCTTATGCATTATGTTATTTTATGTATTTAATTTCATTATGTAATATTTATCTTAAAGATTATGTGAATTAATCCTTCTCTCATATTTGTTTATCCAATCAAATTCTCAACTAATATGTGCATAAACATCATTCCCATATATAAAAATACCATAGAGAAATCAAAAATGTCACCATTGTAAAAACATCACTAATAAGTGTAGAAACAAAATTCTCATGTGTAGAAATGCCACATAGGATGCATAAGTTCCACAATGTGATCTCAAATTCTTCAGAGTGTAGAAATGTCACTAGTATGATCAAAATGTCACTATAGTGCTTAGGCACATCACACATAGATCAAAAACACTAAAACCTATAATAATAGACCCAAAAAGAAAAGGTGATGCTACATGATGTTGGAAGGTTACTAAATTTGTCAAAATCATTGTAAGTTACATAGAAATACTACATGCCTACAAAAACAAATGGTTAATGATCAAAAATGCTACACAAATGATCAAAACATTACTACAACAATTAGAAATTGTGTAAGAAGTTTATAAATGGAACAACCCCGTGAAATAATCATATACATGCACGGAAGGTATAAATGCCACTGCAAATAAAAATGATGTTCCTATGAATGGAAATTATGATACATAGACTAAAATTTTTAATGTACATAAACAAGAAAATTGAAGCAAAAATGAATAAAATGATGAACATGAGTTGAAATAGCATTTAATATGTTCCACCAAGCATGAAAAAACGTATCGATGTTAGATTCATACCTTAATAAGTAAATAATAAAAATAAATTCCTATCTAAATCAAATAATAACCTCATATTGATTATAAGGAAACAATACCTACACTTACCAAATTTATATCAACTTTTTTATGTGGATTTGCTCATGTATGGTTGAATGTACTTTCTCCATGGCTTATGCAAGATTCTAGGAGCATGTGATTATTTTATCACCCTTTTAGATTTGATTAAGATTTACAAGTAAAAATTAACTTCCAACATTAACCATTTAATATCATAATAACGCATTAATACTTGTAACAAATGTACATGATACAATATAAGTTCATAACTACATTGTTGATTACACTTATGATTCTAGGCAATTATGGGTGATCTAAATCATGAAACATGGGGATGTGGACTTGAGATTGATTCAAAATTGGAATTGTGACTTGAAGATGCTCTTGGGAAGGATCATATAATAAGGGCATGTATGTTTATATGATTCTGACCTATTTGTATAGTTTTGACCCTACTCGGAACTAGGATCTACAACTTTATAGGTTTTCATTTGTCTCGAATATCTTTTTCACTCTTTATCAATCATTGTTGGTCACACGACAAGGGCCTCTATATATGCTTCTCAATATTTCAAAGCCTAACCATGGATAGAAATTCCTATAGAACAAAAACTATTTGGGTTGTGGGCACCCTCACACACCGCTTATAGTGGTACTACTCCAAATAGGTCTAAACTCGCATATCATTCTCCACCTAAGTATGTGATATCTAGTTATGTAGTGCAATCAAATTCAACATTATTTATTTGATGAATATTGACTTTATTTTCTCTTACAAATCTACTTGAGTGAATGACTATGGATGCTTGAAAATGTGGGAAGCTATCCCTAGACCTAGTGGAAAGCTTCAAACTTGTAGATAGTGTTGTCCTAATGAATGTGTAGAGGTATTAATGAAGTATAGGGATTTTTGGGTGCTTTTTGGCTAGATTCGCACTAGGATTCCATAAGAGTAATAGGTTTTGAATTAGGTTAGTTTTAATTTCTTATATATGATTCTAAAGGTGATTTAAGTTACAAATTCCAAATAAGGAGTAAATGACCGAAATAATAATATACAACTAATAGTTTGGGATCAAAGTGAGCATCACACACTTTAGACATTATTTAGTCCTAGTCTCATACTACTATTCATATGGTTTTTGAGTGAAGAAAGTATTAATTAACCCCCATCTTTTGGCCATTTTACTTTTCTTTATGTTGTCACTTCCAACCTCCCACACATGCTTGCCGGGTCTATTTTGTTAAATGTGTTATTTTGCATTTGACCAAGGCACTGGACTAATCTGGGTGCGCCGAGGTGCCCTGGTCCCATTGGGGTGACATGATCCTTTTCCACTTTCCCACCACTTTTTGGGCACTTTATATCCATTTAAACATTTCATATTTCTTTTGGTCGGCCTTTTGGGGTTAATTATGAAATTAGAACAAGAGAACCATATAAATATAAAGTTATGAGACCATAATGAGGGACCAAGCACTAGTCACTACTATCATCACCTAAGGTTGCATCCATCAAAGGATTCATTTACATCATCTAGCTCCATCACAAGGCACAAGGCTGGTTCATCTACATCACATAAGCATAGGAGGGAAGTTTATTCTATTCCATCCACCATTCTATTACATTTTCTACACATAGTTATTGCTCGCTACTTTCACAAAGTGTGACTGAACAAGAGCACCTAGGGCATGATACACACACACAGCACATAGAACTACATCGGGTTGAGATGTAGTGTAGCGCTTAGTTAGTAAGTCCACCATTGTGAAGCTGAGGAAATTTTGACCCCTTCATATGCATCTTTTTTTTTTAGGGTTTGATGCTTGTCTTGGGGTTTTGTAGGTCTTTTCTTCATTTTGAATTACAACATACATACAAAAGCATAGTTCGGTGAAGTTAGTGTGACAAGGATCAAAGGTTTAGAAATCATTAAGTGACCCTGGATGAAGGTTACTAAGTTTTGGACCTCTCAGGGCACCCATATTTCAGACTAGGGAACCCATAGGCCCCTGATACCTATCCAGGCATCCCAGTCCACTCAGATTTCCCAGATCTACACTTTTGGACCTTCGACATAGTTGTTTCCTCCTCTTGTTTCTTCAGCCATCTCTATGACATAGTCCAAGCAAGCTCATCGAATCAGCTTAGTCCTTTCTAACTCTCTTTGCACTTTAGGTTTTCCCATATCTACTTTCTTAGTTGTTTGGGTCACTTTCTATATTTATTTACTACTTTTATTTATTGTTATTTATTATTGTTCCTAGTTAGATTAACTACCATTATTCCACATTTTAGTTAATCATTTTGGTGAACCCGACATCTTTCATGCTTAGGATCCTTTTTTTCCTATATCATGGCTCTAAAGTTCCTCAAGTTTCTTTATCTGATTTACTTAAGATGCTTCCCAATTGCCATGTTATTCTACAAAAATCCCTAGACACCATATATCTCCTAAATCAAATACATTGCCACATGAAATAAGTCCTATTTTATCATCTATTTGATGACCCTAGTGATCCTCCATCTAATCAACCCCTATTAGAATCAATTCAAGATTTACATTATTTATTTCAAGAAAATTTTAGGCTATGGAATCCATGATTACATCTCTCAAATATGAAATTCAACATCTTAAGGACTTCTCAAGTGCTCATGTTTTTCTCCTTCTACATCTCATTCTCATCTATGTCTACTACATGTGCTCATATCAGTGAGCCTCAATTCATACCATTACCAAGCCTCTCATATTTGATCATAATACTAAGCAACATGACCTTCTTACTAAGCTCCTTAGTCATCAATTGATCACTTTACCACCTACTCATTGTTATCCTCCTTATCGAATAGAAAATATCAAGGGTGTCCATATTTCAATTATCATCAAATCAATGGACATAATGACAATGATTTCCATGCTTTACAATGAAGAATAAAACATCTTGAGCATGTAGGATTTTATCTCATTCACATGCAAACATTTTTGTTGCATGCCCATCTACAAATGATACATCCAATGGGTTTCTAAATTTGATTCATCTATATCTAATGAGCATCATGCCATCACTTCTAATGGTCATTCTAACCACTTCAAGTCACTACCTAAATCAACCACCTCCTCAAAACCAATATAGCACCTCCTCCTCTCAAGACATCTACAACATTACCAAGTCAAAGTAACAACCACCTCTCAAAATCAATCAACCTTCTTCTTTCAAGTAGTGTCATCAAAATACCAAAAAATATTCACCATTAAATCTCTCTAGCCATCCCACTCCACTTACATTTCCCATTCATTTTTTACAACTACCCTCCACTCAATGGTCACACATCTACAAAATCAACATCCCATCACTTTTGTTAAGGAAATTACTCCTTACATTGATCCACTTAGTGTTTTTTGACTAGACCTCCATCACTTACACACTTGGGGGCATAACATCCAACACATTCCCCCCTCTTAGCATCAATAATATCATATCTCACATTTATCATATCATACACATCTCATAGCATAGGCATATACATCATCACACATTTTAGTGTCGTCATTACCCGATGACACACTCTTGTGCTTTGGTTCACACTTGATTGTTGAGGGCATACTACACATGAACCCCACACACTACATAGGTAATACACACTATGTTTCTTCACACATTTCATGTCATATGTCTTACATCCTACATCATACATTCTACATTTAGTCTACATCATTTATACATTTACACATCATACATCATATTACTCTTCATCATATAAGTGTCATACTCATTATTGTTTACATACTATCATCATCATACTATCATCATACACACTACTTAATTTTAGTCTACATACATCTTACATTGCATATTATACATCATACATTCTACACATCATATGGTCATCTATTATCATCACACATACTACATATTTTTACACACTGCACTCACTACCCTATGATGCACTTTAGTTCCTCGGTCCATACTCGACTACCAAGGGTTTACAAATCAAATGGACCTTATCTTCACACACGTTCATCATTCAAACTTTCTATCATGTGACATTCCTAGGTTAGTGACATATGCTTATAGGCTAAATGGTCACCTATTCCTTCATCTTGTAGTGGTATATGCTTTTAGGCTACATCACCACTCCTCTAATTCATCTTGTAGTGGTATACATTTTAGGATACATCACCACTCCTTCTATTCATCTTGTAGTGATATGTGCTTTAGGCTACATCATCACTCTTTGATCATCTTTTGTGATATACGCTTTAGCTATAAGGGTCACACACACATCATCTCTAGGTCACATATCATCATCACATACACACATCATCACAACGCATTATACACATATTAGACACACACATTTTATTCGACCATTTCCCGATGATGCACTCTCATTTATGGTTCATTCTTGACTGTTGAGGGGGAAAACTAAATGAACCTCATTGCATATAACTCCATTCACTTAGGGGGCATGGCTCCTATCATCCATCTTGCATTCCATTCCATCCATCCACAACATGTTGCATATCTTGGTTTTTTTACTCTTGCTTACATTTTTTTTGTTCATGGTCACTTTATTACACATGCTAGATAGATCTCTTGTATGTCATTTATATATACCATACACACATGCATGTTCACACTTTTTCTTAGTTGTGATCACAGATACAAGTCTTTACATGCAACATGGATGCTCACCTTCTACCCATCCTACACTGGTCATTGGGGGCATCCACATTCATCTCTCACAGTGTGTTATTGTTTCATTTTGTACTTAGAACTTTACATTACTTGGTTATACATGCTTTTGACATATGGGTTATCTTTCTAACATGCTAATGGGTGCTTCATGTGTACATTTTTTTGCAGGATTATTTGCTTCCATGGTTATCTATTGTTTTTTATTTTTTTATTTTTTTCTATTGTATGGGCATTTCCCTTTGTTTGGTGTGCACACTTGTTTGTTGTATATGTGGCCATGATGGCCTTGTGTGTCTTGTGACATCGTGAGTGATGTCCCATGTTTGTAACCCACTTTTTGTGGCTTACTTTGTCTTCTTACGTGTTTACATTACTACATTTCTTGGTAGCTTATACATTGTTTGTGTAGCTTACACATTGTCTTATACATGCATGCTTGTTTGTACTAACACTTGTTTTGGCTAGCCTCTTGTTTGTGTGTGCCTTGGTTTCTACCAAGTGCATTCCTTTCCCCTGTAGGGAAGAGTTACAGAGTTCATGTGGTTGGTCCTCTTTTGGGGCCACATTCTCCTATCAACATGACGTCACATGCACCCCCCAAAAAGGGGGCATCATTTGGGGTTTTTACATACTACACAATGCTTCTACATTGATTTAGTTTAGTTCAATTCATTTTTCCACTTCCTTTGGCATTGTGGGTTATATACAACGAGTGGGTTTAGACCAGTCTGAACCCCATACACAATGGATTTTACAGGACATGGTTGTCCTTAGCATTCTAGGGAGCAATTATAGGTTAGAGGATACAACAGAATTCCTCTCTACACTACTTGACTCAAAGTGGCATCGGATCACCCAAAAAAACTAGGAAGTACAAGAGATCTCTTCACATATATTCAAGGAAGTAGTTAAAGGTTGGAGGATATAATGGAATTCCTCCCTACACTTCTTTCCTATGGTGTCAGATCACCCAAAAAACCCAGGACAAGATATCCTCTTTCTACACTTTTTCTCTCGACATGGATTAGGTGCACATGTTCCATTTTTCATTTTACTTTACATTTACATTCTTTCACATACATATACATGTGTCTTTTACATGTGTTTTTACATATACATGTGTATTTGACTACTTGATCATTTTCTCCTTGTAGTTTTTCCGTATGAGAAACAAACAATCAACAATAACAACTACAACAATGGGGGCAACAACAACAACATTTTGCGGCAAGACACACATGATACTAACCATGTAGGTACATCACACACATCGAAAACTACACACGTGTTTCCACCCTAGGTTCACTCTCATCATTTTTTTCACTTTTACATCTTTAGTTTCCATGCTCCATCATATTTTGTCACTCCACACTTTGTCTAGTCCTTCAACACATTTCTACATCACTCTACATGGATTATCAGTACGTATCTCTATCTACTTTATGTTACCGAGATTTCCGCTCACCAACATAAAGTGGGGAAAATGTAGTCATAAAATCACACACTTTAGACATTATTTAGTCTCGGTCTCATACTACTATTCATATGGTTTTGAGTGAAGAAAGTACTAATTAACCCCATCTTTTGGCCATTTTACTTTTCTTTTGTCGTCATTTCGACCTCCCACACATGCATGCCCAATCTATTTTTGTCATTTTTGCATCATTTTACATTTTTTAGGGTGTCTTAGCTAGTATCCGGGGCACCCATAGGTAGTCCTGGTCCCATTAGGGCACCCCGATCCTTTTTCCACTTTCCCGCCACTTTTTGGGCACTTTCTAACCATTTGAACATTTCATATTTCTTAGTGGTCAGCCTTTTCGGGGTTAATTATGAAATTAGAACAAGAGAACCATATAAATATAAAGTTATGAGACCATAATGAGGGACCAAACACTAAGCACTACTATCATCACCTAAGGTTGCATCCATCAAAGGCTTCATTTACATCCATCTAGCTCCATCACAAGGCACAAGGTTGGTTCATCTACATCACACTTTGCATATAGGAGGGAAGTTTATTCTATTCCATCCACCATTCTATTACATTTTCTACACATAGTTATTGCTCACTACTTTCAAAGTGTGATCGCACAAAAGTAAATAGGGCATGATTGTACACACAATCGCATAGAACTACATCAGGTATAAGATGTTGTAGAAACACTCGTTAGTAAGTCCACTATTGTGGTAGCTAAAGAAAGTTTAGACCCCTTTATATGCATCTTTCTTTTTTAGGTTTGATGCTCATTTTGGGATTTTGTAGGTCTCCTCTTCATTTTAGATTTCAAAAGTGACATACAAAGCACATTGTAACGAAGTTATTGTGACATGGATCGAAGGCACAGAAACCATCAGTGACACCTTAGAGGAATGTTACATAGATTTTTCATAGACCAAAGCCCTCATATTGCAAACCAGGCGCCATAGGTGCCCATATACCTATCTAGGCATCCGAGTACACTCGCAGATCTCCGGATCTATACTTTTCTAGACTTCGACACTGTCATTTCCTCCTTTTGTTTCTCCACCATATCTCGTGAGACACTCCAGCAAGCTCATCAAATTAGTTGAGTCCTTTCCAACTCTCTTTTCTCTTTTGGGTTTTTATACCTACTTTCTTATTTGCTTGGGTCACTTTATATATTTATTTATTACTTTTATTTATTATTATTTACTCTTGTTCCTAGTTAGATGCCATTTTACCACATTTTTAGTTAATCATCTACATTATTCCCTCTTTAAGTATGAAATGAAATTACATGGTTAAAGGAAAATATACCTAAGTGTGTAGACACACTTTATCTTTCTCGATGTATTTTTGTAAGATTCCATTGTGTTGGTGTTGGCATACTCTATGATGAAACCTACAACATAGAGTTTAGTCAATGTCCATGATAAATAATAAAACTTGTATCCTTTTATTTTTACTATAGTGTTATGGGTGTCGACCTCATTCAGTCATAAATCTGAACACTCACTCAAAGAACACGTAGCTACCAGGTCCTCCTTTGTGTTTTCTTGTCAAGATGTTAGCATGCATGGTTGTCATGATAATTAACCAAGTATTCATTCATACATAATCAGTTTATTCACACCATTGGAAACACATATAATAAAGAAATCACTTAATCTAAGTAAACCATAATCAATATCAATTGCATAGTTAAATTACCATACTCATATCCATTAACAATCAGCATCCAACCACACTTATCCATTATAAATCATAATTCATTACATAACAAGGAAGAGATTACAAAACTAGTCAAGATAGTGTTTTCCATAACCACATGCGTCAGTAGTCAAGATAGTGTTTTTCATAACCACATGTGGCATCATCAAACCCTAAACCGTAACAGCATGACTATATCAAAACTCTTTGAACTAAGAACTATGAACTACCACAACATTGACATACAATAGGTATATATAGGGGTGGGGAATTTCCCTTCACCACCCATGCACCTTCCCATTAATAGCATGCCAAAAATAATCATTCGTATCATACATGTTGCATGTATTTACATACAACTAATAATAGATCTTCTAAGAATATTCTACTTTAATACTATTAATAGTTGAACTCATGCAATTTTTTAACCTTTGATCTACATGTGCTTTTCCCTAAAATAAACTCTACTTAACCATTAATTCAACATGATTTTATTCTTTGTGTGATCAGCACTCTAAGTCTATTTTTAGCCTGTCCTCGAAAATGGCTAAGTCCTCAACCATGTTGTCTCACATTATGCGCAGTCCCGCATACAACCCCTTTTCCATTCACATGCACCCTCTTGCAATCCATCCTCAACCCTACATGTGTTCTTTCTTGTGAATTTCCAATATTACCAACATTACCTCACACACTACGTATGTTGTCTATCCTCGGCAACACCAAATCAAAGAATAGTTCATTCGGGATTACATGAATAAAGAATGTCGTTATCAATGAATGAATAAAATAATGTATTCTGCTCCAAAGAATCAAAGAATCATAACTCAATCCTCTTTAGGAGATAGGAGTATTGGAAATTCCTTAGCCAGTATCTTCTCTAACTCCCTCCACCCTTATAACTCCTTAGTTTCCTTTCTTGGCATAGCATCAACAATACCAAGGACCATTTCAGGGGTTAATTCATCAATCCTCCCTTTTATACGTGTGATCAATTTCTCCAATTGTTTGTTTGTATCATCCACAAATCCATCATGGATGTAACTTGAGGAAGACTTCCTTTAATCTATTTTTGATCGAGGTCTTCGAAGGCTTATCAATTCTCTTTTTCCTCTATTGGCATGTGGTCCTATTAGGTGTTATCATTGATGTAAAACTAAATTAATGAAAAATTATTTGTTGGATTATGTTCATATGATTTTTTCATGATTCTAACATGATGGTCCAAATGTATTTTTGATGATACATTGGGATATAGTGAGGTGTGCTTGCTCTTACAAGTCTATATAGATGATTAGGTGATGTGGAATGGTAGTAGGAGTTTATTGGATGCTTGGGAAGAATGTTGACATTATGGATAGCATGTTTTGAGGGGTCATGGGCACTCACATTGTGACATGGTATAGGTACATGTGATTCACTATGTTACATGTGCTCATTGGGAGAAGGTATGGAATATTAAAGGTGTGACAAAGTGTGGTTTGGAGCTATATAAACTTATGGAATATTACACCCAGGTATATCATGAAATATCATGTATGTTTTGGTCATTTTTAGAGGTTTTATGATGAATTATAACATTATTTCAATTGATCCTAGCTTTTACGGTGAAAATCTCTAAGGTGAAGCTATGAAAATGAGATAGGCTTGAGAGATTAAGTTATGGTATTGAAATTATGATTATTTTAGATTCTAGAGGGATGTCTCATAGTTCTTTGAGTAAAATTTAAGGTTTCCATGATGATAATTTTGCAAGATATGATAGTTTATGTGAGACATGGTTAAGAACAAGTCAAAATCAAGCTCGAATTTGAACTTATGATGCTTATTGTGAATTATATGATTTGCATAGAACCTTTTGTATTTAATGGATGCTTATATGGTGATTTTATAAGGTTTTACAAAAATAATCAGGTCAATTTATTTTCAGGTTTTTATGAATGAATGTTAAGAAGATAAAGTGGTATAAAACCCTAGTTAAACCCTAGCTAGGAGTAGTTTGCAAAAAGTGAAGTATAGTGACTCATTTTTTTTTTTAATAAAATTATTATAATTGGATGTTGTATATGACTATGCTTATATTTATATAAATGTATATTTGAGGTCATGGTGATGAGTAGGCCCCACCTAAAAATGGTAGTTTCGAAGAAGAAGGTTTTAGGAAAGATGGTCCAAAGGAGTAAGCATGAAAAATTGATGGTGTATGATGAATGGGAGTTTTTATTGATTTCCATGGAGGTTTAAATAAAATTTCATGTAGGTACATTGTTTTTGAGGTCCATTACAATTTTATTGGTCAAAGGGCGGTTTTGGGGTCTCAAATAGTAGGGTTCAGTAAAATGAGAATAACTTGAGCTATAAATGGATTTTGAAGGTGATTAAAGTTTTTTGGAAATAGGATTCAGATATATTTCCATGGATATGATTTTTTCCTCATGATGAGGTTATTTGATAGGATTTCTAGTTCATTCTTTGACAGGAAGAGTTTTGCAATTCAAGACAACATGTGTTCTAGTGCAAGTTTGATGTTTGGAGGATGGATGATATTATATATGTTGAAGAGGAATCCATTTGTAAGTCATTTTAAATTATGTATAAATTATTTTATGATCTAACCTTTGGAAATAGATTTTTTGGCAGGTTGATTTTGGTGAAGGAAAACGTAGTTGTGGTTTGAGCATGAGATTGATTCAAGGATTATAACTTTCTTATAAGTGTTCTAAAGGTTCTTCCATTTCCATTTATTGGTCACATGGCATTTTTTTTGTAGAAGTTATTTGGTGGCATAATTAAGTTTCCATGGTGTTGAAGGGTGTAGGAAACAAGTAGTTTTGAGAAATACAAAGAGCATTAGGCCCATTAAATGAAATAATTTTATTGGTTGAGATAAATTGTGACCATATATGAATGTTAAATGATATTTTAATCATGTTTAAGGGTTTATGGGTCATGACTATGTATGGTTTTTGTAAGAGAAATTTTAAAATTGTGCTCATATGGTTTTGAGCCATTTTTGGCACATGTAATGAGGTTTTTGGCTAGGCTGGCCTATTTGGGTCATATGTGACCATTATAATGATTTTTTTAATGTAATTAAGGTGTATGGGTTGAATTTATCATGAGGGATGTGACCTCCTTTGGGTTAAAGATAAGAAAATCGTATAAAAGTAATGTTTTGGGTTCATTTTTGAACTAGTGCTCTTGGAGGGAAGAAGTGTGACCTAGAGGAGAGATTTGTAGGTATGTGTGCATGATTTTAAGTATAAGTGATAGCATGACATGTTGAGGACTGATTGAATACATGAGAGCAAGAGATTATAGCAAAGACAAGTGAAGAAAGAGAAAGAATATGAGAGATTGAAGACCTAGTGTGTGAGCTAGGGTTTGTGAGCTGAAATTGTGATCTCCATAGTTATGAAATTGGAAAAATCAGAGATAAAATATCTTCAAGGTGGTTGAGTTTTGCTTGTTCATCTTTGGGGGTTTTAGCCTCCTTTTGGAGTTGGTGCTTCACTAAATTAGGGGTTGGTGCTCCTTTTAGGGTTGGTGCTCCTTGTAGGGTTGGTGCTCTACTAAACTAGGGTTGGTGCTCCTTGTGAAGTTGGTGCTTCACTAAATAATTTTGCTTTGTGTAATATAAGTAGATTTTTAGTGGGTTTTCTTCCCCATGAGGGTTTCCACTTACATATGGTGTTTTTGTGTTGATTACTTTGTTTCTTTCTCTTGTGGTTAATGTTTTATATCTTAATAAGCACACATGGTTATGAATGTTATATGAAAAATAAATGATGAATGTATGGTTTGGTAAATGAATGAAAATAAATTGTAGGATTGATTCACCCCCTCTTAGTCCCTTGTGCTTCCAACAATTTGTATCAGAGTAGGTCCTTGAAGCAATTCTAGCAACTTGAAGGAGATCCTTTGAAGCACAAGCAATGGGTAAGTCTTAGATATTGAGGATATATTGAGAAGAAGGAATGAAATAGCTCAGTCATGTATTGAGGCTTATCAAATTCAGGTCAAGGATATGGAAGTTAAGCATAGTCAAGCCATTCTTGCTTTGGAATCTCAAGTTGAAAGTTTGACCAAAGCCCTAAAGGAGAAAGAAGACTCTCTTTTCAAGTATGAAGAAAAATTGAAATCTCTTGAATCAGATTTAGAGGATGCTTATAACAAGTTGAAGATGTATGAGATACTTGAGAAGATATCCAAAGCTCTTAATGGTGTTCTAGAAGGTCAAAAGGCCATAGATGAAAAATCAGGCCTAGGGTTTCAAGGAAAGCATGATGATGAAGCTGGTCCAAGTTCTAAATCAGATGAGAAGGTGACTAAGAAGGACTGATCCAAGAAGGTCTAACTCAGTTAGACAACCTAATGCTATGAGGTATGGTACTCTTTTCAATGGATATTATTTTTTTGTCATGAGTTTGGTCATAGAGATAGAGATTGCAAAAGAGAGCTCCAAAGAATAAGGTAGGTATCTTCAAAGGTGAATGTTTTTCATGTTGTGAGTATGGGCATAAGGCTAAAGATTGTGGATGGAATATAAGAGTGTTTGAACCTAGAATAAATAAGAATGTTGTGATATGTTATAAGTGTCACAAACAAGGGCATATTGTAAAGATATTATCACCAAATGGGATCATCAAGGTACTCTAGCACATTTCAAGCTCCAAATGGAAGTGTTTTCAAGAAGAAGACACTCATGAATGAGTCTAAGGATGTTTTGACAGATCTTAAGGACAAGAAGTTGGTTGTTCAAGAAAGAAAATTCAATGGATTATATTCTCGGTCATATTTGCAAATCAACCTAAAATAAGTAAAGTTTGTTAAAGAAAGTATTTGTAGCATCAAGGAAGGATCCAAACTAGTTCATGGACGTTTATTTTCTTTAGTAAAAGGGCTAAAAGTAAATAACATCATCTATGTTTCTTAGCCAATCACTCTTCTATGTCATGAGAAATTGAAGGCACTTGGAGTTTTAGATACATCAAAAGGTATAAGATATGTTAAGTGACCTATTTCATAAAGCCTTTGAGTTCTCATTGGTTGTTAGGTGGCTGAATTTGTGAGCTTGTGTGTGTTTTCTTGAGATGTCATGGTTGTTATGGTTTTCTTGTGTCTTGATTGGTGTAATAAGTTGTGGTATATCATTGAATAGTGTCATGTGTGTATCTAAGTGTTGTGATTTGTGATATCTCCATGTCTCAAAAAAAGTTCATGTCATAAATGAAAGGTATTAAGCATTGTCATGAGCTATTAGTACAAAAATTAGGTGTGTCATTGTGTATTTGGTGTGTCATAATCATTCAACATTGTTTGGTTATGTGTCTATGTGTTTATTAGATTTATCAATTTGTGTATAATTTCATGTCCTGATGATCACTATCATAAGAAAAGTGTGTTCTTATTGGTCCTTATCAATATCTGTATTCTAAGCACTAGACTTCACCAATTCATTCAAGAAGTTTGTGATTTAAATAGTGTTATCTTTGTCTGTTTAGATTCAAAGTGATATTAGTATTAAAAGTAGTCATTCTAAGTTTCTGAAGTCTCACAAATCATTATGAAGTCATGAAGATGTAGTATAACCTATGGGGGATGTTTGTGATGTTCTTAATATGGTAGTTATGCTTTTTAAGTAACATGTGAAAGGTTGAAGTCATGATTTCATCATGTTTGAAGTTTCTTGAGTAAAAGGAATAGTTTGTATCTAATTTTTTGTCTTTCAATCTTTGAGAGAAATTTGATCTATTATTGGTCTATTCAAAGGATGTGTGATCTTGTTTATAGTCATCAACAACTATGCAATTATATATAGTGTATGTGTCTAAGTATGCAAAAGGAGTATATGTTGTCTTAAGTAAATATTGTCTCTATCATGAAATTTATATTTTTCATGTGAGTCCTTATATGCATCATGTCTCGATATGAGGAAGTATGCCTTGTTCTTCAAAGTGTTGAGGATCTGTGTTGCCTTGTTCATGAGCCTGAATTTGTATCTCTATCAAATGAAGTCTTTAAGTTATTATTATTGTAGGTTTTTTACATCTCAAAGTGTGTTGATTCTATGACAACATGGAGTTCAAAATGTTTTATGCTCTTAGATAGTGATAAGTGTGATTCATCAATAAGATTGAAAGGGTTCCTTGAATATATTATGTCTATAACTTGATTCAATGATGGTAAAGCATGAAAGGCTGCATAAGGTATGCTGTGTCCTAATTTATGCTTGAAGAAGTGAGCTAAGTGAACTTAGAGGGTCAGTAGAGATATTTAAGGCCATGCCAAGTGAAATATGTAGCAATTTTGTTAAGGTTAGATGTTTCAAAACCACTGATCTATAGTAAGAGAGAGTTACTTCAAGAGATACTCAAAGAACTTAAACCATGAAAGTGATTTAAGATATTACTTAAAATATTATATGCTCTTCGATAATTATGTACAATGAAAATATATTGCTAGAAGGTTAAGTGACATTTACATGCTTGAATTAACTAAACCGAGTTAGAATTTTGATGAACTATGAAGTTACATGTTACATATGACAAGGTCCTTTTGAATGAATAAATCTATCTTGAGGAAGGTAAGAAAAGTACTAATAACCTTGGGGTTAAGCTCCATGTCTAATGACTATGAAAGAGGTTTAGTGTTATGTTGAAAACTACAAGAGAAGAAATTGCTTAGATTGAATTTTTGTACTTCATTATATGAATGACAAGTCTCAAACGAGAGGCGAGGTATAAAGTGATGAGGTTTTCTTCATGGATCTCAAGTTGGGAAATACTCTCTCATGTACATTTACATAGCCACTCCTGGACATATGCCAACTTAAGGTTAGTAAGTAGCAAATTTATGTATCTACAAGCTAGTTTTGGATTCTACATGACAACGTCAAAATATTGTTAAATAATAACCTACATGTGTCTATGATTATTTAAGGCAAGTGGACAAGGTATGGGTATTTTTAAAAATGCTTGAGGTCTGAGACAAGTATGTTAGGTCTAATGGTTAATATTCATCAAGCTCTATGTGAAGAATCATGAACATCGGTAAGATCATGGTGTAGTTATGCATTGTGAATATGAAAGTTACACGGTATGATTCATAAGGTTGATGGGTCAAATATCTCGAGTTAAGATAGTGAGCTTAAAAAGAAGAAGTTCCTAATGGAAGAGTTCAAAGTGGTAGAGGTGATTGTGAAGGTTCCTTGAGTACTCAAAAATTTTTGAATGTGCAAAAAGAGTGAAAAGGTATAAGATATGGTCTAAAGCAAAGCATTAAGGATCATCTTATATGAGATCATGATTCTAGAGCTAATTCAAGGTTAAGATGATGAGTTATTCTTGTTTTCTAGTGATTAAAAATTCAAGAAATTTCTTAGGGAGATAGATTAAGTGGTCTCAACATTGAGAGAGTGCTCCTACAGTCTATGTGTTGTGTGTGAGCTAAGTATGAAATTTTCCTCATATATGATGTGTGATCAAGACATTGTGAGATTCAAACTTTTCTCATTTGATGCGTGCTTGAAAAATTTATAGTTGCTCATCTCACTAAAAAAGGTTACTTGTTTTTTATGACTCTAGATTGTGATATGGTGATAAGTGCACTAAAACATGCTCTGATCATGAGTATAAACATGTTATGTGCAAAAGTGCTTGAACCTACTATGAATAATGGGGAGCATATGAGGTTACTCCATGAAATTATTGAGTGGAGAAGAACCATTTTATTGGAATGACATGGTGGATTTTGATAGTAGTTTGAAGTGAGATAGTATTACTATGACTTGAAATAATGCTTCCATGGGTTCTCAAATGTTTCTTAGGTATACCAAGTGTTTACTATATGGCTAGAAGGTATGCATGGTCTCTTTATGATAGGGGGAGTGGATGTAGAAACTCCTAGAAGGTGAAATGGTGCTCTTTAAGGCTATAAAGGTATGTATTTCTTTCAAGATTTTCTTGTCAAGACTAAATGTTTCCATTATTCAGTTAAATAGGATTTTCTAGGACTGAGAAAATGGTTAAGAACCTTACAAAAGTGTGAAAAGTGAATTTTAACATAAGTCATCAAGGTAGAATGCATTTTTGTGCTTGGGAGCTAGATATGGTGTTCTTAAGGCTAGGGAGCTAGAAATTTCTTTGTTAGAGCTTGTATGAGGTCTTAGAGCTTGTTCAAATTGATAGAAAATGCACTAAAAGGGATTTTTAGGGCTATTAGTCTCAAGCAGAATGGAGTAGCAAGAGTATGAGATTATTGCATAAAGATTTTAATGCTAAAATAGGACTAGAGGTTATGATATGAGGTTAAGAGAGGTGACATAATTCTTTCATGAGCATGGAACTGACATTTTGGCATGTGTGAGATGAATATGGATTAGTCATATGCCTACTAAGTGTTGTTTCCAAAAAGGAGCAAAAAAAGGGTAAGGGTTGAGGAGAAAATAGTTCTTTTTGCATGCTTAGAGGTGAAATAAGGTGGTTGCCCAAAAAAGGTAAAAATATTTTCTTTCATGATTGAATAATGATTTTTAGATGATTTATCTGCTTATCCCAAGGGGAGCATGGTGGTTGTATGCTTAAAATGAAGCTAAAAAATCAGATTTTGAGGAAAAATCAAGAAATGGAGCTAGTTTGAGACCTTTGGTTGATGTTTCCAACCAAAGCATGAAGTTATGAAGCTAAGGTAGGTTAATAACATGAGATAAATGTATGAATTTTTCATTAATATAAAAATTGGGAGAATTTTAGGGTGTTTTCCATCAATGACAAAAGGGGATATTGTTGGCATGTGGTCCTATTAGGTGTTGTCATTGATGAAAAACCACATTAATGACAAAGTGATTGTTGGATTATGGTCATATGATGTTGTTCATGATGCTAACATTATGGTTCAGATGTATTTGTGTTGGTACAATGGGATTCAGTGAGGTGTGTTTACTCTTACAAGCCTATACTGGATGACTAGCGATGTGGCATGTGCAATAAGAGCTTCTTAGATTATGGGAAGAATATTGACATGATGGATAGAATTTTTGAAGGTTATTGACCACTCATAGCAGTGGCATGGTCTAATACTGCATCTGTAGGTAAAGTTGGATCACTATGTTACAAGTACTTCTTTGGACATGAGGTTATTTGACATGTTTATAGGTCATTCTTTGGACATGAGGAGTTTTGGCGGTTCAAGACAACATGTGATCTGGTGAATGTTTGATGTTTTTTTGAGGCATGATATGTATTGTGTCATGTTTTCTATCACCTGGAATATGAAGTGAGATTAATTTGGAATATTATTAATCCATTGTAAGTCTTTAATGTATGTATAAATTATTTTATGAGCTAACCTTTGGAAACAAAATTTTTGGTAGGTTATTTTGTGAAGGCAAAAGTAGTTGTGGTTTGAGCATGAGGTTGATTCAAGGCTTATAACTTACTTATAAGTGTTCTATCGGTTATTCCATTTCCATTGAGTGGTCACATGGAATATATTTTTTCTGTAGAAGTTATTTTTGGCATAATGAAGTTTCCATGATGTTGAAAGGTGTAGGAAACAACAGTTTTGAGAAATACAAAGAGCATTGGGCCCATTAAATGAAATAATTTTATTGGTTGAGATAAATTATAACCATGTATGAATGTTAAATGATATTTTAATCATGTTTAAGGGTTTATGGGTCATGAATATGTATGGTTTTTTTGTAAGGGCAATTTTAAAATTGTGCTCATATGGTTTTGAGCCATTTTTGGCACATGTAATGAGGTTTTTGGATAAGGCTGGCCTATTTGGATCATATGTCACCATTGTAATGATTTTTTTAATGTAATTAAGTTGTAAGGGTTGAATTTTTCATGAGGAGTGACCTCCTTTGGGTTAAAGAGAAGAAAAGCATATAAAAGTGATGTTTTGGGTTCATTTCTAAACTAGTGCTCTTGGAGGGAAGAAGTGCGACCTAGAGGAGATTGATTTGTAGGTATGTGTGCATGATTTGAAGTGTGAGTAATATCATGACATGTTGAGGACTGATTGAATACATGAGAGTAAGATATTAGAGAAAAGCCAAGTGAAGAAAGAGAAAGAATATGGGAGATTGAAGACCTAGTGTGTGAGCTAGGGTTTGTGAGCTGAAATTGTGATTTCTATCAGTTATGGCAGCTAGAAAAATTAGAAATAAAATATCTTTAGTGGATGAGTGTTTCCGTGTTCATCTTTAGCTTTTTTAGCCTCCTTTTAGAGTTAGTGCTTCAGTAAATTAGGGGTTGGTACTCCTTGTAGGGTTGGTGCTCCTTGTGAAGTTTTGATTCACTAAATTACTTTTATTTGTGTAATATAAGAAAAAAATTTGTGGGTTTCTTTCCCATGATACTTTCCCACTTACATATGGTGATCTTGTGTTGATTACTTTGTTTCTTCCTCTTGTGATTGATGTTACATATCTTAATAAGCACACATGGTTATGAATGTTGTATGAACAATATAAATGATGAATGTATGGTTTGGTAAATGAATGAAAATTAATTATAGGACTGTTTCACCCCCCCGGTCCCTTTTACTTCCAACATCCTCTACCTCAGCTATCTTCTTCATTATGTGAAGCCATCTCTTATTTACTGTGTTCATTTCATTGTTCTTACGCTCCTAACTTTGTAATTATTCGTGGTGGCCATTCTCAAAATAGGGTCAGGTAAGATTTTTATAACTATTGTGATCCCTCCTTGCTAATACTTCAAGGTGGTGGTAGTGATCTTCATCCCATCATCATCATCTAGGTCGGGTTGCTATTTTTTCCCCAAGCTTCTAAGGCTAGTAACTTTTCCAATCAAGTGTGTGGTAAGGTGCATCCTTCTTCTCATGAAATAGAAATATTCCTCATGGATTCACAACACAAGCCAATTATAAATTCATCCGGAGCTTACTAAAATAAGTGAGCTCATAGAGTTTAAGGGATCCCACTCTACTCAAAATTTGGTATCCCTTATCATCATAGATGGGCTTATCATCCGCGGTCCTCTCACTCGTTCTCCGAATCAAATAAATTTCTATTTTGCGCTCGTTTGAATCTAAGATATTTTTGAAATTTATAACATTCAAATTCCTTACATGGGACACCCAATCCTACCCCATAATGACACCTTTTGGGTATTGCATTTTTGAATACCACTCTTCATGTACGTCCTCGGTTGTGGGCTTCACCTTGCCCTTTCCCTTCACTTTGGGTGACATGGTTATTGGTTTCCTTGGCATCATGTTGCGTGAAAATTCTAACTTCTCGTTTTGTTACCCTTTTGTGCCTTTGGTTCTGAAATATGCATATTCAACCTTCGCATCATATAGCCTTCTCTTTTTTTCGTACTGCTTTCCCAATTTACTCTTTCAAAACTTTTATGCCTTGTCTCAAATTTGTTTATCTCACAACTTGCAAACCCTAACTCTTCAAACTCTACAAACCCCACTTAGAAAAAAAAAAACATCCGAGTTCTTTCAAGGTAGGGTGAGAATGAACTCTCCCTACGCCCCTTTTATAGTTTTCTAAATTTTTATCACATTAATTGCTCATCAACTACCACCATATTGCAGTTTAATTACACTTTTCTCTATTTTTCTCCTCAATTTTATCTATTTTTCTCTAAGGGTTGTAGTTGTAACCTTTCTAGCACGCATACCACTTATAAGCCATAGGCATCCTCACACATACCTCCCTTCACTGTAGCACATAATCCTCTGCATTATATACCAAAGTAGTCCATCTTTCTGCTACCTACCTTTTGTTACACTTCGTATTCCTTTCTCTCACGTGGTCTTCAATCTGAGAAAAATTATCTATCCCCATCCTTCTCAACACTTATGGCACATTTTTATTTCCTTTTGCATGCACCCTACAAACGGAACCCATATTATTATCACACACACATATTCATCAATTTCACCTCTCATTCAAGCATCAACAAGATCTCTTTTTCATGTGCTTGCACCTAGTTCACCCAACACTAAAAGTATTTGTGGTCCTCTGCACATGAACGCAATAGATAGTAATCATCTTCCTACGCACAATCATGTTTATTATAGGGAAAAAATAAGGAAAACAAAAAACTTGAAATGCAAACACAAATCATGAAATTGAAACCTAATCTAAGTGGAAATACTACCTTATTACAAACACCAAGAAGCTTATTTATAGTAGGGATTTAGCCTACTCCCATTGAAGTAATCAGGAAACATGGTGTCATTCAAAGACTCGAAATTGGCATGCACCGATTCAAGTATTGTGGTTATTATAAAAGGTCCCAACCAATGCACCTTCAACTTCCTTGGGTGGTGTGCAAACTTGGATTCATAGAGAAGAACCATCTTATCTAACTGTAAATGTCTTGTTCTTAATGTGTCTATCATATCGTGCCTTCGTCACACCTTCTCAATCTTCTAGCTCTAATGCACAATGGTCTGCACACTCACCTAGTGTCATTAGTTTCCTAATTCCCTCTTCCATAGTCTATTTATCTGAAAAATCCACCTACGCATGCAATACGCAGGGATGGTAATAAGAACTCCACGAGTGGTTCCTCCATTGTGTCAAACACCAACTGAAAGGGTGTGGCCTTGTTCAATATTTTATATGTGGTTCTGTAAACCAAATGACAATTGACACTTTATCATCCCAATCCTTTCTTCCAACATCATAAATTCTTACAATATTCTATCCTAAATATTTTTGAAACCTTCTGCAGCATTACCATTTTCTTGAGGGTGATAAGGATTAGTTTTATGATGCGTGACCATAAACTATACTAACATAATTTTGATTGTCTCATTCAAGAAATGAGTTCCTTTATCACTAATCAAGCTCAAAGGACAACCATACCTGCTAATTATATTCTCCCAAAGGAAACTTGTAGTTGTGGCTATAGTGTAATCCTGTATAGTGCGGCCTATGCCAACCTTATGAAATAATATATGCATGTAATAATTTAGAGTGCTCCCAGTCCTACATACGGGTGGTGCAATAGGTCCTACAAATTCAATAGCCCACTTTTCAAAAGGTTATGTGCTCATAATAGGTTGAAGTGGCATCTCATCTCTATTTCTATGATTTCTAATGTGTTGACAATGATCACATGCTTTCACAAAATCCTTAACATCTTTGTACAAGCTTTCCCACTAAAGACCAGCCAACAAGATTTTGTGTGTAGTTACATCGATGTATAGTGCCCTCATGTAATACTTTCATGAGCTTCTTCTACATAGGATTCACATTCATGTTCTAGTACACCTTTGGCATAAAACTTTATCTCTTGCCCATTTTGCTACAAGTCACCTCCAATCAGCTAATAAGGCATTGTTCGTATAGAAGTTAATTTTTCTCTAAGGACTTCATTCCTTCAAGATCCACTCCAATGCATAAAAATACTACTATAGCCTCCAAGTTTGCAACCATGCATTTTAACCTAAACAACTATGCATCATGCATTATATCCTCAATACTTTTGCATCCTCTCCAATTTATTCTTGATAAGTGATTAGGACTGAGTTATTCTTACCTTATTTTACAACAACTATAAAATTAAAATCCTGCAATAGAAATATCCACTAGCAGATGCAACCTTGTAAAAATAGGCTTGTTGACCAAATATTTTAATGCCATATGATCTGTATAAAAGATAAATGGAGTATCCAACAAGTATTGTCAAAATTTATGAAGCACGTAGATCGTAGACAATGCTTCACGCTTAGTGGTGGTATAATTTTTGTTGGCGCTAACTTCCTTCGCAAAGCATATGAGATGATCTACATTTCCATTTCCAAGTTGCACTAAGACTACGTAAATCTCCATACCAGAAGCATCAACATGCACATGAAAAGGTTTATTCCATGAAGGAAAGTGTAGGATTGGTGCAATCATAAGTTTGTCCTTAAATGTCTCAAATGCCCGTTATTACGCATCAACCAAATGAAATTTTCCTTTCTCCTTAAGAAAATATTCCAGGGCATGACAATATTTGCATATCCCTTGATAAATTTCCTGTAATAATGAGTATGCCCCAAAAAACAACACACTTCACTTCGATTGGTAGACTCTTCTAAACCTAGTATCATAGCTATCTAACTAGGAACAATAGTAAATAATAGTAAATAAATGCAATAAATAAATATAGAAAGTGACCCAAGCAACTAAACTAATGAAAATTTGAAACCCTAATTAATAAGTAGGGTTAGGAGGAGCTTATCTAATTTGGTGAACTTGGTAGACTGTGTCGCGAGATGACTCGGAGAAATAGGAGGAGGAAATGACCGTGTCGAGGCCCATAAACTTGTATATCTAGGAAATCTAAGTGGACTGGGGCACCTAGGAGAAGATCGGGTGCCTATGGGTTCCCTAGTCTACATTTTGGACACCCTAGCCTATGTAGAAGGTCCAAAAACTAGATTTGTAGGGTCGTTAGATGATCTAAATCCTTCGTTGTATGTCACACTAATGTATCTAAACCGTTGGATGTTTCAGTGAGTCAATGATGAAGAAAAGACCTACAAAACCCCAAGACAAGTATTAAACCCTAAAAAATAAAGATGCATATGAAGGGGGTCATAATGTCCTCAACTTCCACAATGATGGATTTACTAACTGAGTATTGCTCTACATATCATACCCAATGTAGTTTTATGTTTAAGTGTGTGTAATCATGCCCGAGGATACTCTTGTGTTATTCGCACTTTGTGAAAGTAGCGAGCAATAACTATGTGTAGAAAAATGTAATAAAATGGTAGATGGAATAGAATAAACTTCCTCCCATGCAATGTGATGCAAATGAACCAAAGCATTGTGCTTTTGTGATGGAGCTAGATGGATGTAATTATAGCCTTTGATGGATGCAACATTAGATTATGATAGTAGTGTTTAGTGTTTGGTCCTTCATTATGGTCTCATAACTTCATATTTATATGGTTATCTTGATCTAATTTTTTAATTAACCTGTCAAGAGGCCGACCACAAGAAATATGAAATGCTCAAATGGCTAGAAAGTTCCCAAAAAGTGGCAGAAAGTGGGAAAAGGATCAGGGTGCCCCGAATGGGACCAGGCACTGCAAAGAACCCAATATAAGCATGGGCACCCCAGTCAAGGCTAAAATGATGGAAAACGATGAAAATAGACTAGGCAAGTGTGTATGGGAGGTCGAGTGATGACAGAAATAAAAGTAAAATGGCTAAAAGACAGGGGGTTAATTAGTACTTTCTTCACTCAAAAACCATATGAATAGTAGTATGAGACCGAGACTAAATAATGTCTAAAGTGTGTGATTTTGTGACTACATGCACCCACAGAGATGGTGGTAAGGCCTCCTATCCTCGTCCATATTCTCTCACAATTATGTACATGTACCAAAGTAAGATTCTTCCCATGATATTCACATATATGTGTAGGCACAAAGCTGCTCTATCTCGAACCCGTAGAAAAGGTAATTCTCACCTCTCGCTTGACCCAACAAGTTATCTATGTGTGTCACCCACCAAAGCACACTACTTGAACCGCATAGCACAGTATAAACTAACATGTTTTTTGATCACCTCAATTCTTCTAGTGTTTATCCATGGTGCGCAAGATAGGTAACTAAACTTTTCCCATGTGCCTAACTATGTGTGGTCTGATCATTTTGGTTACTCTCCCTCTCATCTCGCACCCAACCATTTCATACGTGTCATGGGCCCAATTATCACATACAACAATTTTGGTTTCGCTAATCGACTACATGTATTCCCACTAAAGCATGCCTTCCTTAGATGGTTATATATTTTTAGGGTCTCACACCATGCGCGCATAAATCCTATTCAACTCTTCTTCACTCAAAGGCTTGACGTATGGTATAGCTTTTGCTTCATTCAAAGGTATAATCATGCTCATTATTATTCTCAAAAATTATGTATCCCTTATTGAAACATATGTCTACATTTTTTCATAACACCATGGTCACCCAAGTAATGCTATAAATTTATGCCTTTAGCAAGATATAATACCTCAAAATCTCCAAGAAACTTGACTCCTTAAATTGGAATGGAAGCATCTTTCAAAACCCCAATAGGCATAGCCCTTGTCTTGTTTTCCATATACAACACATGGCTATAACATAGGTCTTTTCATCCGATTCCGTGTATCTAGAGTTAAGACATTCACTTCAGCACTTATATCTATCAAGATATTTCTTACCAACCACCCATCAATTACCACATCCAAAGTGATTTCCTTATCATACTCATGGATCTGTGGTGGCAATTTTGCATCTAGTATTTTTCACTCGTGCTCAACTCCAACATGTGATACCTTTTCACACAAACCATTCTTCTTACAATGGGATGGTATTCTCGTATCTCAACATCTTACACACATCCTTTAGATCATCAACATCCTTCTACGCAAAGGGCTTATCATTCTTCCAAAGTTCTTCTCGCGCACCTACTCCTTCAAGCATCAGATCTCACCTTATAGCTCTCTAATCACCCCCATAGTCTCCGATAAAATTATTTCTAATTTACATCATCCTGGATACTTGGCATGCATGACTTCGTCTCTCCCGATGAGTGGTCTAGCTTTAATAGGTTCACACGCATGTTACTTCAAAGCATGAGTAGTGATCAACAAAGTTTGTAAATCAAGATTAGGTACCTTCTTTGATATCCATTGATCACCCTTCACGTGTTACACTTTGATCATCCCCTTTTTATTTTCCTTCTTCTTGTTCTTACACATGTACTCATAGAGGTTAGGGTAGTACCCAATCTTATGTTTCTTTCCACAATAATAACATACTATGTTATGTGGATAATCACATTGGTAAGGATATGGGGATCCAAATAGGTCTCGTGGGGAAATCTACTTTGGCCACCGTAACCTCTAATCCTATATCCTCTAAAAAAATTCACCTCTTTCATTGTTACATTCTTTAGAAGGTTACGCATTTTGTACACGAGAGTTACTTGCACCGTGGTTTTCCTTAATCCAATCTTGCATGCCTCGTGAATTTGATCTATCAACCAGAAATCCTTTATATCATGAGTGTGTACATTACAAATCTTACAATAAATAGATTCATTATTTATAGCCTTGCTCTTCAAGAGAGGATGATTCCGTACATCGTGGTCCAAGTGGAAAATCTCACAATATTATAAGAACATGTGCACTTTCCTACTCAGGAATCTATCCTTAGTGTGTCCTTCAACCTCACAATCTGTGCACCATATACTATTGGGGTTAAACCATATAACAATGTTGTACATATCCAAACTCAGATAAAGCATGCAAGCAATAAACACAAAACATAACGAGTAAGATAAAATAAACAAGAGAAAAATAACACCGCATTTAACGTGGTTCACCCAAAGTAGGCTATGTCAACACAAATCGGCACTCGATAATATTTCACGGAACTCCTCGTGCTATGATTATTTTAGTAATGCACTGACTTTTGGTTTGGTGGTAGTAAACCTGAAACACAACAACAAGCATAACACAAGAATACCCACGTGACTATGACCAAAAAAAAAGAATGATGACAAATCTGAAATACAATTGTAAAATATATTATTAACATGGAATTATTACAATCTCACCCATGAATTACTCCAAGTGTTACCAACTCCACTTGATTCCAACAATGGTTATGGGAGAAACTTCACAATTACTCCTCTTGATGACTTCCTTAACACACCTTCACAAAGAATCCTTTATTCATAAAATAATTATTACAACTTTGCTCTATGATAAATGAGAGGGGATGGCCTCTCTATTTATAGGAATTTAGGCTTATCCGCCTCTATCTCTAAAATAGGATAGGAAATCTCTTCCGGCCAATCATATTCCATGCCTAAACTCTTGCCTTTACATGTAGGCTTATCTTCTAAGATAAGATAAACCTTATCATCTCACATGGGTTCCACCTTTTTAGTCTTTTCCACAAATAAAATACACAAAATATTTATGACATCACTCCTTGTCCTTATTACAAATATAATATTTCTAATTCCTAATCATGTAGACCCTACTTCTCTACTTACCCCAACTTTGACATTTTAACATTACCGGACCACTTACGACAAATATTTACTTTTTACCACAACATTCCTTTTGTACTTTGACTGTTACCATACTCTACTTTATTGGTGGCACCTGCTTAATGCCTCATGTTATCTTCTATTGGATGCCACTACTAATTATACTTAACAACATCTTATTCCTAATACATACATTAATAAAATAGAAATTACGGAGGAAAATTTTAATGTCGACATAACTACATCCACCAAGAAATGACCAATATTATTATTCAATTTTTTTCATAGGAAATACAATGATCTTCTGTCTTCCAACACCTCAAAGGATGTACAAAGTGCTTTCTCCTCTCAACTACTCTTTCTTTCTCACTAAGAAAAATCACGTGCAACAATTGTAATTCACCACCTTCTAAACCCTAATTATCATGTCTTTATACATTTATAAACTTAGGTCACCTCATCTATGATTTGACAATCTTTAAATCATATCTAAGGAAAAAGAAATATA
This sequence comes from Taxus wallichiana var. yunnanensis, assembly GCA_018340775.1. Taxonomy (NCBI): domain Eukaryota; kingdom Viridiplantae; phylum Streptophyta; class Pinopsida; order Cupressales; family Taxaceae; genus Taxus; species Taxus wallichiana. Next base: position 678,370,757 of record CM031234.1, read on the forward strand.
TAAATCCATGAGGTAAAACAAAAAAACCTGCACATGTAACCGATACAGTTCCTACTTGCATTGACTCGATACTGAGGCCCGGGTGGGATGTCGTTTGTCAATTAATCTGATGTCGACATCGTTTAATCTACAAGTTTACAAAAGTATGCTAATGTGAAGAAAATACGCTCCACGACTCAACAATCTCCCACTTGGAGATAAATTGTTGTATTATACAAAGGTAAAACCCATCCTTGAATACTTTTCCTTGGCCTATTTCTTCCTCTTCAAGTCTCAAACTTAAAGACCAAGAAAAGCGGAGTGAAGCTCCAACTTCTCCTTTTCCAATGACTTCATTATCATATCCACGGGGCTCTCCTTCATATGATTTTTTCTAGTTTCGATTGCCCATCCTCCAACACCTTCCATATGAAGTGATATCTCAACTGAATGTATTTCATTCTCGAATGAAACGTTGAGTTCAAGATGAATCACACTTTGATTATCACCGTATAACCTACAATCCTCTTGCTCCTTTCCCAACACTGCATGAACCTTCTCATCCACATCATCTCCTTGCTAGCTTCTATAGCTACAACATACTCGCTCTCGTACTAGACAAGGCCACAACCTTCTAAAATCTAGAAATCTAGCTAATTGTCGTCCCACCTACCGTAAAAACATATCTAGTGGTGCTCCTCCTGCCATCCAAATCTCTAGCCATATCTAAATCAACATAGCCACATAAATAATTATTTGACCCTCCATAGCATAACCTGCGTGCCGGATGTCCCTCTCAAATACCCGAGAATCCATTACACTACTTTCCAATGCACTTTACCTAAATTGGCCATAAATCTACTCACAACTCCCACTTCCTCCGTAATGTCTAGTCCGGTACAAAACATAGCATATATAAGACTTCCAACTACCGAAGCATATGGAACTCATGTCATGGACTCAACCTCCTCATATCAAATAGGACACTCATATTTTCTCAATTTGAAGTGTCTAGACATAAGTGTACTTGTTTCCTTTGTATTCTTAGATGTTTCTTTAAAATATTGATGACGAAAAACGAGATAGGTTAATGGGTGTAGGAGCTCATTAAAAACACAATAAGAAAGATCTAATCTAACAGGCTAGGTTAAAATAAGATCTGAAGGTCAAGTAGTTGGTTTTGGTTCTCTGCAGGTCTGACAGAGGTCTCAGGTAGGTCACAGGTGATTAAGGGTGATGTGAGAATAGAGGTGGGGTAGGTTATTATTTTGGGTTGTATTGGTAAATACAGAGACCGATGCTGGTTAAGGGTGACCGACACCGGTTGGGGAGAACCAGTGCGATTACTGTGGAAAACTAGGAATGCCACAAAATGAGCTTTGGGTCTCCCTTGTGATTGCACAAAGGACTTGGTTGGCCAGAATGAGGTATTAGGCTATTTGGATGGGATTTGGTGAGGTTTTAATGGGGATATGGAGGGGTGAGTATTAAAGGAGGTCAATGGGTGGCTAAGAGAACAAAGGATGACAATACAATGATGAAATGAATGAACCAGAGGAGTAAACTGTTCTACTTACTTGAAATCTGGTTCTGGGTGCTTGTGAGTGATGGATGAAGGTGTTGGTAAGAGGTTGAATGTTGTTGAGGATCACCAAATGTTGGAAAGCTCCTGCATGGGCTGCATGTGCATTCCCTTTTTCTTGGTTGGATCAAATCTATGTTGGGTGAGTGTTGAGTGTTGGATGATTGTTGGATGCCTATGCAAGAGAAAATGCTTGATCTCCTTCCTTGCATGTGTGTTCTCATGGAAACTTTCTCTAAAAAGATGTGTTATCTCTCAAGAAAATTCCCAATGTTTTCCAACCTCAAAAATAAGGTTGTTTTGGGGATTAAAAGGTGACTGATGGTGGTTCTGGCTTAACCGATGATGGTTAGGGGTAACCAGCGTCGGTCAAGGTGGGATTTCCTAGGTTTACTAAACTAGGTAGATCCCCTTGATTTTTGGGATCTCGTGTCATTCACCCACAGATTAGACTGGAAGCTTCTTGTCAACATGTGGAATGTGGTTAGAGGGAATGTAGGCATTGATTTTTAGGGTTTGGGTAAGTCTTAGTTAGTTATGAAAACTTACTAAGAATAGGTCTTAGGGTGAGTTGGCTTGGTGAGGTGTCTAGGTGAGGTGTAAGTGTGGGCATTATCTAAATTAAGATATTTAAATAATAAATATGGTGAGGATAATGAATTAATTTAATTAAATTAATATTAGTGGGGTGAAGGGGCCATGACTAGGTGAATGTGATGAAGGTATTTATTTGTCGAGGGACCAAAGGGGAGTGTGACCTAATTTTAGTGTCTACATTTTGCCCCTTTTTGTTGTGTAGCTTGTATTGGTAAGTGATGCTAACAAAAATAAGATGTGGTTGCCCCATGTGTGGGTGAAGGTGATCCCCCTCAAACTAGGAACTGACGAGGTAGAAGGTAGAATCGGTGAGTGGTTTGATAAAAGGTAAATGTGATGAAAAGGAAGGTGGGGAGGGTGGAAAAAGGAAAAGGTCTACTTGGGTAATCTAGGTAATGGGTCAGGGTCAAAGGTAGGAACAGTCAAATGCACACACGTATAAACTACAAACACACTATTGGGTTGAAGAGAAGGCAAACTCTACATTGTCTAAGGTTGATAGGTTCATCCAAACAAGGTCGAAGTGATTCTGGTATCCAAGGTATAGGATATGGTTAGGAAGCACAATGTAGGTGAGGTGCAGGAACATTTAGGTATGTTCTAGTACACCCAAGGTAGGGTCAGGATAAATGGTCATGACAAAGAGGCAAGGTAAGGTCATTAGGTCAATCAACATAGGTAACAGTGCTGCAAGGTATAGTGAACACATGAGGTCAAAGGTCACTAGCGATGTTCCAGGTCCAAATATCTAGGTCACGGCATAGGTAGGATGAGGTATGGGTAAAATAATGAGTCCCCAAAGGAGGATGAGATTAGGTAGTAAATGATGAGGTCAGGAGGGTGAGGTAAATGGTCTGGGTAAAGGTTGGGTGGGGAAAATGATCAGGGTAAGGGTTAGGTGGGTAAAGGGTAAAATAGTGAAAAAGGAGGGAAGGGTAATAAGGTAAAATTTAGGGCAATGTGTAAGAAAGGGTGACCAATGCCGGTTAGGGGTAACCAACACTAGTATAGTGCAACTGACTACGGTAAGGTAGGGCACATGACCGATGCTGGTGAAGGGAAAAACCGGTGTTGGTTAGGTCGGGTTTGTTATAAAAAAAAAAAATCATGTTTTTGTTATTCATTTGTCATTGAAAAATTGAGAAAAAAAAAAAGAGAGAGAAAAGGGGAAAAGTTTTCGAGATGGAAAGGAGTGTTGAGTTGTGCATTGTCCGAATGGTGGGTGATTGGGTGGTGAGAGGTGGGTCCACAAGATTGGTGTGTGTGATTCGATTGGTTGGAGACGGGTGGAGATTTGGTGATGGTAGAGGCCGGAGAGGGATCGGGTGGTCACCGGTGCAAGGTGTAGCGGCCTAGATGTGCCACCGTGATGATGGTAGCATGATGAGGTAAGCATCAACTCTAGTTGTATTTGGTTAGATAGATTAGATGATTTGCAAATTGGTTTTTTTTTGTTTTTTTTTGGGGGGGAAAAAAATAAAAATTTGGAGATGGGAGGGTAAAGTGGGTAAAATAGGAATGGGGAGAGAGATAAGTGGGAGAGGGGGAGGGGATGAGGTGTAAGGGGAGGTGTAGGTGAGTTTAGGTGGGTAAAAGGGGTAGGGTGGGAAATTTTTTGAGAAAAAGGGGGTTTGGGGGTCATGGGTTTTCACCATGATAGTGACCGGTCGGTTGGGAGTTTGGTAAGCGTTAGTAGGGTGTAACTAGTATCGGTCATGAAATAGGTGACCGATGCTAGTTAAGGGGTGACCAGGGTCGGTTAGAGAGAACCGGCACTGGTCAAGCTTTGGGGGACAAGGGGCCAAAAGTGCCACAGGTTGGGTGACTGAGAGGGGTAGGGGTAAAATAGGGTGTTGGAAAATGATAGGGGAAAGTATGGGTGTGATAAATGTAGATTAATGTGTTGTTTGTATTGGATGTAGGGGAGAGATCAGCTATGCATGAGACAGGGTTCCACCCTGCTCATGATAGTGTGTGGTGCAATGACCCCGAGGAGCTACAACATGTGGAGGTGGTGGGCTTGAGTGGGGTCAATGCATTATCGGCATGCGGTCCAGAAGCCGAGTTTGATGGTCACACTCATCGATAGATGGGATTCCGTGACCAACACGTTCCACTGCCGATGGGTGAGATCATAGTCACCCTAGAGGACATGTTTAGGATTCTATGGCTACCCATATTGGGTATGCAGGTCTACTCTATCTCCTTGAGGCCTCGGAGGAGCTGATGTTGATGGTGTTTGGAGAGGGGATGGCCGAGCTGACATTCCATAGTGCCAGCATTCACTATGGAGAGATGTACCTAGCCCATCCTGGAGGAGATGAGGCTAGTAGTTCTATTGATGGAGGCAGTGTGCTGCTTTGCACTACCAGATGCAGAGGGTGGTATATTTCCCGATCATTGATGGGGGTATTACATGACATGATGATAGATCAAACCCACTTTTCTTGGGTGCCAAGCATTCTGGTGCAACTATATACAGGAGTTATGGGCATATGGATGGGTTGTAGAGTTAAGCCTATGTGTTGTACATTTATACTTCATTATTGGGCTTATGAGCACATAGTTTGTGTGTGGCCAGTAGGGATGCCCCGAGCGATGCATTTCCACCGAGATTGGTGTGGGTGGGGTACAGTGATGGGTGCTTGCTATTGGAGAGTAGAGATCAGACAGGCCCACACATGATGTGGCCTATTTCGGTGTTTATTGGAGGGTTTTCTAGAGTGGACATCATATGGAGGTCGTATGTGGGATTCCCCTCATATAGGCATATGCATGAGGAGCTAGCTGAGCTCCAGCTATTGAGATGGATACAAGGTCACCGTGCTAGGGAGCACGAGATGATCCCGGTTGATAGAGTAGGTGGCAGTTTGGGCTATTACAAGATGTACCTCCACCCTTCCCGTAGTATAGAGAGATGATGTGGAGAGGCCCTTACCTCTACCACACCTACAGTGCCCACAGGGTAGGAGGAGAAAGTAGTGGACTAATGGATAGATGATGTCGGGGTCACAGACAGGTATAGACAAGTGGTGGGTGGCTCATTTATGAGCCATACCACCCACTGAAGGCAGCCGAATCTAGCCACCATCATGGTGCAGAGAGATGCCCTATAGGGGGAAGGTGGCTACTCTGATTACCCATTTGGGTATGGTGTAGACACAACTTGTGAGCTCAGAGGTAGAGGTAGTGGAGCTACACACAGTGGTGGTCGATTCTGCAGGCTAGATGGCTAGGGGTGGGGGTGGAGATGGAGATGAGGATGATGGTTAGGGTGGTGGCCTTACGAGTGCACAGTGATAAGTGGTTCGAGGCTAGTTGGCCACATCATGGGATTAGATTGGGGCCTTACAGGCCCAGATACTAGGCACAAGGGTAGAGGGCACCACCACAGGCACGGGATAGGGTCCCAGTTCACAGGCAGGAGCGGGATAGGGTCCCGTAGGATAGGTACAGGGGCCGAGGCCTATGGGACCACCATAGACCATGCCTATATCTAGGTTATAGGATGCCCTAGGTGAGGCCAGATACTACCAAGACTAGTTGATTGATGGCAGTCAGGATAGATTTTCTATCCTATGGAGAGTATCGGGCACAACAGGCCTCGAGTGAGAGGACTAGATCCCACACTCACATAGTGTAGAGAGCACATAGGGGGCCATCGAGCTCCGAGGCTAGATCATGGAGAGGCCACCAACTCTCATGGAGACCAGCTCTAGGTGAGGCTAGTAGGGACCCGAGACTGGGGGAGAGAGAGAGGGAGGGTATAGGTGACATAGATATGGAGGATGTGTGTTGAGATGCCTGATATATGGCTCTTGATTTTGATGTATTATAGTCATTTTTTTGATATATACCAGCCTACTGCATGCCAAAGATAGTGAGGATGTATGAGAGTTTTTTTGTATATTTTGAGCATATACCGGCCTACGTGCTCAAAGATATTTTGTATTGGTTTATTATTTTAGTGTATATGATACCGCCTGCTGTGTGCCGATGACATTTTGTATTGAGTATCGGCACCTGCATGCTTGAACAATTTTGAGATGATGGACATGATTGGATATCCATGTGTACATTGTATTGAGACACATATTTATTTATATGATGAGATACATGAGATGCTTGATTTGTTGGTGTTTTGATGAGATTTTTGATTTGTTGTTGTGATATGGATGGAAATTAGGTGAGTTAGGCATGATGGAGTCAGGTTGGTTTAGGCATGGATCGAGTCAGGTTTGTTTAGGCATGGATTGAGTCAGGTTGGTTTAGGCATGGATTGAGTCAGGTTGGTTTAGGCATGGATCAAGTCAGTTGGTTTAGGCATGGGTCGAGTCAGGTTGGTTTAGGCATGGTTGAGTCAGGTTGGTTTAGGCATGGTTGAGTCAGGTTGGTTTAGGCATGGTTGATTTTTAAAGTGGTTGGGGTTGTGATTCATTAATTTGTATAATGAATGATAATATGGGCTATTGTTAAGATGCTTTATAATATATGTATGATGATGGTAGAGAAATGGTAGTCATAATAAATGTATGTTGCGATGAGGATTAAAATGTTAAGCAACTTGTTATGTATGTGGTTTAATTTCCAATTTTAGATATAAAAAGAAAACTAAGTGGGGTAGAATGTATTTTAGGAAGATGAAAGATGGATTGGTTAGGGTAGAGAGTGGTCGAGCTAACCTCCAAGGGCCCCATGCCCTGGAGTGTTGCCTACATAGTCCCGGTGAAAAGGGACCTCAAGCCGATGTAGTTCTCCCATGAGCTAGGGAAGAATATGATGAGGTATGAGAATGAGTTAGTAGGTTTTAGGCATGTTGTGGGTTTAGGTTTGTTAGGTGTGGGTGGGTTATAGGTAAAGTGATATAGGTGATGTCGATTGTGGCAAAAGAAGAAGAATACCCCAAAGGTAAGTGTCGAGGACCAAATCCTGTATAAGGTAATCAAAATGTAAATAAAGATGGTCAAAAGATAAGAGGGGGCAATAAAGCCACCTGATTGGTTAGGATCATACCAAGTAGATCATACCTTGGAGGAGGTGATGAATGTAAGACCCTAAAGACATTGCATGATTGATTGTTCTAAGGTGAAAAGTAGTCACATGATCACCAAATGTCTTGGTTTCAAGAGGTCCCTTGAGGTGGTAGGAAATGGGAGTGGGAATGGTGAGAAAGGTGAAAGGTGGTTAATTTTTTATATGATATGAGGTAGCATGCTCTTTGGGAAAGAGATCCGAGGTCACAATGGGAAAGTCCATGACTAAAAAGTTCTTCTGTTTTGACTTGTATTGAGATAGACTAATCGATGTGGGAAGTCTATATGGGATGAGGAATTTAACTCCTTGAGGTCTTCGTGAAGCTGATCGATGGGAAGATTCAAATTCTCTTTTTTTTTTCTTTTCTTTTTATTATTCTCTCATTTTTTTAGTTTTTTTTTTTTTTTTTTTGGCTTTACATAGTTATCCTTGAGGAGTAGTCTATTTATAGCAGTGATTGCGAGAGGAAGATGTCCTTTTGAGGGAGTCATCTTTTTGTTAGAAGTTTGACTCAAGGAGTTGGGTCCCATGTGAGGCTTTGAAGTCATGGACAAGACCAAGGTGAAGAATAGGATTCTTGTTTAGAAAGTAGGGTGAAATGACCATGGGATCTCATCTAAAGGTAGATGAAAAGTATCCATGAGAATCATGTTATGTGTAGCATTGTGGTACACATATTCAAGAGAAGATAACAAGTGATGGGTACTCACATGATTCTTGTTTAATCGTTGGTGAGGTGTATGAAGTGGATAACACTCAAGGGATGAGCATGGAAAGAAGAAAAAGGTGAGGTAGGACTAAAAGTCAACAATAGAATGGTCGAAGATGCAAGGCGTTAAGGGGTTCAGGTTTGGGTTTACCATCGAGTGAAGATAAATGATAAGCACCTGATCCATAAGTATGAGTCACGATGTATGGTCCAAGCCAATTAGGAGCAAATTTTCCCCGTTTACTTTTTTTTGCTTTGGTTACATGTTGATTTTATTTTAGGACAAGGTCACCAACTTGGAAGGTTCGTTCATGGACACGTTTTTCATAGGCACATTTGATACATTTTGGTAAACTTGAAGGTGATCAAGAGCGTTAAGATGACATTCATCTAATAACTCAAGTTGTGCTAAATGGTCTAAAAAAGTCATCATCATTGAGCATGTCATGGAGAGAAATGTGGAGTGAAGGGATCTGGATTTGAGAGGTAGAACAACCTCTATACTATAGACTAGAGAAAATGGTGTGGTGGTAGTGGAAGTGTGAATACTAGTGTGGTATGCCCATAGGGAAAAAGGAATGTGTGTATGCCAATCCTTCCCAGTATCGTTAACCACTTTCATGAGAATTTTGTTTAGGTTTTGTTAGTGGATTTGGCTTGGCCATTGGTTTGTGGGTAATAAGGTGATGAGAAACTTAGTTGAATGTCGAAGGCATCGCAAAGTTTTTGTAATGTTTTGTTTTTGAATTGTTTTCCATTATCAGTGATGAGGTGATGAGGAACACCAAAAAAAAATGATGTGATGATTGATGAACTCACATATTTTCTTGGCTTTCATGGAGATGAGTGGTATGGCTTCCACCCATTTTGTGTAGTATTCGGTAGCGGTGATGATCCATTGATGTCATTGGGAAGAATGGGGGTTAATCTCTCGACAAGATCCAAACCCCATTGAGAGAAGGGCCAAAGGTCACGGGTGACCTGTAAGGCATGACTGGGTGTATGATGAAGGTTGGGCATGTTGTTGGCATTTTATACAATATTTGACGTAGTCACAACAATCATGGTTAAGGGTCGGCCAGTAATAGCCTAGATGAAGGATACACTTAGCCACAACAAGGCCACTGAAGTGACCTCCACATATGCCATCATGAACTTCCTTAATGGTATAAGGAATTTCAGAACTTGTGAGGCATCGTAAGAGAATACCATCAAAGTCACACTTATAGAGGAGGCCCCCATGATGACATAATGAGAGACCTTTTAAGGAAGGCACGTTGTCCATTACGGGTGAGATCAGGGGGTAAGATGGAGAGAGAAAGATAGTCAGAGTATTGTTTATACCAAAGGTCACTCGGATCGGGGGTGATGGTTCCAAGGAGTAAACATCATGAGGTAGATAAGAAGGTGATTGGAGTCATTGTATGGTGACAAAGATTTTAGAATCGGTGGGCAAAGTGGGTATTTGAGAAGCCAAGCAGGCCATGGTGTCTGCAAATTTGTTGGTTGAATGAGGGATAGTTTGTAGGGCGTAACGATCAAAGGTGGTCAAAAGTATGTCTACATGATGTTTATACTTTTGAAGTATCTCGTTACTGACATTGGTATATACCATTGACTTGGTTTATGACCAATTGAGAATCACCAAAGATGTTGATTGATTTGACATCTAGGGCATAGGTGGCTTGGAGACCTAATACGAGTGCTTTGTATTCGGAAATGTTGTTTAGTACAATCAAAATCTAGTTTGAAAGACAAAGGCATGGGCTCACCATCAAGTAGAATGAGGATAATACAGCCCCACCCCCATGCTAACACTTGGAACCATCGAAGAAGAGTGTCATTTGATAGGTGGGTTCGTCCAAGGAAAGGGTAGTAATTGACTCATTTGGAAAGTCAAAATTAGAGGGTTGATCCCGATAATAGGTGTGTTAGCCAATTGGTTGGTGATGGCTTGGCCCTTGATGGAATTTTGATGAATGAATTCAAGGTCAAGGTCAGCTAAAATCATAAGCCAATGTGCGGCATGCTGATTTTGATAAGGTTTGGCATACATGAAGTGTAAGGGGTCGGTGTTGGTCACAACATAGGTTTTGTGGTTGAGTAGGTAATGGCGGAGTTTGGTGGCAATGAAAACTAAGGCTAAGAAAAGTTTTTGGGATGGGTGTATCGGGTTTCATAGTCCAAAAGAGTATGACTTATGTAATAAACCACCTACTCCCTGTGTTGTTCATCGCGATGAGTGAGCATGGCTCCCAAGGAGTGATCGGTAGCTGAGATGTATAGGTAGAAAGGTTGATCATCTTTAGGTGGAATGAGTACGGGTGGTTGGAGAAGGTATTGTTTTAAGGCCTCAAAAGCTTTGTGGTAGTCATCATCCCATTTAAAGGAGACATCCTTCTTGAAGCAAATGATGAAATGGGATAAAGCAGGAGTTTTCTGAGAGGACCGCAAAGATGCACTTCTTAGGTTGAAGTGAACACAATATTTAATGAGACGGTTCAAAAATGGTTTTAGGATGGCAAGGTGCTCAGGGAGGCATTTAGATTTGGCAGAGATCATCCATGTAATCTTCAATATACGATGCATGATATCATGGAAGATGTAAGTCATAGCCCGAATCGATATGTGGCACTAGCATTTTTAAGGCCAAAAGGCATGACTCGGTAGCAGAAGGTCCCCCGAGGGTGATGAATGTGGTTTTGTGTTGATCCTCCAGGGCAAGCAGGATTTGGTTATAACACGAGAAGCCATCCATGAGTGATAGCATCTCGTGACTAAGCGGTAAGGTCAACCAGGTTGGTCAAACTTGGAGTAAGGGGAAGTCATCTTTTAGGTAGGTGAGGTTGAGGTCATGGAAATCCATGCGAAATGTGGAGAGTCCCCTGTCACCTTAGTAGACAGGACAATGTTAGAAATCAACGAGGATAATCAATGGGTAATATGAAGGAAATAGAAAGAAGGTGACTGAAGTTCTTCTTTGACGAGAAGGGAAATGTGAGGGTGCATTTTCCTCGAGCTTTTTTTGATGGGTTTGGCATCGGGAATGGTTACGATATTATGGACCACTATGGTGGGGTCAATACGAGGCATGTTACGTAAGACCAAGCGAAAGTCGTGGTTATGATCTTTGAGAAAAAGAAATGATGGCTTCTTTTAGCAAAAGCATCTAAAGATTGACGATCTTTAGGATGTGCGGGTCATCCTGAGTATGAATGTTGATTTCGATAGTCAATTCATTCAACATGGTTTGCATCTTAGAGGGTAACGACTGATGAATATATGAGTCTTCTACACCAAGGTAGGTGAGTATAGATTCATCATCTTGACATTGAATGATGTTAATTGAAGGTGTATCATCATCGATCATTTCAGGATACAGGAAGGGAAGAGAGGAAGGGGCCTCGCCCTCGTTGATAAGTCAAAGGCCCCAAGGAAATGGTGTTTATGAAAAAAGTTAGAGGATAGATTAGGATCCATCGACTCCATCGGTGAAGGTCTTGATGAAGGTGGAGCAAGTGAAGAAGGTGGAGAAGGGTTGATGTCCTTGATGAGTTCAATACGGGCATGTTTGGTAGGTGGTTTAAAGAAAAATTGATACCACTACGATGGGTATGTTGCGAGTAGTACATGGAATACAGTATGGCGGCCCTTGCTCATAAAATTCAAAACCAAAACCCTTCCCACGTACATCGGTGTAGGAAGGTGTGGAAAAGCATTGATTGGTGAGAGACTAGAAATCAACGGAAAATGGGCGGGTTTGTGATGGTGGTTTGGGTGTGTAAGTGGTAGTATCAAGTCCCCAGTAGGTGAGGCCGGTATGAAGGTGACGAGGACC